>OX638394.1:10000000-10600000 GCA_951813805.1 Limnephilus auricula
CACAACGCAAAGATAAGACTTCACCACGAAGCGAAAACAATATAAAACTTCCCTTATCGAGTTTAAATAATTTCCCCCATTCAGTGCCAGGGATGTGGCAGTGACGTAACGATGGAAGGGGGTTGGTTGAGGGGGTCGGGCGGGGGTACGGTGGGATGGGATGGGGGTGTGGTTTAATTCCATAATATCGCGATCAATCTTGTTCGCGCCTCGTTCGGCAATATGTTTCTGCAATAAGTGGCAGATTATAGTATAGCGTTTCGGCTCACTGGTTCAGGCAGTTCATTTTAAATGTGCATCACATCGCATGGGTGGAATAAAAATGAGGAGGCAGATGCAAACATGTGCAAATTACTTTAAAATACAGGTTAGGTATAATAGATTTTTTTTTCATATTCGATGTGGTAACCCATTACTGATACAAACATCTTTATTTTTAATTTTTAAAAAAGATTTAAATTTAAACTTTATTTTCAATAAAAACGTCACAAATACACAAGCATTATACTAAACAACATAATAAACTGTACACAAATACTGTTAAAACTGAAAGTGGCGAGAGAAGCATTGGCCACGAGGGTGTTCAAATTTATAATCTTCTTTTAGACTCCCTAAAAACGGAAAAAAGTGTAAATATATTTAAAAGAAAACTATTTAACCTTAAGTTAAAAGAACAAAATTAATATTATTATTATTATTTTATATCTACTTAAGTTATTAAGTTAAGAAAGTGAAATGTAATTTATGTTTAACTTAATAAATAAGAAAATTAAAAAAAGGTAAACATTCTCGGGTTACGAATAACCTGACAATATTTTAAAATCTCCTACTACCACCACCGTAGGCGGAAAATGTTGCTTGTGTTGAGATAGAGGACTTATGGTAGATTCAGACTGAGTTGACGTACGTGCCCATCACTACGCCTAACAATATCTGGACTGCTTAGCAACCATAGATTTTCAATGAAAATTTATGTTTTAGACTCACATTGGCCACACGCATCGCGACGTGCGATGTCTGTGGCCATTTTCATAGAAAATGTATGGGTTGCTAAGCATTGTTTGAGTAGCGATGCGTACGTACGTCGTCCAGTCTGAACCTATCATTAGTCTGCCGAGGAACTGAACACTGTGCGATGCCATTTGGTCACTGACCGGTATAAAATATCTAGTACCTAATCATCTTACATAAATTAGTGGAGCAATAGCAGTGTCCATATCTTGCTACATTCCGTTGAGTGACTGAAATATAATTTTTTTTTTTTAAATGCTACAAGCCCTAATATTTTTATCGTACAAATATTTTCACCAAGTATAAATCTTTCTGAAGATGGAGGAAGTCCATACATCTTGTGAATGCTGAACTCCAACCATCCGACTGCTAACAAAGTGTCCTACCTACCAATCTATCGTCCACACTCCATCTTAAATATTATCAAAATTATTAAATTTGTAAACATCAATGTTTTTCACAATAAATTATACGCATATTGCATAAGGTTGCTATATTTAGATGGAAATCCCTAGATCTATGGAGAAACCTAGAGATCCATGTATAGAAAGGGAGTTTAAGAGTAATTTAAGTACAGATTATTTTCACTTACGATTTTTTTTTTTTTCAGATTATTTTTTACGCTATAACTATTGCCATAAAATCCCCATAAATGCAAAAAACTCAGAAATTTCAGTATCTTTAGTTTTGATTAATACCCTCTCCCTTACGATACGAAAATATTAGCATTTCCGTCAATATAACCGCGATTGTCTAAAATCTAGGAAATTTAGTTAGACGTAGTTAGGGAGTTTCTATTTTTTGACAAGTGAAGCTGCGGGAATCGTTAAATTATTATAAAACTCCAATAAATTCGATCTCTCTAATATTCTCTATAATCAGAAAAACCTTTCGTTTCCGAATAACATGAAAAAATTCTAAATTTATCGTTTCGTAGTAACTACCTAATAAAGGCTCTGACCGTAATCCTGAATTATGAAGGTCCGAGGAGAATCTTCATTCGGACTGAATTGGGGTCGTTCCACATTACCTACTTCCACTCTTGAAATTGGCAAGCCTCCAGAATTCTGTGTCAACCTTTCGTAAGCCCCGTAGTCCTGTAGCTACGTAGAACCGTAGGATGTAGCTCGTCGCTCGTAGGCCGAACGCTACGCGGCGTAGTTATGGGATGCGGAGGAAAATACTGGAAACAATAAAGCCTCATATTTATGAGAGATAAGGTATTTATTGAGTATTGAAACTACTATGTAATGGGAACGGTGACAGAGCTTTTCAATTTGTATTAATGTAGCCATTGTGTTATTAGAAGGGGGAAATTGTGTGATGTTTTTTAACCAATTTATAACTGTACTGCAAGGAGTAAAAAAAAAGTTCGTTATAATTATAAGTAATTAAATCTATGGGGAATATTTAGAAAGTTTAGCAGATAAAGGGATGTAGGAGGAATTATAAAGATTCATATAATATAATCACAGCTATTTAGATGAGGAAGTCAGGGACGTCTCAGTAATCAATCGAAATATTTATTGTTATTAAGTTTATTTTGTAGAATTCCATTTTAATTTTTTATTTCCTTTATATATTCAATAATTTTATTACTTAATGTATAAAAACAGTTTATTAAAAACAAGTTCTGCTTCGTAATTATTATTATTCGTTACAGCTGTTTCGCCCTCTGAAGGCATTATCAAACTGTGGTCAAAGGCACTTACAGAAGATCAATTTATACTAAATCTAGATCGATATAATTTCTAATTTCTAAGTAAAATGACTGATAATAAATAACCATTAATAATTTCAGTCATTTTACTCAGAAATTAGAAAAGAGTCATCGTAAATATCTATCTATATTTAGTATAAATTCATCGTTTGTAAGTGGCTTTGACCATAGTTTGATAATGCCTTCAGAGGGCGAAACAGCTGTAACGCATAATAATCATTACGAAGCAGAACGTGTTTATAATAGACTGTTTTTATACATTAAATAATAAAATTATTGAATATATAAAATAAATAATAAAAAAAAATATTAAAAAAAACTGTCGAACTGTCTATCTACTCATGAATTAAGATGAAGGAAGAATGGGGGAGCCAATATATTTATCATATTTATGAGCCACGAAAAACCTAAACATTGGTCTTGAATGGTTAAATTCTAATACAACTCATAACATTACATTACATTTATATATGACTTATAACATTACATTTGTACATAATTATATAATAGTTAAATTCTAATATGACTTATAACATAATCACATAATCATATAATCAGTGGCGGTTCGTGGTCTTTTTAACGGGGGTTCAGAAATTCAAGAGAAGAATGATATATTGTCTAATCAAAATTTACTCTTGTCACACAAATTAAATAAAGTTAGTGGGAGGATTTAAATTGTTTAATGGTTTTTACAACACTCAATGTACGTTGCTAATTATTATTGTTTTTTTTTTTCAATAAGAATAATTGCGTAGAATGTAGAATATAAAATAATTGATATTTAAAAAAAAAAAAACGAGAAACACAAATAAAGGTGGCCACGAAATAAAATTAGCTTTTTTCATTTACACTAAAAATCCATTATACACGTATACAAAAAATAATAATATTTAATTTCCAAACTTTTTTCATAAGCATTAGCGTTATTTTTTGTATATAACACTGTATTCCGTCATTGTGTGAAAAAATTAGGACAGAATATTCGCGACAACCGATAAACGCAACCACTTTCAATTTGAAAGCCGAAACAATACTAGGAAAGCTCAACACAAAATTGCATAACTAGCGACGTTGTTTGCCGAAACTTTAGTAAATGTACTCGTAACTAAGGGATATAACGACTTATCTATTTAAAAAAAATACGAAAACAGAAGTCAAAATCGGTCCACTTCAATAGTAGATTTACAAATGCCATTAGTAAACGGTTGGAGAAATGCAGAAACAAGAAAATAAAAAATGTACAAAAATGACTACAAAGTTAAATACCATAATATATAACATTTAACTTGCATCCGTCGGTGCAAAAGTCGACCGTCAACCGGTCATCCTGCGACAATCTCGGGCTTCGTTTCGGCGAGACTCGTCAAAGTTCGGAGGTCACGTGACATCTTGACTCGTGAGCAGCGCACCAAGTTGCGTAGTTTTTTCCATTCTACCGTCACAGCGATTCGTATCGGCTATGATTTTTCATATGGACAAATGTGTGCGGATCGCAACGCGCACAAAATGGGAATAGATAGGTACCGTATTTTTCGGTGGCGCGAGTTTTAAAGACTGAATTTTAATGTCGAGCTATCTTTGATGCGCTTATATTATACTATACAACAAGATTGTTTTATTTTATCATATTTTTAATGGAGGTTCACCGCACAACCGCACTTTAGAGAAAACCGCCACTGCATATAATAGTTAAATTCTAATATGCCTTGTAACATAATCACATAACTCTATATCGCTTGCTCAGGGTTGGTTTGTATTTTTGTTTTTTGTAAACTGTGAATGCAGTAATAATATTAATATATAAATCATATTTTTATCTACTATATCCAAAAATATAATCTACTATATAAAAAAAAAATTCCGCGGAAACTTACATTTTGAACATCAATTTTTGTTCTAGCTCCATAGTAATTACAAAAAATTAGGATTTTAGTGTACTATGTCCAGTACATTTTTTTAACTATTATTTATTAAAACTGTACGTGCACATATGTAAAAATTGCTATTGTTTGATTACTCCATACATTTTATTTATTTATACGACAATACTTTATTAATAATATAATAATACAATAATAATATAATAATACAATAATAATAATATAATAATACAATTTAAATATTGTTGTTCTTGTATTGTTTTGTATTAATTATACTTATATAATACACTTGCATAACGTGGATTTACTAGATGATCATTTAAATGGAAAAGTGTATGAAAGGGTTTAGTTTTTCCTATGGGAAAAACTAAACCCGTTCCTGTAAATCTGGTGAATAAAAAAAAAAATATAATAATACAATAATAATAATAATAATAATATAATAATACAATAATAATATAATAATACTTTATTAATATTACAATACTTTTTATTTTATTATTATTTATTAAATTATTATTGTTTGATGTGCCATAGGATGAAATTACAATTGGTTTGGTCTATCTCCGCCCATAGAGTATGGATATAGAATAAACCAACATTAAAAATATGATCATGGTACAAACCCACATTCATTTTTTTGCTAATTTGTTTTAAAAAAGTTTCCTTTTACGTTCTTGATTATGCTTTTATTCAAATAAAAATTATACCAATTATGTTTTTCTTTTACTTATAGGTAGATTAACCCTTTTATTTTATATTATTATTTAAAAAAAATAGTTTAAAGTAAAGGAAACAAAAATAGATGTTTTTTTAACTTCAAACCTCGTTTTCTCAATACGAGTTTTTGTGGACATAGTACAAACCAACCCTGCAAGCGATATGTCAGATACCTTAACTACCAGTATGTTAGCAAATAAATGTATAATCTTATTCAACGGAAAAAATAATTATTAAATCTCTAACTGACAGCCCTGATTTAATAGATCTAACTCCCACATCTCAGCCAACTCAAACAAATATAATTTTGAAGGTAATAATAAATAACACAATATGTATAAAATTCTTTTAATAAATAAATAATAATCTCAATTTTCTACTAATATACTATATACGTGTAATTTTTGATGAAATTTCGATTTTATTTATCAGTACTTATTTTGTTCAATATAATACTGTTTCCCTCCTGTGTACCACCACTGTAAACTAAAATCTCATGTGTCACTTTATTGTGAAAGCCTTTTATGGCGTTTAAATAAATAACTCGTTAAGAGATAATTCCGAGTAGATTAGACTAGAAAATAATAATTATAATCTGATGATGTTCCGGATTAATCGCTCCATTCCACAACGAATTCATGATCCCTTTCACCACAAAATGATAGGGGGTTCAATCAAATGTGAGGGGGTTACGAAATATTTTTCACCACAATGCATTGCACAATTTAGCTATTTCGGATAGAATATCATTAACACATCAAAAATTTTCATATTTCAAATAGATATCAGCGTAACCATTGCCAAAGCGTCCTTTCAATAAAAATAGTAGATATATGTATAAATAAACTAGCTAACCCGCCCACGCATTGCTGTGGCTAAAGAAACACAACGCCATCTACTTGATAGTTACTTAACCTAGATAACCAAGTGTTGTGTCAATAAATTATGTCACATCGCAATCTGTGGAACTTACAAATAATTTCAAATAATTGTTCCTTAAAAAAACATTTAAGTCGCAATAATAAATATTGAGGTCAATAATCGAGATGAAAACTGTCTTATCTTTTAAGTTAGACCAAATTACATTCAGTAAGCCAAATTTCATCAAAATCGGTTAAGTAGTTTCGGAATTTACCTTTGACGCGATATTTTTATATATAAAATATGCAAACAGTAGAACTTGTAAATGAAAAACTCAACTGTAAAGCTAAAAATATAATATTAATTCCGAAGATTTAAAAATAATCGAACGGTGAACTCTGACGTACTGACATCCAGCTTATGTATTTGAAATTTCGGTTTCAACACTCGTCAACTATGCTATTATTTCCATCATGAGCTGTGGAGTTTTTCTGTATAATTTATGTATTTTTAACTGTAAAAAATGTTTTGAAGTGTAACTTCGGTGTGGCCTGTCGGTAAAGACTAGTTATTGTTTCAAATTAATAACAAAGTGTATACAGTTTGGGATAAAAAACTTTTAAAATTGGCTTACAATCGAAATTTTAAAAACCCCATTAAAATGAAAGTGGATTTTCTTGTATCCAACTTACTCAATGAAATTGTACAGATATCTACCATTATCTAGGGATCTTAACCTCTTGATCTGACATTAACCATAAAAAGACTGCTTAAGCCCCGCAGTGAATAGTTGAAAAATAACGTGATATTAAAATTTTAACGATCCCATTTTCCGTCGAAGCCTTAACACAGACCGAAAGCTTCGGCGAGGAGAGGGCGGTCATTAAGGGGTTTAAGAGGTTAGAACTTGTATCCGAAGCCTTTTTAGAATAATAAATGTGTTTCTGAAATACAACACAAAATAACAGTCAAAATTCCTATTTTAATATGCTACCTATGCTAACAACAGGTCTAAAGTGGAGATAAATTATTTGTTTAGTAATTAGTAGTTTTCTTACCCGGCCTACATTAGATTTGTTCCAAACTAAATTGTATCTTGATTCACACTTGACACACATAAATGTTTTTATCTTTCTTGTTATGTGTTTGGCATTTGTAAATTATTTATTAAGAACTCGCAACATATTATTATTTTATTTATTTATTTATAAAATACATGAAATATATTAAAACATTTACATATAAATGACATATTAAATCACCATACTAGGCGGCTGCCTGTTTTATGGTGACCAATTATATATAAGTTTAATTGGTTACTTTATGAAGTCTAGTGTAAACATATATGGATTAAGTATATAAATATTAAATGTTATATGTATTATATGTTATATTTTATGCTACCTGCAGATCTAAATCTGTTTCGTTTTTCTTTATCTTATATGTATTTATATTATTGAAACATATATTTAATTGCACCTCTACACCTACTTCTTGCTATACCCATCTTTTTTTCTGTTATATAAAACTTTACCTGATCTGTTTACACTAAATCACAAAAACTGTATAAATATGTAAAATCCCATTAGGAGCGTTGATGATTAATAAAATAAAACTCGACCATAGGCGATGTTTTGTTGACTGTTTTTCATTTGTTGGAATATACCTACGTATTAGTATTTTAAAAGTTCCACTAGAGATATTGAGACACATAATTTGTATTGGTTGAAGCTATTGTCACATGTATCTTGGGTCACATTGTGAGATCTGATCACAATTACAATCACAACTGATCTATTGTGAGAAGACAGAGAAATTATCAGCATAAATCATAAATAAATTAAAAATATGTATGTATTTAAAATGTTATGTTATGTTTGAAAATATTAAAAATAAAAATTCTTAACCATAAATGCAAATAATAAATATAAGTTTCCAAAGCTCATTTTTTCCATCAACTTACAAATAAACTGTCATTACTCCGATATTTTTTTTTTTTTTTTATTGTTTTTTTATTTCTTGCTAGAGCAATCCAGATGAGTTACAAAACTCATTTTAGGACAGGAGGAACTTACAATTCATAGGTAGGAGGTAGTAGTTACAATTTTACAAAGGTATATTGATATCATAATATAAGTTTTACATTCAGTACAGCATAAAAATAAAAATAAAGACAGGTTAAGTAGAACAAACAACAAGAGAAAACAAGTAAAGAGAGGGAAAAACTGATACGAGTATATAAGATATAACAAAAAATGACAAGACGATTACATATTTTCATTTTTAAATTTAGTTAAAAAATATTCTTTTAAAGCATTGCTTTGCAATTTTTTATTATGCTGGATGTTTTTGTACATATCTGGAAGCGAATTATATAGTGTATAGGCTATTTAAATCTGGTAATACAGAAAAAGTGAACAATTACCGACCTATATCACTAATCTCAAATATAGCAATAAATAAAAAATATTTAAAGCTAGTAATAATATAATTATTGAAAACTTGTTCGGTTTCATTGAAGATAGAAGCACTCATGATATAATTGCAAAATTAACTGGCCTTGTTTATAATTCATTAGATATACATCATTAAAATGCATTGGAATTTTCAGAAATCTCAAAAAAGCGTTTGTCAAGCATATCACATGACAAACTTACTAAAGTGTTAGAATATGTAATAATATTTGTTCTGAATTTGCCAACCACATTTTGGAAACAAATCATTATTTTGATATAAATAAATGGATAAAATTTCACATTATGTAAAAACACAATGTATTTACAATGAGATAAATTAGAAATTTTAGATATATTTAATATTAATTTTATATTTAATATTAATATTAAATATATCTAAATTATTTATTCAAACTGTAAATAAGGGTATGAAAATATTAGTATTTATTTTAAGAACAATTAAAAACTTTGAATCTTTACGAATCGTAAAATTGTTGTACATATCCCTGGTTAGAAGCCTAATCGAACATAACTCAATAGTCTGGTCGCCCTTCTACAAAATTCATATCCATAATATTGAAAGAATTCAAAGAAAATTTCTAAGATTTGTAAATTTTAAACTTAACATCCCCTTTGAACACATAAATTACCCTTATATTATATTATATCATTAATGAATATTTTAAATATTCCAACTTTAGAAAACAGACGAAAAACAACCGACCTAACCTTTTTATTAAAATTATTAAACTCTAAGTTTGATTGCTGTGAACTCTTGCATTTAATAAATCTACATGTACCTACACGAACTACTAGACAAACATTAACATTTTATATACACACATCTCATTATAACTATAAATTGCATTCCCCAATACAAGAATTACATTATCTTGGTAACCAATATTTAAACAATATTGATGCATTTGACAACAATTTGAATTTGGCAAACTTTAAACGCCGTATGTGCGAACTATTTCTACTTACTTCATAAACTCTTGCAAATACCAATTTTATACATTTTTATTAATACCTATTATTGTTGAGTTGGAGGATATTGGAAGGCTATTTTTTTAATTTTTTAAAAACTTTATTTATATTCTGTATTACCTACATTTTGTCAACTCATATTTTATCTCACCTATATTATGTGACTTAATATTTTCTGTTTTTTACCTGTATTTTATTCACTTCTAGCTCTTCACTGTAATTAATCAAAACATGTATTGATTTATGTATGTAAAAGCCCTATGGGAGTTAATAATAAAAATAAATAAATAAATTATCTTTTATATCTTTAATTATTTAATTTAGCTTTTACTACAAGAAACATTTCATGTTATGTTTTTTTAACAGAGACATAAATTAATCCATGCAGTATAATTTGAGCTGATCAAAAAGTTAATATTAAACATTAAATTTTTAATAGGTTCATTACCGCTTCAATTTTATCGTTTGATTTTAGACGACATCCACTCGAAATTGAATGCGGAATTCACTTTACGTATCTTCATGGTACTATGATATCTCTTAATGTATTTATTATTCACAATCACGTAAAAAGCTTTCATTTATATCGTGTTGTTAAAATGAAAATCCTGTACACGTAAATACAGCCATTGTCTAATCCTGGAATATTATTTTTCCCCGGCATTCAACGAAGCGTAAAATTTGGAAGAAGGCTTTAATCCTCAGGGTAGCTGACGGCCCGCAGCGGTAGAGAGGGGGGGTTTAGTGGGTGGAATTTACGGGTGCGGTTAAGGGGTGGAAAACCACAGTTTTATGTTTTATAATCCACCCTGTTTGCTGGTCGGTCGGGTATCCATTGTTTCACAGACCTGGATATGGACAGGAGGTGTCTTGTGTTTGCCGAGGGGTGGATGTGGAATTCTGATAGCAGCGCATGTGGAAGGATTGATAGGTAAATGCGGAATGGCCGGTCATTGTAATTAGGTAAATCAATTGTGTAAAATTACCCGCTTTTATAAATTAGGGTAGCTTTTCAACGATTATTTCGAAGAGGATGTGTATTTTAACAATGCCTGTTCATGCGACCCGAAGCTATATATATATATATATTTAATAGTGAATACCTCAAAAGAGTCAGCAACTGGAGCCAGTGAGACTATGGCATCCCCAATTGGGATATGTTATGAGGCTGAAGGTAAGTGGGGAAGGGAAGAAGACGAGGAAGAGGAAGGTGAGGAAATACCTTGCTATTCAGATCTAGTCACTAAACACGAATAAAGCCATTTGAAGCAACGTTTGAATTCTAAATGGTGGTCTTACACCGGGGCGATACTAAGAGTATCTTCCACTCTGGAACGTGCTGCAAATATCTATATATTATTGTTTAAATAATTAATTGTGAAATAACACAAATCAATTCAATAAAAATTATTTGGGCACGCTGGGTTCCAACCCGCGGCCTTCGGAATGGGAGTCTAACGCCCTACCGCTGGACTACGCCGGCCGTCATATAATGAATTATGCATGATTGCATTTTCGGTTGCAAGGTAGATCATAAATTATTTAATAGAGTGAAACATTATTCTAAATATGTACTGCAGAAAACCAGCTGCATTCCGGATTCCTGGTCCGGAATGTACAGCTGAGCAGTGTCCCTTTTGTCAATTTTTTCAAACCAAATATGGTGTAAAAATATGTAAGAATTAAAAATCTGTTGGCAAATACATGTTATATTTATTTACTTTTTAATGCCCTTTTTAGGTGTTTTTACATATTTTTATATATATATGAATATATATATATATATATATATATTTATATATTATACAGTCCCTATTTATTGTACATAACTGAACTGGTTCAGCAACAACATTTTGTTAAATTAAATTAAACAAATAACTTTGTATACACCACTATATAATCACAATTATTGACATGTTTCTAAACCAATGGTTTCTTCGTCAGGATAATAAGAACAAGAGATGTTAAACATGGACAACGTTTCGGGACATAGAGCGTTACATTGTATATCATTAGGGCAGAAGATGTGATGATGGATCTGAAGACGAACATTGTAAAGATGTCAGAAACGTTGGCTAAAGAAGGAGGTAGCACAACACGGCATAATTCCCCAAAAATTAATCACTAATATAATACTTTTGACCGTGAAAATCTAAAATCATATCTTAAGCTTAATTAAAAGCTCAACAAACGTAGGTAATTGTTTACTTCAATATGCAATATTATTTTATGTGATGCACAGATTTTTAAAGACGTAATTAAAAAATCGTGCTGTTTTTCAAGCATATAATAAGACTTTCCGTAATATACAAAAATTCTACCTGTGCCAATCAGCATTTTTACGGTAAAGGCAAATAAAATATGCACGTTATCTTCTTAACATTCCGTACAGTAAAAATTGAATTCTATATTTCAAAACCGAAAGTGTTAATCAATAATTGAAAGCTGTTACAAACGGAATGCATTTTCCCATATTATTGTCACTTTTTTTATATTTTTCCAAAAATACGAACGCTTTATCACCAGCAAACACGCGGATTCTGACAGACTGAATGACTAGGTGAGTTTCATGGATGGAAACTGCAACAGAAAAAGTTTTCCTTTGGTCCCAGCTGATGGGTTTTTTACCCATCAGACCACTAGAGCCTTTGTAATGGTTTTAATGGTAATGCATCCCTTTGTGTTTACATACCAGCTGCTAACTGTACACTGAATGTGTTGGTAAAATGCAGTCCAGGACACACCGCACGCCGAGCTGTTAATGGGTCATCAACACGTCAACATTCTGAGTAAAATTGAATAGGCTCTAAGTAATATTTAATGGGTTTTTCGTAGGAGTTCGTTCAATCTGAAAATATGATCCATTGAAGTGGTAGTCTGTTTACAGATTGATTTTTCAAAACGATTTTATTTCGGACGGTAAAATTTGTTTGCTCACGCCTAGGTACAATAAGGCGCAGTGGAAACATCCATTCAAAGTGGGTTTTCATTATTTCTACAAAAATACGTAAGAACTAACTAACTAACCATCACGCCGTTTCCCCGCATTGGTAGGCAGAGAGAACGGATCGCCAAACAACTCGGTCCTGGAACACACTCCTTGCCTCATTCACATTCATACATCGTCTCATACATAAGTATCTGATTCACTTGATCGTGCCATGTCTTCCTCGGGCGTCCTCGACTTCTTAAACTCTTTTCTTCAGTCATTCGCTCAACATCTAAGCGTCCCTTTCTTAATCTTACTTATTACGCTCAAATCAGCCTTGCATTCTTTCCGGATCTTCACATTCCTCACGCGATCATACATGGTTTTACCACGCTTACGCCTCAGGATCTCATTTCTACAGCATTCAGTCAACTTTCATCCTTTCTCTGCCAATTCCGTGCTTCACTGCAATACATCAGGGAAGGTACTATCACTCCATTGTGGACTGCCAGCTTCGCTTCTTTGGGCAGCTTTTTGTTGGCGCGAACGGCGTTCAGTCCTCTATTGGAGTTACCTGCATTTACCCTTCTTTCAATATCTTTATCGGCCTTCACATCTCTCGTAAACATAACTAACTAACTAACTAACTAACCATCACGCCGTTTCCCCGCAGGGGTAGGCAGAGAGGACGGACCGCCAAACAACTCGGTCTTGGCACACGCTCCTTGCCTCATTCACATTCATACATCTTCTCATGCATACTCTTCTATTATTCTGACTCTTGACATGGCCCGACTCAAGTATCTGATTTACTTGATCGTGCCACGTCTTCCTTGGGCGTCCTCGGCTTCTTATACCGTTCACATTCGCGTCATAAATTCTCTTTACACTCCTTTCTTCATTCATTCGCTCAACATGCCCAAACCATCTAAGCGTCCCTTTCTTAATCTTACTTACTACGCTCACATCAGCCTTGCATTCTTTTCGGATCTCCACATTCCTCACACGATCATACATGGTTTTACCACACATACGCCTCAGGGATCTCATTTCTACAGCATTCAGTCTACTTTCATCCTTTCTCTGCCATTTCCACGCTTCACTTCCATACATCAGGGTAGGTACCAGTACTCCATTGTGGACTGCTAGCTTCGCTTCTGTGGACAACTTTTTGTTGGCTCCAATGGCGTTCAATCCTCCATTAATGGAGTTACCTGCATTCACCCTTCTTTCGATATCCCTATCAGCCTTCCCATCTCCCGTAAACATACTTCCCAAATATACAAACTCATCCACCTGCTCCAAGTAATCATCATTTACAACTATATTGCACACCGTTTTCTGACTCTCTCTTTCAAACACCATGACTTTAGACTTACTTACATTCATCATTAATTCATTCTTCATACATACTTCGTTCATCCTAGACACGAGAGACTGCAGATCTTCTATACTGTTGGCAATCAGCACCGCATCATCAGCATACAACAGGCAACATACTATCAGATTATTCAATTTCGTGCCCAATCCCGCCTCTTTCAATTCTTGCATACAATTGTCCATGTATAGATTGAATAACCACGGTGACATTACGCAACCTTGCTAAACACCTTTTATGATGTCAAACCACCCCGTAAAACCACCGTTTACCCTTATGCAAGCAACGCTTCCCTCGTATAGAGACGCGATTGCCTGTACAAGATTTGTATTCACTCCATACTTGGACAATACCTTCCATAGCTTTTTCCTGTCGACGCGGTCGTATGCTTTTTGTAGATCTACAAAGGCACAGAAAAGTTTCTGGTTTTTTGCCAGAAACTTCTCAGTGAGCATACGCAAAGAGAAAATCTGATCCATGCACCCCCGTCCACTCATAAAAGCACCTTGCACATCCCACTTCCTAAACATACTTCCCAAATACACAAATTCATCCACCCGCTCCAAGTATTCATCATTCACAAATGTATTTTTATAAATCGAATGCTTGCTTTTTTGCTTGGTTGGGGCATAATATGAATATGGAGAACGGATAAGAGAAAGAGAGGGAAGAGTTAAACATTGGAAACAACAAGACTATTGACAACTGTTTTTTTTTTTTAAATATTTTTATAATTACAAAAAAAATTATAAATTTGTTTTAGACCTTAAAGTGAATTATGCCGAGCCACAAAATTAATGCTTATTACGAATATGTCCTTTTAGATTTTTTAAACCAAAGGTTCAGATACAATGTTTTAACATTTCAGCCACGATAATACCAGAAGAATTTTCCCTAAGAATTGAAAATAAAGTTATTAACAAAGAATTTACTTTTTTAATGGAATTAGAAAGGTCAGAGTGCTTGAAAAATTAAATTTCTATCCTGTTGTTGAAATGTTGATATAAATTTTTGTGAAATGCCTATAATCACGTTAAGTATTTTTTAGAGATAATATTGTGTAAATTTATTTATGGGTATGCTATAGTACCCATTGCGTATGTCTTCACGACTTTTAATTATACCTGGAATAATGAGGCTTCACGAATAACAGATAATGAAATAATCTTATATAATAACCGATTAATTTAGTACCGTTGCGATCCATCTACAGATATCACAATTAATTCCTAGATATATTTATGTGCGAAAATATAGTGATTAACACGGTCAAATGTTTTAGAGTAATCTATATTTTAGTTATAGCTTTCACATCATATCCATCTGACCACGAAGAAAATTTAAAAAAAAGCTATGATTTGAAGTAGTGGAACAATTGTTCATGAAGACATGTTATTATTTAAGGGTGAAGGTGTAATAGTTCAATATAAAATAGTGAAATAAAGTTTCAATGCTTTATTTAGAAATTATTTGCTTACTACTGTTTTTAAATTAAAACAAATAAAAGATTCAGGAGTCATATAATGTGAGATATACAATAAAAACCTATTGGTATTTGTAGTAGTGTGTGTGCATGCTTGCATTTGCAATTATTAATCATTGGTGGGATTTGGTTAACAGACAGGCCTGTAAACTGGGCTGTCAGAAAAACAAGTTAGATATATTTACAGGAATACGAATTTTAACAATTAACTAAAAGCGTAACTACCGGAGGGAAAATAGGCACTTGCCAGGAACGTTTAAACCAGAATGAATTTCGCAAATCATGTTTTGATCCTTGCTACCGTTATCGGTGATACCAGCGTAGAAAATTTATAGATACTAAATGTTTATGGCTTTTAGGTACACACCTTCCTTCCAGCGTTTACGCGTAACAAAGAAAAACATGTAAAGTAAAACTCTTATGATAAAGGAATCATCTTATTATCTAGGTACATGTCATTAAAAGATCACTAAGTATTTGTACATGTTATTAAAAGAATGTAAATTTTCTAAGTATTGTAAGTATTTCCTAAGTACATAAATAAAATTCTATACGAACCGCTAATAAAATTTATTTTGAAACACCTTCCTTACTTGACCCCTTTCCAAGTAAAATCCTGTCAAACTTTGAATTGTAAGATCCCTTGTAATATGTTAGATCAAACGAACACCACTATATCAACTAACTTACTCCTAGCTTCTCCTTTATCCCAGCAGAAGAGAGAACAAGTAAAGAGGAGAGGATCAAAGGAACTTGTCCTACAACAGTATTACACGGAGATCAATGACTGGAGTTGGAAATACACAAAGAGGTTTTTCGGGCCCTCAGAGTAATGGAAAACTAAAGAAAACTTACAGATCCAAGGGAGAGAACGACGAATTAAGGTTTAAATGTTTTCCCTGCAATCTTAACGGGAATCTGTCTGATGTATCTCGTACCAAACTTTACTATATAAGTTTTGGTGTTGAGAATTAGTTGAGATAAAACGGTCTATTTGTTTTCTACTAGAAGAAAGCTGGTTAGATTATTTGGTTTAAACCGGTATATCGTCGCTGCATATTTAATATGACCAATGTGACGATTTTGACGATACAATATACAGTTATTTTTCTTTTTTTCTCCATCTTCTATAATATGAGCCATGTAAAAATATCAAATATTTTAGGCGATAGAAAATAAATCATATGAGGACAATCAAAATAGAACATAATAAAAAAAATAAAAAAGTCATATCCTCTGCATACCACTACACAATTCAATTGCCTTGGTATGTACATAATATTAACATCATTTTGTGATGCCCAGCTGTCAAGTTTTAATAAATTTAAATTAAATATTTTGACATTATTATAGTATTTAAATTATGACGAAAATTTTGGATAGAATATGAACCATGTGAAAAAAACTGTGCATAGAAAATATGAAGCATGTGAGAGAAACGCGTTCAAATTCAATTTTCTGGTATAAAATAATTAATGTTTGCCATAAATATATTCCTATAATGAACGAAATATATTTTTTCTACTTTGTCCATAAAAAGAATTGTTATTTTCCGTTTCGTTATTTTTTTAAACAGTTTTTATCGATTATCTCAGAATTTACTCAGTATCACATGGTTCATATTTTATACGCAACGACGGGTTCCATGTCTAATCGGACTATGAGATCTCAGCGTCTGAATTCCCATAGTAAATTTATTCAGACACGATACTTCCTCACATGATAATTCATCACATCATAACTAACATTAACCTACCCTTCCATTTCCCCGCCTCCCCCCTCCCCCTCCATCACCTAACCTAACCTAACCTAACCTAACTTAACCTAACCTAACCGAAGGTTAAAAACCCCAATTATCAGTTTTCGACGCTTCGAGACGTGATGAATTATCATTCGATGAAAAGTTTGTACTCAATATTCATACACTTAAAAAGTTTCCACTGAGTAGACCGGTCACCGCAACGACGATATGTGGGCAGTTGCTAACCTAAGGGACGATTCCGCTTCTATTTAACGACAATGATGTGACCCGATCTTCTGGTCTTTCTGTTTCAGATTTAGATTGAGTTTCGCTAATATTGTCTTGATTAATTAAAATAATTGAAATTTATTACGTTCAAACTACACACAGAGCATGCATGTCATAAAGTTAAAAATAATAATCATTAATATTACACATTTTGTTCCTTTATCATTGATTCTATTGACGAAAAGATCAGTGCTCAGCTACAATTCAGGATTTCTCCTGGAATGCAGCTGGCTTTCAGCAGTGCAGCAATTTACCTTTCTAAAGCGCTTTCTGCCGCTATGCAAAAATGTTGTGCCTTTTATATTTGTCAATAAACAAACGTTAGTCCTCGCTATTGAAGTTTTTCACAGTGTTCGCGAATTCTTGTCTTGACATATTCTAGTCTTGACTACAGGATTACTTCATCAGAGTTCGAAATCTTCTTTAGCATTCAGAGTCCCTTGCCTGTACTTTTATTGGTGATTTTATCTATACCTTTCGAGGAACTATAAGAAAATTAAATAAAAATTGTCATCCAATTTATACATATTTGTTCGCTTTAGTTGTAGGTATAATATATATTTTGTACAATTATTATTATTTATGTTCTGTTATTATTGCTATTGTGTAATGAAGATAAAGTTTATAATACATTATGTTTTGAAATTTAGCTGGTTATTAGTATATTATTACATTTAAATTGTTATTTATTTGTGTTCTTACATGTTCTATTATTTTTTATCTAATATTTACAATTTTGTATTTTTGTAAATATGTCAGCCCATGGGTACAGGACCATTAGTTGTTTTAAAAACTTTTATTATTATCATTATTACAATTTTAAGTCATGTGAAAATCTGTAATTTTATTTCATTTTTATTATTAAGTTTTTTGTAATAGATGTAAATAATCTGTTGATTTTCCTAAATAAATAAAATAAAAAAGCATTTTTTACCAGAATCATGTAGAGAATGCATATATCATCGTATATTAAATAAAATACATAATAAACTCCATGTATCTTTAAATATGCTGCATTGATTATCTTAATGTAGCTGCCTATATATCTTATTATTAGGCATGTACATTGAAATATCTTATAGATGTAATTCAAATAATCTAATATTATTTTGTGATCTATCCTAATGTGTCCTTAAAACTATATAATATGTATTAACAAATATTTCCTTATGTATAATATTAAGAGTGATAAATTGTAGAACCTACAGACAAGCTGCCATATGACAGCTTTGTGGGACTACCCTTATTTTGTACAAATGTATTTTTGATAAATAAATAAAAAAATAAAAAAAATACCTTAACACCGGGAAAAACCCAAAATATTCATTCCAAAATTCAACGAATCACCACATTTCCAGTAGTATATGTACATACATATATAGAACGCCAACGTGGGCGCCATAAAGATAAACCCTCATCATTTCATCGGTTTAAAATTTACTTTTACCTTTTGTTTTGAACCTGACACCTCGGATTAACGGTGTAATGACCCGCTTTTAAAGCCATAAAACACCCACCACCGTACAGAATCGCTTTACACCTATTCCACTTTGATCTTTTCCCCATAGTTGTGGGGTGTCGGACCCCTGGAATGAAGCAGGAGGTCCCAGACTAAGCACGGGGCTAAATACCTTTCGTTTCTGCTGACCTTTGTTTGTCGGAGGGGGCGGCAGTTTGGAATTTCGTTGCTTCGGCGCTATTCAGGATTTAACTACAACAATACATTCATACTATATAAAAAGGGGCTAAAATATATGATGCGGGCGTGGGCTGTAATATTAATATATTCTCACATGAAAAACACGTTTTTTTCTATTATTGTAAAAAATAATAACATATACATTAGAGTTACATATTTTTTCTGGGTTGCTTAATTAATTATTTCCTAATCTTTTTAAACTTGGGAAATATGTATTCGCACATAGATGAATGGAATATGTGGCTGATACAATACAAACATGAAATTATTGAATCATTCATGTCAGAATGTGAAATCAGAGTTTAATATGAGTTAATATGAAATCAATGTTTAATATGAGTTACTGTTATTTAAAAGATTCCATAATATTTTGATGTAGCATATTTTTATAATGTAGGAGCTGTTGCACATATTTTTGTATTATTTCTATTTATCTATAATGTAAAAACTTGTTACTCTCTTTTGTTTTTCTGTATTGTAAACTTTTTCTTGCATTACTCATCTGTGAATTTCTAATATTAACTTACACTATATATTATTATTTTTATGCCATCTGCAATTTAAAAACTGGTTTCAGTTTAATTTATTTTTACTTTTTCTCTTTTATTATAATATAATATTTTTTACTTACTTTTATACCTACTATTTTTATAATGTTAATTGCTATAAGTTTATATTTCTTATTTAAACATTGTATTACATATATATCACTGTAGTATATACTTTTTTATGTAAAAGCCCATCAGGGCGTTGAAAATTAATAATAAATAAATAAATATCGATAAAAATTTTAAACATGTTTGAAAGCTGAAGGTTGGTTACTACATAAATGCCAATGTTGGCGCAAGGTAGGTATATATATATATATACCTACCTTCCTTCCTTTCCCTATCATTTCTGACAACCCACGAGTTGACAATAAATACTCTGTGAGAGTGATAATAATTACACGTGTTTGACAGTCTGTTTTTGTGCTCAATACAATAAACATCGACCTTTATGAAGTCTGTTTTTCGGGGCGACGCCATTGACATCGACTATTAACCTGTCTGTTGATGTATTGTGAAATTGGTCGCCTGGACCTCTCTTTACCTAACATCGACGGTTTATGGAGTCTGTTATGGACTGTGCAGTGGTCAGATTACTCCTCGTTCCATTACATATGGAAAATATATGTGCTGTGCAGTGATTTACATTCATCCCTCGGCGCTTATATCCGATTCAAAAGGATACCTGGCAAGTGAAAGGCCAAGTGATTGTGTGGCACAATAACTTATCAAAAACGAAGACCAAGAATTTGGGGGTAAGTCAGATTCCTTCCCAAAGTCCGAAATTACCATCTCCATAGTTGTGCCACCTTATATTTATTTTGATTAGAAACCAAACCAACATTTGATTACAGTCCACTTCTCATTGATTCGCATCTTTGCGACTACGGCCCATTTTTGTTCATGATTGTGAATTGCTGGTAATTGCAAAGGTTCGCATGTTACCAAAATCTATCTAAAATTTGTTTCAATAACTTGGAATTATTCACATTCTTCATAAAATTAACGTAATTTTAATAAAAGCCATGCTTTGAGTTGAGACTTTTCATTGTTTATAATTATTGAGGATCTCGATTGGAAATTGATTACATACTTTGTATGAAATCATTAACAATTAAAATAATATATCAATATACGAGAAAGATAACATTTTCATTCTAATAGAGCCCTAGGATAGGCGGAGAAATTTTCTAAGCTGAGTGATAAAATTTTTAAATTTAAATTGAGATTTGAAAGCAACATATCTCACGAGAGGAATGGGGTTGATTACTGAAATAGTAGTGTTAACCATCAAATAAACTAAAACAGTGTACAAATCTTAAGGGTGTTTTACCAGAGAACACCGGAAATTAGTCATTTTTAAATCAAATTCTAGACGTATTGACTTTTTTTTTATTTTGAAAGGTTGTTATTTTATCTGGTACACACAGTTTTAAAATTTTGAAAAACTAAGTGTATTTTTAATATACTAAGGTTATACCGTTGGTCGTTGGCAGATTTGTTCAATTTTCAAACGATAGATTCTATTAAACAACACAAATTTCAAATCATATAATCATACAACAAAATAAATCAATATATAATCTAGTCAACACAGTTTTCAAAATTTCAATTTTAGACAAATTAAAATCATTAAAAAATAAATCCGAGAACGTGTTTTGTGACAAAAATACCTCCGTTTTTCTTTTTATTTAAGGTCTAAACTAAAATATTTCAGATTTTTTTTACACACTTTTTTTGTTTAGACATCATTGAAAAATTATAAATTATTTTGATCAAAAATTAATTTTAAGAAGTATATAATTTTCATTCATTTACCATCTCTCGTTTGATCATTTTTATGGCAGTTAAATTCTCTAAATTAAATTTAATTCTCGCGATTCATTAGCCGCCGAGACGCGGTCGTGTGAAATTGTCTGTTCGCGCTGCTCATTTTGATAACATTTCGCAATAAATTTAAAACTAATACCGTTTAGCTTCATGGTTGTAAAAACATCCTCGCGCAGCGCTGTTAACAAAAACGGAATAATGGATTGCTGGATATTATCTCATAAGGCTAAAAAACTAACAAATCGATATATCAGTTTTAATTCAGACGATTTTTTCTGCTATATTTTAAAAATGGGGAAAAAATCTATTTCACAAAAGGTAAGCAAAAAATAAATGATTAAAGTTGATAGTTAAATTATACGACTGGGGGAATTTCATGACTAGAAATGTTCAATCTTTTTTCGCACTCAATTTCTAATGAAAACAGGGCTTTCCCAGTGACTTGACGATTTTTAAAAACAATATAATTTGCACGCGATGTTCTATTTCTACGTGAAGAAGCCTTTTCCCCCCGTACGTGCTTTGAAGCTCGCATGTGGACTAAGTGTGGAGCATGGATTTACATAAAGGACTTAACTGCAGACAATTCACAGTGTATTTATTACATTGAAAACTACATCGATAATGCAATGGAAAACATTCGAGACTGTGTTTTGTAATAAGATTTTGAAGAGATCAACCACTGAAGAGTTAGTTCCTAGAAGTTTGAAAAAAATGGGTGACGCCAATTTACCATAGCACTAATGAAATCGAATATCTGTTATATTTTTGTTCGAATTTTTAAATTTATCAGAAGTGGAAGTGAGGAAAATTGGAGCTTACTTCGGGCACTCGTGCGTACGTCCACAACACGTCTCCATCGGTTTATCCATTCAGTGAAAACCGCTCACGGATATATCCGACACCATTATGCACGTAAATGAAAAAAATAATATTTCAAAATTTTTTACTTTCCATTAAGGTCCATCTACATTATGGGTCCTCTCTAAAATTCATTAGGTAATTCGTCAGTATACATTGATTATTTGAAATTGATAAACCAATGTTTAAGACAAGATTTTTATGCATAGCGCAAAGGGTAACAATTATTATAAGCAATAATTATCAGCCTGGAACACTCATCCACATTGAAAAATATTCCGAGAAAAGATACATGCCGCCGACGGGACTCGAACCCATGTCTTTCCGATGTCCGGTCAGGCGCTCTGATTTACTGAGCTACGGCGGGTTTGCAGGTGAAAAAAAATGTAATAAGCGGTAGTTGTTGAATGAAACACTAGTATATATTAAATAGTTTGGCGGGTAAGAGGTAACCCGCCGTAGCTCAGTGGATCAGAGCACCTGACCGGACATCAGAAGGACACGGGTTCGAGTCCTTTCGGCGGCATGTATATTTTCTCGGAAGATTTTTCAATGTGGATGAGTGTTCCAGGCTGATAATTATTGCTTATAATAATTGTTACCCTTTGTGCTATGCATAAAAATCTTGTCTTAAACATTAGTTTATCAATTTCAAATAATCAATGTATACTGACGAATTACCTAATGAATTTTAGAGAGGACCCATAATGTAGATGGACCTTAATGGAAAGTAAAATTTTTTGAAATATCACTTTTTTCATTTACGTGCATAATGGTGTCGGATATATCCGTGTGCGGTTTTCACTGAATGGATAAACGGATAGAGGCGTGTTGTGGACGTACGCACGAGTGCCCGAAGTAAGCTCCAATTTTCCTCACTTCCACTTCTCATAAATTTGAAAATTCGAACAAAAATGTAACAGATATTCGATTTCATTAGTGTTATGGTAAATTGGCGACACCCATTTTATTTCAAACCTCTAGGAACAAACTCTTCAGTGGTTGATCTCTTTAAAATCTTAGTGTTTCAGGCTGATAATGATTGCTAATAATAATTGTTATCGTTAGTATTTGCGCGGTACACCGTTTTGGCGTCTTAACAAACATTAGAGTTTGTGCATATTAGAGTTTGTACAATTAAAATTGAGCGTGTATACGGACCTTTAACCTTTCATTTACCTAAATAGTTATTTTGGCAGTATTTTGTACAACTACATTTTAATTCTTTAATTCACTGAAAATTTCAATGTATTAAAGGAAACTGGTCGGTCTTAATAAATTAAATAAATTTAGTGGTTATAAAGGAAGTAATTGTTTTATTTCATTAATACATCAAACCACAAAGTGACTGCTTTAATAATAAACAAAAAAAAAAAGGAGTGTGCTTTAGTAAATACGACCGAAGTAAATAATTCTTTAGTAATCTAATCTAATTTTCTTTCCGGCATCGAATAAAACCATTCCAATAATCAGTGTATATAAAACTATATCGAAGATTCGTTTGGATTGTTACCAATCATCGTGACAAATCAGTCGTTTCAATGCACTGAGTTCGCACACTCTAGACGAAAATTTGATTCATTTTATTATGGGAATTACGCAGCGCCCTTGAGGTGATTTTTCACGAAAACGGCGCTATATAAATTAGCCAAATATTATTATTATTATTATTAGAACGGGATTGATGAATTAATTTTTACAAAGTTTAAAATAAATGCCTGCACCCATTCCAAACGTCATCACTATGGATTTGAGCACTGTTGTTACGACTAGATTGTGAGGAATGAACCTTAAAATTTATTTAAATTTATTATCGTTCGCCTCTCGTAACGCTGTAATTTCCGTAACGAATACCCCCCAAGTCAAGCGTGCGTAAAGAAGTATTTACTTCAATAATACTTTATTCTATAGCCTCTGTTATTAGTGCTTACCAGATTTCACCAATACCTACTTACTAAAGAGATATCATAGAATCACAATCAGCCAAAAATTTTTCAGCTATAAGTACGTAATACGTATATAAATGATAAAGTACGATATCGAATTGAATATACATTTACGAATCATTTAATACTTTATTCTATAGCCTCTGTTATTAGTGCTAACCAGATTTCACCAACACCTACTTACTAAAGAGATATCATAGAATCACAATCAGCCAAAAATTTTTCAGCTATAAGTACGTAATACGTATATAAATGATAAAGTACGATATCGAATTGAATATACATTTACGAATCATTTAATACTTTATTCTATAGCCTCTGTTATTAGTGCTAACCAGATTTCACCAACACCTACTTACTAAAGAGATATCATAGAATCACAATCAGCCAAAAATTTTTCAGCTATAAGTACGTAATACGTATATAAATGATAAAGTACGATATCGAATTGAATATACATTTACGAATCATTTAAGCCTTCTCACCGTGACACGACGATCAGAAGTTGAAAGTAAATCGTGACAGTAGCGTTGGCCACGCTATTAGAAGCCAAAGTTCATAACACCATTAGTGCTAGGGGTGACATTAGTGACCCCTTTTATCCCATTTCACCCCACTCTACCCCTCGCTAGCACACCACCAGTCACTCGTCACTCGAACCAATAATTACTTACTGTTGGTTATGGTTACAGTTGATTAATAGCTAATAGGGACATATAAATAATAAGATGTGTTGGTTATGGTTACAGTTGACTAATAGCTAATAGGGAAATATAAATAATAAGCTATTGATTTTCACGTCAATCGTCAATTTGTTAGGTACAGATATTTGATATTAATTAATCGTTTTAATGTATCTTTATTATTCATTATAACACGTTGTAAATGTGTTGTAATAGACAACGTCGCCTGTGTTTATTGTGAAAATAATGATATCATTGTCATCAGTATTTCTATTTTATTATATTTTTTTATTATTTGAAATACATACGTACGTCAGATTTACAGAAGAAAAAATATGGTTCTTAAAAACGAATTACAATAACCACTCGAGCGCTTTTTGCCACATTATGGCACTATTTCCAAAACCACGGATTGCTTTGTTGCCAAAATGTGGCAAATTTAAATTTATTTATTTTGTTAAAACGACTATATAATATACTGTACATTCAAAATATAACAAAATAAATATTCTTTAGAATGTTTTAATGTTAAAGATTTAATTATATTTTTTTTATAAATCCTAAAAATATGTGATAATAGACTAAAGATAGGGGAATATATTGGCAATATAGAACTATAACAAGTTTGTATGTCTCCATGTTCAAATTCGGAGGTATGATTTTTTTTAATGTGGGCAGAAAAATGTCTTTTAGCAATCCGAGAAAAAATATTTAAATGGTTCTGTCGCTCCAGTGGATAGAGTAGTTTCTTTTTAACGAAACTAGCCAATTCAATAGAGAAAACATTTCTCGTGTTTGATTTGGGGACTAGTGACAATATACAAGGTGGCGCAAAGTCATCACCCTATCGGAAGATGCCATAATTTTTGCAAATGGCGCCAAATATCAATTCTGCTTTTGTATTTGTGCAGTAAGCAGATACAAAATACACGTCAATAAGACATGAGTCGCTATAAGCATCAAGAACCCATTTTTATTGATACTGGCCAGTGCAAATCACCAAAACTCTCGTTTGGCGAGTTGCACTAGTCGGCAAGATCGCCCGATTTAATCGTTCCAGACATATTTTTGTAGAGTTTCTTGAAATCAAGGGCGTATGTCATAAAGATTCAGACTTTTGAAGCCCTTAAAGAGAATATCTGTCAAGAATGCGAGAACCTATTGCCGGAAGGGTGATGGAAAATGCCATAAATCGGGCACGTACACGGAGAAAAATGTTATTCTAAAATACGATCATTTCATTCGTAAAAACGGTTAAAAACGGGACTGAAGTTCTTACGAACAAATTAACAGTGTTTCAATGTTTATTGGCGGGAAAATGTAAGAATAATTTGTTGGTATACGTACAAAATTACGTATACCTACCAACAAATTATTCTTACATGTTCCCGCCAATAAACATTGAAACCCTGTTAATTTGTTCGTAAGTACTTCAGTCCCGTTTTTAACCGTTTTTACAAATAAAATTATCGTATTTTAGAATAACATTTTTCTCCGTGTATGGTCACAATGCTGGCGACGGCCACCTAGCCGATATCATTTTTTCGACTTAATGGAAAAAAACTAAGACATCAAATAAACACAATCCAAAAGCAGAGCTAAATTTTTATTAATAAAAAAAATTACTCCTATAGAACGGTGACAACTTTTGCGCCACCTTGTACAATAAATAGTTTTATTCCAATATCCATAGTTCATGCCATATTGGAATAACAGCTCTCGTATTATAATTTCGTTTTTAATGTTATTGTTATTACATTACAAATGATGAATTCTATATTTATTTTGTTATAACCGATTAATTGATACGAGTATGTAATAACAGTCACTCCACACAACTCACTTGACCGTTCCCAATTACTAAGTACCTAAGGTAATAATATATACTTCGTACGCTTTATTTTTCCGTTATGATTGCTTATTTTTTTTCTTTTTCTTTTTATTTAGGAAACAAACAGTCATACAGTAAAAATATTATAACAATAAACATTCATATGTTCTAGATTCTAGACCAATTAAGTTCCGTTGAGTTAAATATTGATTTAGTATTTTTTCCAAAATATGTTAAATGATAAAAAATACATAAACATAATAAAGAAAAACATAAAACATAATAAAGAAAAACATAAAATTAATAACAAACAGAAAAATACAATTTTTCGCATGGTTATACTATTTACTACGTATAATAATAATTTAATTTTCACAAAAAAGAAGAAAAAAACGTATTTTAAGTTATTAATTTAATAAGCTGCATTTTATATGATTTCAAGTTATGGTTGAAAATGTCTCCATCTCATAAGGGTAAGAATAACGCATCAGAGATTTTTCTGCGTTTATATAAAGCGATAGAGTCAAATCGATGATCACATGAAAGGTGTTTTATAAATTTGTTCTGGGTATTTTCAATGCGATGAATATATGTTTGATATTGAGGATTCCAAATTACTGAGGCGAACTCGACATATTTATTTGCTAGATGGCAACGGCTCACGTGTCTTGATGGGAATGTCTGGACGAACCATTTATCTAAGATCCTATATTAAATAATTAATTAATTGTAAGTAAGTTGTTTTTAAAGAAGCAAACTTAGTTATTGATTATTGAAGAAAAATACTTTTTCTCGAAATTTTGAAAGTTTATTGGCCCGGACGTTTTAGACGCAAGCTTTTAAAACACTACTTTCGTCATACATATATCGACCAAGGAAATTTGAAATGCTATAAAGGAGAAAATTTTAATTGTTCAGGTGAGAGAAAAGAATTTTTTTTTTTCAAAAATCATATCTTCTATTTTTCTCGATCTGTAACTATGAATTTTTATTCCAAAATTACAATGAATATATCTTTCAGAATAAACATATTGGTTAGATTTCTTTAATGACAATATTTAATTTATAAAAAAAAATCTTCTTGTTAAAAGTCGCATTTATTTTCTTAGAAATATTTCAACGACGTAGATGGAAAGGGAAAGTAACGGATAAAAATGACATATTTACCTTGTTTTTGAATTTATTGTCCTTTACAGCATTTCAAATTTTCGTGGTCGATATATTTATAACTTCTGACAGAAAAAGTTATAATACATAAACTTTAACTTCATAAGAATTATCAAAGTACAAAATTAAACTAATCAAAAAATACATTTTGTATGCTTATATCTTTATATATAAAAATCTCTTGTCACAATATTCGTCCGAGGTAAACTCCGAAACTACTTAACCGAATTTGATGAAGTTTGACTTAACATTTTGGCTCTTGTGTGTAAAAGTGTCCAACCTTAAAAGTCCATAAAAGTCAAGTCCTTAAAAGGTAGGATAGTTTTTGTATCGATTATTGACCTCAATATTTATTATTGCGAATTAAATATTTGTTATGGGACAATGATTTGATATTATTTGTAAGTTCCATAAGTTTCTGACAGATGGCGGTGGGAGTTAATTTATTGACACAACACTTCGTTATCTAGGTTGGGCGCTATGTTTCGTTAGCCACAGCAACGCAAGGGAGGGTAAGCTAGTATATACACTCATAGAATTAGACAAAACATTACATAGAAAAAAGAACAGTGAGATAGACAATATGTACAAAATTGGTTACCATAATATTATATTATATAAAGAGACATTTTGAGACATCACATACCTGAGCAGGTGATTAAGGGATAATAGGATTTTCATGAGTTTATGGAATATGAAATATACCTAATTCTAGGCTATTGGACAAGTTTAAATGATAATTAATATGATATAACATTATACATGGGACTCGAGTCCCAGATGTGACCGTATCATTTTCTGATTTTTCTGTTTCAGATTTTCGATTGAGTTTCGCTAATATTATCTTAATTAATTAAAAAATATATTTACCAGATAGCGCAAAGGTCATCGTCATCACCCTATAGGAAGATGCTCTCATTTTTCCAATTGGTTTAATGTCATCAGGACATTAACTTTGTGATGTGAACGGTCATATAGAATTCATGTTGACAAACCATTGATCGATATGCTCCTCAAGAATGCGGAATAATTATTTTGTAAAAAATATTTTTCTTTAGAAACGAAGTTCTGCCTTAAGAAATCGATTGTGGACTTTTACGCCACCTTGTACGTATTGAGAAATATTTACCCTTTTTATTATAAAGGACCACGTAAGTCAAAGTGATTTATTATGCTCGTGAACACTGTAAGACCTCCTAGTCAAAAGAAGAAACATTTCTGATGGAAAGGTTTTAGATAAAGCCGTAAAATCAATCCTCACAAATCAAAAGACATCAAAAAGATTCAGTTTTTGATAGATTAAAGCATTTCCTCTTTTTCCTTACGTGATTCCAGAGTTAGCTCCGTTCTATTTGAAGACCTCGTCCCCTCTCCCAGGTGGGGAAAGCGGAAAAGGAAGTCACGGGAACCCCACCGTAAAACGTGCTCTTGATGTCTGCCCTTAGGGCGTAATAAAAATGTTGGTATATCTACTTTAATGCCCATTTCTCAACTATGCATAGCTGTTGGGGTAGGTATCTTTGTGTTTACAGCCTGCGGTAGGTTCCGGATTCTGACATGCACTTATTTGTTTTTATAAGGGTTGTGAATACATATAAAGATTGCATAATTTCTTGAATTGGAGCAGCGCTCGCTTTGAAGTGGATTCAACTCAAAGTATTATACTAAACATATTAAGTATTATTATTTGGTAATGTTTTTAATAGATCCTTGCATTAACCGTCATCTACTTTTGTTTTGTTTTATTCACTTTCCGTCTTAATCATGTACATCATGTAGTATCCTTTTCTCTTTACTAAATAATTACTACATTGAGTTCGATATACTTTATCTACTACTAACCGAATACACAATACAGCTGCCATGGGTGTAAACACAGTACCCTACTTGAAAATTTCAAGGACAATGGTATGTTTTTACTTACGACGGCATAATAATTTTATCTAAAACATGAGGAAACACCCCAGCACAGGTTATCCTATCGAGGTGTTCACAAAACACTACCACTAACCCATACAATTACTGATGTTGAAAATTTTCTGTATAGCTGTCGAAAAGTAGGTATGTCAAAACGGTTCTCATATTTTTTTTCACGAGATTTCCCGGTAATTGTACAGCGCTTTTTCTAAAACAAATATCTGGATAACAATAATTATAATTGCTCCCCAAAGCGATCTAATTAAAGATATCATTTGTTAAACAGACCTCGTTACGCTTGGATGGTAGAACATAACGATTTATTCATTGGAGGCCATAACGACCGTACTGAAAGCCTCGTAACATGCTATTATAAAGTAACGTTATTGTGTTGTAAATGACGAACGAATGAATACAATAAAAGGACATTTAATGAAATAAAAAATTCTTAAGTGGACGTTAAAATAAATTTTGCATACGCGAATAAAATCCAAGTGTTTTTCAATGTAATAATTGCATTGAATTCAGAACTACATACATTTTTTTTCCTAGTTATAATTTGCCATGAAGACATATACTTAATAGTAGATATCGGTTTAATATGGACTATCAAAATGTATTATATGAATAACTGCGAAAATGTGCACTAAGTAACAATGTCTATACAGGCACTAAATAAGTAAATAAATATTCCAATATATTTATTAATTAATCTTAAGTTAGCTCACATCACGTATTAATCCTTCCTAAGCCCACATTTAACGACAAAACTGGTATATCTCATTTGGATCCCAGTATTTCTTAGAATTTGTTGATTTCACGGCGAAGGGGGTAGAAATAGTGAGAGAAGGAAAAGTATAGGCTCCACAAAAAAATCATTTTGTGGGGGGAGAAAGACAGTGAATTTCAAACATGACATAGCTGTATTATATGATTCTATAATACGAATCTCTTTTTTTTTAATTTCCTAAAATCCAAACCCAAAAATAATCTATTTCCTCCGAAAAGACAAATAAACTACAACTACCTTACAAGATTGCAATACACACAAATGATAACCCTAAAAACTTTGACATTATCATTCATAACAACTCTAAAACACATTGGTTGGGCATTTACACAGCTACACTTACATACATACATCTATACAAACCTATACACATACATGAACTGCTGTACTTGTAGCTAGTATTGTCACATTTCCTTCCTACCCTTCCCTATAAACCTGTCACTTTTTCCTGTTACCCACAATCAGTCAATAATCGACCCTCTTCCTGCAAACATCTCTGCATTTAATTTTCGCATCCGCATCCGCTCTTTAGCTACTCACCGCTCTAAGAAATATTACCGCAACATAGTGCAAAGTTAAAACCGGCCAAATGAAGAAAGTACTCCAAGTCCCGAAGTGAGTAATTCTCTCCTTTCCTTATGTGCTTACTTCTACTTGTGCAGTGGTTAAAACATACACATTCCAAGGTCCTTCGAAATACAAGATAACACAAAACACGCATCACACATAATAAAAATTACTGTATCCAAAACTGCTCAATACAGAAAACCACAAACACTATCAAATATCTAGGAGTAATTGTCGACAAAAACTTTAAATGGAAGGAAAAGTATGAATATGTCAAGTTGTAAAAAAAAGTAGAAAATTGATATATATATATATTTTTAAGAATCAGAAATTTTCTGTCGATAAAAATCTATATTTGATCTACTACGCCTTAGTTCAATCCACTCTACAATACGTTATTATTAGTTGAGGATCCGAATGTAAAAGTAACCTTCTTCCAATAGAAATTGTGCAAAGAACACTAATAAAACCTTTGGACTACCCAACGGAACGCTTGTTCGAAGAATTTCAAATACCTACAATTAAAGATTTATATATTAAAAATTCTAATTATAAAAGAAAAATACAAATATCAATTTCTAACTGAAAACCGAACTCGTCTTAAATATATTTTTATTTGGCCATAATTAAATACTACTTTTGCACAACACCATTATACTTACCAGGGAAGAACTTTTTACAATCAACTACCGGAAGAAATCAGAAGAATTAATGATAAAATTCAAATGTTGCATTCCATCAAGAAACATTTTAAAGACAATCTTAAAAAAAACGACTGCCACCTAAATTAATCAAATATCTTTTATTTTCCATAATATTCTTTCTTTTTTCAAAATACCTGCATAAATCACATATATATTTTATATTTACGCACTAGACTTTTAGGTCCGGGTTTAGTTTTCCCCATATGAAAAACTAAACCCTTTCACAAACTTTTCCATAAAAATGATCATCTCGTAAATTTACGCTATGCAAGTGTATTATATAAGTATAATTAATACAAAACAATACAAGAACAACATGTTAACCTACCAGACTATTAAATGGGAAAATAATTCACCGATATTTACATATCAGAGGGTTCGCCTCGGTGGAATTCCTAATTTGACCGATAAATCCTACTAAATATTTAAAAAAATCTTTCGTAATCCTACATGTATTTAAAATGACTGTTTTTGCATTTTTATATACAAATTCATTGACAAATCTAATATGCCTAAATTTTTAATGAGAGAGCTAGGTGTAATGCCAGTAGCCGAAATAACAAATGGTAATATTTTTATAGTCTGAGAATGCCAAATTCTTTTAATTTAGTTATTTAGTCACTTTATTACCCAATAAAATTATTATATATATCTTTATAATTTTCCACCATAACAACATGTACTTATTATAGCACACATATACATATTTTATGTGTAAAATAAAATATCAAAGTACTAATAAATGCACCTACGTACACTCCTATTCCACACACAAGCAAATGCTTCAAATGGAATAGTAGTAATTAATATAAAATGTAAAATAAAATGTTGTAATTATTATTTTCACAAAAATTGGTTATAGATTAATAACGGTATATATAATACGCACTAACGACCATAAAAACCCAAAAATGCATTATGTATCTAATCCGATGTCTATTAATAAGCAAGGCAAATAATAATATAATACATTATAAAATATTAAAATACGAGATAATAGTTTACTAAGAAAGTCTGAAAACCTAAATAAACAAATCAGTTTTACAAAATCAAGCATAAAATTGTGTAGGAATTCGTACGCTGACATCGTTTGCGTGTCTGACACAAATTATCATATTATTTCTCGCTTTCTTCGAAGTCAATTCTTAAACACACAAGAAAAATAAGGAATGTTTCCTTAGCGACCCCCGAGAGATAATAGGGTGGAAATAATCTAATATCTGCGCAGGGAAGAAGGCGCACAGATTACAATTTACGAAATTTGTAACAAAGTAGTAAGTTAAAGTGAAATTCCTGTAATTAGGAAACGAAAACTTTGTTGCTTCTTCTTCCAGTTCTGCGAACATCCCCTGGTATCTTGTGAACGCTAAAAATCATCTTGTAAATAGCAAATAATAATGTTGCTCTAACTCGGGGCAAAGTGATAAGCCTGGAATTTGATATTATGTTAACGCCAAAATATTCAGAAAATTCTTAGAACATTCTAATCGGTATTTTTTGGTCCCAACACAAAAGTTTTGACTGCGGATAGGCGAGTGCAAAATATTCAGGATTGGAAAGGAGAAGTGATATAAGAAGGTTGGGAGAAGCTCGTTTCTCATTCATACTTATTGATTTTTGGAACATGAGAATATTAAACAAAAATACCAATATAATTATTTAAAACATTTTTTTATCACACTGTATTTATACTAGGTGTCTTATTTTCCACAATCATGTACAAACAAGTAATTCAACTAAATAAACCCAAAATAATACAAAGTTCTTTTCAGAAAGATTATACATAGAACCAGGAAATAGATAAATAGTCCAACCATTAATGCCAATCTTTTAATCAACCCTTCAAAAACACAAAGAGTAATTATCGGAATCCAGCGGATGTAAACAAAACTAGACGAACCCTCGCTCGCGTTGCTTAGAGGGCATACATTGATTACGTGAGAAAATAAAGGGGGGGGGGGGTCCAGTACAATCTCATCAAATCTCATTATACGGAGGGGGGAGTCAATAAAAATCTCACGTCAACTTTAAAAGAGTATATGTTATTATAGAGATAATAAAAATAAATGTTTCACTTCTTTTGAAGTGTCCCATTTTGTCCGCTGAAAAAATGGCTATTATGAAAAACATTTATTTCGAGAGTAAGAAAAAACGTGAGAGGGGGGGGGGGTCCACTAAATCTCACCAAGGGGGGGGGGGGTATATATTTTTTTTAACTGCTCACGTAATTAATGTATGTCCCCATAGTTCGTGGATCGGTTTCTCCAATTTTAATCAACCAAAAACAAAAAAGTTAAATGATGGACTTGCTGTTAGGAGGTGAATAAATTTTGAATGGACAAGTCGATGTAAAAGTCGTCCCTTAATGATATGTGCTGTACAGAAAAAAATATCCAAGTTAAAGTAGAATGTTGCTGAAGCAAATGATACGTAACTTACTGTAACAATTCAGTGTAAATAGTATACAGTTGAAGCAAATGAGGTGTGACTTACTAAGATGTCTTCAACTTTTGTAACATGAAAAAATTTCAACAGTTGCTGAAGGGAAGGTATTTGTTTTTCAAAAGTACTTTAATAATTAGTCTTCATAACACCTTTATAGGGCTTAAATTTTTTTTCATAAGCACCTCCCAAATCAAATATTCCCATACTGAATTTCAGACATGAAGATCTAAAATTTATATTCACCAGCTAAACTATAGGCTTCCAACCTAACTAAAAATCCTTTTTTTTTACAACCCCTCAGGGCTTAATCATCTTTGGGGATGCTGTGTGGAGGGTTATTTTCAGGAAAGAAAAGAGAGGATGTTCTGGGAAGGAAAAATGTGTGAGGGGTGGGTAGGAATCTGGGGTTCAGTGTGTCCCGGAGTAACAGACGAATGATTTCATCCCTCCTACTACGATGCAAGGTGATTTTTTGAGAGAGCCCTGCTGGAGAATTCAAAAGGCCTCCCGCAACCAGTCTCTGCCGAATTGGTCTGCCACGCAATTGATGGGCAAACGCATCCTCCACCAAGACCCAGACAAACCTCACACCATGAACCCGGGAACCTCTGATAAGTCATGAAACGTAGCGAACCACTTGGCTTACCTACGGCAAAGGTTTGGTTATCAAATTAATGGTTCCTGGATCGGCGGTACCCATACCAACCTACCAAATTGAATATTAAAAAAAAAAAAAATTATCCCAACAATCTTTACTGTAACACAATTCGTTATCCTTTAATTGGCCGTTGGCCCACCGGTGGCCACCAATGAAAATTATTTTTTTAAATCATTATTTGTTTACGAGTTTCTATTACAAAATAATATTATTAGTAAGAACAGTTGTATAAACTACCAAAATCTGAAAGAATTGTTACTGTAACTTTTAATATGCGAAACAAAAAAATTCTGAAGTGACGTTTAAAAGTGTTAGTAAATAAAATATTGAGAGAATATTGCGTAAAGAATAATAATCAACTTACAGCAAAGTCTGTTACCACTGATAAGAAAAGTCGTAGACAGTTTGTAGACAGGCATAATAATGGACTCGCCATCCGACCCGAAGTTGGCTGCTAAAGGAACGTTAGCAAAGAAGGGTAGTTTTACTGCCTTTGCTGGGTATAGTTTTCATTCATATTATAAAACTTTATTAGTCTCATGATGCTCACAGAGGTGTGCTTTGTCGCTCCTCTTCCGCTCTCACTTGATTGAATAGTTTTATTACGTAAGTTATGTGGATAGTAAGTTAATGCAAGAAAGTAAATAATACTGGTGCGCCTCTAACATTGGAGAAATGTGGCTTTTGAAGGGTAGGTAGGGTAGGATAGGTTTATTTTAGCTTTATATAATCGCACATACTTCATATTTAACCTTATGGGACCAGATGTGACCGTATCTTTTTCTAATATTTCTGTTCCAGATTTTCGGTTGAGTTTCGCTAATACTTTTTTCATAATTTAAACTAATATATTTATTAAGAAATGTGTACAGAAACTTGTTTTTGTTTAGAAAAACGTTATATATATAGGTAAGTAGATTTCTGATTATATAATGTTTACTAGGGGGGGACCAGTGGAAAATCACAGGATAGTCTGAATTCTTGACAAATCAGTTAGATTTTTGAAATTGACAAACATAATTGTTTGTTAAATAATATTACGGGTAGATGGGGAACCTACATTATCGCTTGTTTGAATTCTTCTTTTGAAAATGATCCTTTTTGAAGCTGACTGGGAGGTGGATATGGATACCGCCGCCCCCGGAACGATTTATTGGATAACCAACACCTACGCCATAGGTCACCCCAAGTGGTTCACTACGTTTTGTGACTTGGCAGAAGGGCTCGGGTTCACGGGATGAGGTTTGTCCGGGTCTTGGCGGTGGATACATCTGCCCTCCAGCTCCGTGGCAGGACGGCTCGGAAGAGACTGATTTAAGGAGACCCTTTGTTCTCTCCAACAGGATTCTCAGGAGACACTGTTACTCAGTTCCTATTCACCCCTGATACCTTTTTCCTTCCTAGAACTTCCTCTCATTCCTTTCCACATAGTATCCCCAAAGATCTCAGGGCCTCCTGTATGGAGCTATGTAAAAAAAAAATCGAGTAAGCCACCTAAACCTATTTAGCTGTATCGATTCCAACTTTGTTAGGAACATGGTAACGATATCATAATGGAGATTATCTGAGTTGCTTTAAAGATATATCGTAAATGTTTTTCTATAGAAAAACATATTTACATATAGATAATAAATTTCATTGAATACGCACAAAAGAGTTTTTTCCTTTGAATATGGTTTTATTTTTGAAAAGATTTTTTTATTGATGAATACGGTTTTATGTTCTGTTCTTTGAAATGGTACTTAATACGTGTACAGTACATACGATGTTCAAAACGTTTATTCGGTTTCGTAGTACGTAACACGAACTAACAAGAATTTCTCATAATATTGAGTAAATTAAATTAGAACTTCTTATAAAATTGAGTAAATTAAACTAGAACTTCTTATAATATTGAGTAAATTAAACTAAAACTTATCATAATATTTATTAAATTAAACTAGAACTTCTCATAATATTGAGTTAATCAAACTAGAACTTCTCATAATATTGAGTAAATTAAACTAGAACTTCTCATAATTTTGAGTAAATTAAACTAGAACTTCTCATAATATTGAGTAAATTAAACTATAACTTCTCATAATATTGTATAAATTAAACTAGAACTACTCATAATATTGTCTAAATTAAACTAGAACTTCTCATAATATTGAGTAAATTAAACTAGAACTTCTCATAACATTGTGTCAATTAAACTTGAACTTCTCGTAATAATGTCTAAATTAAACTAGAACATCTCATAATATTGAATAAATTAAACTAGAACTTCTCATAATATTTTGTCAAATAAAAAACTAGAACTTCTCATAATATTAAGTAAATTAAACTAGAACTTCTCAAAATATTGAGTAAATTAAACTATAACTTCTCATAATATTGAGTAAATTAAACTATAACTTCTCATAATATTGTGTCGATCAAACAAGAACTTCTCATAATATTGTGTCAATTAAACTAGAAGTTCTCATAATGTTGAGTAAATTAAACTCCTTGTGAGACCGCAACTAGAGTATGCATATCCAGAATAGTCTGCTATGGTATACACGTAACTTACAAAAAAGGTTTACGAAAGTACAAAGAAGGTTTTTTAGATGTATGTTCCACATAAGTTGAGACCTCCTGTAAATGATATCTGTGTGAAAAGGAATAACGATATTCATATACAGACAGCTAGTACCTTTTATTATTTTAAACTATTAAATTGTGAAAACACAAATCAATCGAATTATATCTGCGCAATTATATCCGCGACCTCCGGATCGCTAGTCAAGAGCCTTGCCCCTCGTCCACCGAGGCCGTCTAACTAATTTTCTACGTCCCTATTATTCATTTTATAAAACTAATTCATCATTCCTACCTAGTTACCAGCTTTTTATCGTTATATCCTTCGACAAATTAAAAAGATCATATTTTTCGTCTGCTTTCATCTGCTACCACAAAGAGGTATTTTAAATACTCCGTTCGTGGTATTTTATTGATTAAACGTAGTTAAAGAAGAACTTCAGAGGATCATGCATCATGCATTGTATGGAAAAAAACATCGTTTGCAATAAAAAATAGGTTTTAAGGTTCAATGAAAAAATTCCATGTGCCACTGTTGAATTCGCCGAAGAGAGAAAAAGTTTGCAGCTTTTCTAGGACAAAGGAGATTTGCATGCATCCTTAAGGGTTGCTTTTATTATCATTACCTCTGCAGGCTTTACGATGAACAAGCCCTCTTAACGCTCTCCTCATTCTAACCCTTGAATAAATTCATGAACCTACGTGGTTCTTTATTCTGTAAACCTCCCATCGCCGTTTCATACAAAATTTTCGAACTCCAGTAAAGAATTTCTGATGGAAGGTAAAATACATAAATAATTACTCTGATAAAATTGAGATGATAATAATATAAGCCCACAGTGGCTTGCTATGTATTTTTGATCACGACAATCAAATTCTAAATAAATATCTGACGCCTCCGCGTTCGAGGGCTAAGACTCGGAGGTCGCGGTTTCAAATCCCGGCGTGCAAAAGTAAATTGTATTCGATTAATTTGCGTTTTTATAATTTATTCATTTAAAATTATATATATTATATGTAGTATATTTGCGGCACGTTCCAGTGTGGAAGAAACTCTCAGAATCGCTTTAATGTAAGTAATCATTCAGAATTGAAACGTTGCTGGAAATGTCTTTAGCCGTGTTTGGTGACCAGATCTGAATTTCCAGGTATTTCCCAAACTTTGTCTTCTCCGTCTCTTTCCTATTACTATTCTCGTTCAAAAAGATAAAAAATGTTTAAATCAGATCCGAATTTATGACTTGCCTGTTAATTTATTGGAATTTCAAACAAAGATAAGTCACCAAAATATTGTTGCCAATTAATAATAATGAATAATTAAGTTAATTTTTCTTATTTGGTCTAAATTCTAATTTTATTATCTAGGAATATTAATTAATTTATCTGAATTATATAGGATGTATGCAAGGTAAAAATCATTTGTTCGCTTTTGTACGTTCTCCACCCCTTTACAAATTCATTCATTTCCACCCTGTTGAAACGCCCTTGCAAAAATACCAGTGGAACACAATGGACCAGCTTGAAAATGGCGTATTTGTGCTCAGAAAGATATTATGTGGGCTGGTCACAGTTATCTATATATACCGTGGAAATAGGGCAATGAGAAGAGAAGGGTGAGAAGAGGTCAGATGGGATATTGGATGGGATGGGAGATCAGTGCAATGGGGTAAGGAGGGACAGTGACGATGGAATGTGATTGATATGGGACTTGATGGAAACGTTGGAACACTCTTCGATTGGAACTACACCCTTTTAAGATTGTTTTTGCACTCGACTTATTTTTAGGCGATTTTTTCAACTCGTCCACGAATTTAATATTGAATACCCAGATGATGTTTTTGTGATTATTATAAACTGTTTCATGTTTAATGATTTTTCTATTCTACTTATTTTATTATGTTAATTTTCAGATATGATTAGGACTTCTATTTTTCTGCTTTCGATCTTTTTGCATGTAACACTCCATGTTTCGTAACGCCGAATTGGATATTGATAGGTTTTTCCGGCTAGATTCCGAGTTGTTAGTTGGATTCGCACATAGGGTACCTACACTGGCCGATATCCGCCCGCCGACAGTTAATAATAATAATAAAAATAAAGTCGTTTATTCATCAATAGATTTTTTTAAAACAATATATATACATTTTTGTTTACACGTTGGTTCTATTGACGAAAGGGTCACTTCTCAGCTGCAATTCAGGATTTCTCCTGGAATGCAGCTGGTTTTCAGCAGTGCCTCCAGTCAGTCTGGAGTCTGTCTGCAATTGTTTATCGTTCCATCGCAACGTTTTGCGTCATCGTCATATCGTTTTATATCCGACAAGTGACTCCAATCACCCATTGAAAATACCACCGTTATGACTAAATCATAACATAACCTACAGCGATTGCCTGTGGTTCATCGAGAGGATAGTAAAATAGCGACCACGAAGGATCTCCACTTACCGAGAGAAACCATAACCTGCCGCGAGTACCCTTTATGAAATTAAGTTGTATTGTAAATAGGTACATAAATATTTTTTATTCCCAGGTGAAAACTATCAGGTTCTGGTTATTGAAGAAAATCGTGTAACTTAAAATAAAATATTGTATTTCCGAGTGCAAAAGTTTATTAAACCAAGCATAATTTTTATATTCGAAAATGTTAATATTTTATGAACGCTGTGTTACCAACAAAAGCCTGATACTAACAATTGACATATTGATAAAATCAATAATGTGTCAATATTCCGTTAAACCCTTTAATATATTGTGCAAATATTAAAATTACAATGCAGCTATTACGGGTACGACAAAATCAAAAAGTAATTTATTTTCCCTATTATCCGAATATTCGTTCCTGAAATTTGAAATTTTATAAAACTACCACGGAAGCAGAGGCCCTGGGAGGGAGATGTGAAAGGTCATAATATATTATGAAATATTTGTGAACCCACACTATTTAGTTATTTATAAAATCAGTGTTTAAAAAATAAAAATAGTTAGAAGAAAGCGAGGATAATGGATAATATTCCAAGATTAATTTAATCCTAATGGGGCCGACAGACCCAGCTATAAAAGAGCTAGCGTTATTTGGTTTGGAGTATTTCGGCATATCGCTAGTACGGCTGTACGGCGAGCGATATACCGAAATACGACAAACTGGGGTCACGGGTGTAAATGAAAATATAATGGTAGGTTCAGACTGGATGACGTACGTTCGCATCGCTACTCAAACAATGCTTAGCAACCCATACATTTTATATGAAAATGGCCACAGACATCGCACGTCGCGATGCGTGTGGCCAATGTGATTCTAAAACATAAATTTTCATTGAAAATCTATGGTTGCTATGCAGTCCAGATATTGTTAGGCGTAGCGATGGGCACGTACGTCGACCCAGTCTGAATCTACCATAAAAGTCGGCAAGGCCCAAATAACCTTTCAAATTTTAACAATGTTATCCAATTCATTTTTTTTTCATTTTAAAAAATTCTCACGGACGCCGGACGGTTTCGGCTACGACCTAAAGGGAAAGTTATTCTCATAATTTAAAATGAATTTAATTCTTTTTCAAACTATTGGAGCTTGCTGGAGTTTTATTACATAGCTCAAGGTGCTAGTTCGAAAATGGCGATGTAGGCCGTCTTCAGAAACTCATATATAGAGATATAAAACGGTTTGCAATATAGAAAACGAGTAATAATACATTTTGTGTAGTAGGCATTGCTATCACACAGGGGAGCGAAGATTGATAGAACTCCCAACCACAGAAATTCTACAAAAATACGTTGGTACTAACACATACACTTTATGTAATAAATCTGTGTATTTTCAGCTCAATATATACACCTCGTAACGTCTCATGTCTCCGGAGTGGCAGCGAGTAACCTATCAACGTGTCGTTATTTCGAAATACTATGCGGATACGGATGTAAATCATGAAACTACTTGGGTACTTACTACTTACTACACACGGTGAAACCCCGGTAAAACGTGATCCATCGTAACGTTAACACTGCTGTAACGTTGTATTTGTTTTTTTTTTTTAAGTGCCAACGTAAATTAATTTTAACGGCAGTTTCTTTTACAAAAATAAGGCTTCGTTAGTGAAATAAATCAATTTAATTGTGTCGAAAGAAATCCGTCATTGGACCAATTTCGAATACAAGACCTCAAGTAAGGTGAATTCTATGTTATGTAGATTACAATTGCTTTGTTCGAGTGAGAGTGTCAAATGATGAATTTTGCACTTAAGAGCGATTGATTGACCAGCGGCTGAGAATAAAAGTTTAAAAATGCTTGCAACGGTACAGGAAGGTTCCAATGAGAAAGATCGATTATTTCACGTATCAAATTTTTAAGATTAAAAATTTAATATCGATTTATTTCATTCAAAACTTACTTTATTGTATACCTACATTACAGTAAGCAATAAAAATGATTAAAAGGCACGATGATAAATTATTAAATATCGTGTACTTCTTGTAAGTATTTTTTGATCATAAGTATTTATGATTTTTGAATAATGTCTAAACAAAGTAAGTGTGTAAAAAAAATTTGAAATATTTTAGTTTGTAAGACCTTAATAAGTAGAAGAACTGAGGTATTTTTGTCACAAAACAGGTTCTCGGATTTATATTTTAATGATTTTAATTTAACCAATATTTTAAATTTGAAAACTGTGTCGACTAGATTATATGTATTGATTTATTTTGTTGTATGATTATATGATTTGAAATTTGTGTTGTTTAATAGAATCTATCGTTTGAAAATTTACCAAATCTGCCAACGACCAACGGTATAACCTTAATATGTTAAAAATTCAATTAGTTTTTCAAAATTTTAAAACTGCGTGTACGAGATAGTTAACAATCTTTCAAAATCAATTTACGTTTTTTTGTAAAAAAGGGTCAATACGTCTAGAATTTGATTTAAAAAGGACTAATTTCCGGTATTCTCAGGTAATACCCTCTTAAAGAGAGCTCTATGTCGGTCGGAGTGTATGGGTTTTAGAAGTCAGTACGCGAAATATACCTACATACGTTAATGTATGTGAATCACTTTGGTGTTTGACACTCGATCTTGTTTTTTTTTCATAACATTTTTTTCATAATCTAATTTGGGAAAAGAGACGTGTCATCACTTTTTTTCTATTTTTTGTGATTTTGACACCCAAAATTATAATGGAAAAGATGTTTGTACAAAAATGGTTTTTCAGGAAAGATTTCATTTTTCGTACATTTTGCTATCGTACATTTTGCTATCGTAGATTTCACTTTTCGTACAAAAAAAACTTTACGATTTATTTATTGTGTAGTATTAGAAGATATAGTTGTCAGAAAATTTTGACCAATAGTCATTAAATATTTTCCACGCAATTGCAAATGAAACGATTAAGTAAATTAAGTACGAATTTGGATAAAGGAAAATCGAAGTGTGACGTTTCACCATTTCGGTTAGTAAGATAAGTAATAAGTAAGGTATCAATCATATCATACATAGTTATCAGGTCCTTGGATAGTACGTGTTTCGGGTGAAAAAGCCGTTTTTGACAATAAAACGATGAAAATCTTTCGGTTGTAGAAAATCGTGAAATAATATAAAATTCACAGCACACAGGTAGATGGAAGCTCTTTCATTAAATTAGTGCGTGCTGAGTTCAAATTCCACAAAAAGCTTTACAAGTTCCACACGGAATATATCATTCGAATCCCAGCAGGAATGAAAGTGTTCAATCGTCCAAATTTTCCAAAACTACCGGAAACCTGTTCTATCGGCGTAGGCCGTACATTCGTACAATCCTGCGCATCCCATAGGAATTTCTTCCCTTGGGGAGTTTCAACTATACTCGTACAATCGGCAGCGATGTAAAGACTCGGCCTGAATGGTATCGCCTAAATGGAACACGTGAGCACAAAGGGACGTGTAGTGTGTGTGTTCGCATGCGGCGTGAATATATCCGGAGGGTGCGACGGGCCTTAACCAGGGAGAAATGATAAATGGAAAACGGCCTTCGCGAAGTGTGGAGTAATTTAAAAATATGTTACACGATTAGCTCGATCAGAAACTCCACATAACGCACGTGAGACGTTCCCAACTTGCAAATAAATAATGCTATTGAAGAAAGCAAACACTTAGTGGCTTGACATTATACCAAACGAAACAAATACTTTGTTTTAAACTACTTTATTTTGATTTATATTCGTCAACCGGTTTCGGTTGAACTCAACCTTCAACAGGACCGTAATATATAAACAAAATCATCATAGACTGGTTGGTGGATAATTTAGAAGCTTTAGAAATTTCAAAATCAAAGAAAAATAGTTGTCAAATTTTAAATAAACAGCTAGAATTAACCAACGATTTTAAAATTATTCCCTTTCTCCCTATGTAACCCCCAACCTTTTTTTACCCCCCCCCCCCCCCCTACCCGTCTTCCTACCCCTCCACCATACAATCTATGATGTTCTCTTCCTCTCCCATATGCTTTCTCTCTCTACTTTGTTTACCTGATGTTGTTTCTCTATATTATTATTTAGTTTATAATATAAACTTTACATTTCTTTATAGCTAGTTTACGTCTGTAAACCTTAGGAGTAGGCAAATTCTTATTTTTGTACAACAAATAATCATCCTATGCATTTGCTAGTTACTTGCTGTTATAATATGTCAAATGGATAGATTATATGTATTACTACTGTTACTATTGTGAACTTACAATCTTCAGAATATTTTTTTTATGAACTATGTATGTAAAAGCCCAATGGGCGTAAAATAAATAAATAAATAAACATATTCAACATCAACTGTTGTTTGAACCTTAGCGATGCGGTTGTAATAGGGAACGATAAGAAGTTACCGATAGTTATCCTATCAATAGTTATCAATCGATTGGTAGGGGGAACGATGACAAGTTACGGACATTATCGATAAAACCTTTATCGGTCGACCATGCTAGACACCTAGAAAGTAATGCGAAATAAAGAACGGCTTTCGTGAAGTAATAAGGTTCGTAAATACCTCCAAAGATGTAGTGCAAATGTTTAAGAATTTTTTCAATGTGGTTTTTTTAACGACAATACAAGGTTTTTAAAATTAGCCTTAGCAATGTTTACATGCAAGCAGGAAAAAGCATAGTTACATTTGCATATGGTATGAAAATAGATAGAGGATGTGACTTGGTCTTTAAGGCCTTAGACGGAGAGTCAAGAGAAATTGAAGACGGCCTTTATGAGTAATAGAAAGTAATAAGGTATTATATTCTTACTTTTACATATCTATATCTGTATATCCAACTTAGTAACTGATATGATACTCAATTCCACTATCAATGTATATTTGTTAACATCCTATATAAGTTTATGTAGTTTGTTCCCCCAAATTTTTTCTTCTTTTTTATTTTTTCTCTTACCTTTGTAATGGCACTACTCTCCAATTTAAACACGAGAAATGTTTTTCTTTATTGAATTGGGTAGATTTGTTAAAAAAACTATTTTTATTGTAATTAGCCAAAGAATTATGTAATTATTAAGGACTTATAATTAAAAAAAAAATAAAAAATATGAATTACGTTAAATAATCGAGATTAGTTTTTACGGATACTTAAAGCGATCTTTATTGACAATATAGCAAAATTTTTTTTTTAATTATCTCCACACAGAGGAGGCCCTGAGAAAAAAAAATTCTCAGGGCCTTCTTTGGGGATACTGTGTGGAAGGTTTTTTTGTGAAAGGAAGAATATATGTATGTTTATTTATTTTACGCCTTGAAGGCCTTTACATGAAACATTCTCATAATAATCCGGAGGGTATTTATTTTTTATTTTTTATAGTGAATACCTCACAAGAGTCCCAACTGCTCCTTTCTGGAGCCAGTGAGACTATGGCATACCCAATTGGGGTATGTTATGAGGCTGAAGGTAAGTGGGGAAGAGAAGGAGACGAGAAAGATGAAGGCGGGGAAGTACTTGGCTATTCAGATCTAGTCACTAAACACGGCTAAAGCCATTTCAAGCAACGTTTCAATTCTGAATGGTGGTCTTACACCAGGGCGATACTAAGAGTATCTTCCACTCTGGAACGTGCCGCAAATATACTATATATTATTTTAAATAATTAATTGTGAAATAACACAAATCAATTAAATAAAATTTATTTGCGCACGCCGGGTTCGAACCCGCGGCCTTCGGAATGGGAGTCCAACGCCCTAGCGCTGGACTCCGCCGGCCGACAAATACGGGATACTGTATGACGGGTCTTTTCGTGAGAATAATAATAAATGGAAAACGACCTTCCGAAATGCCAAGCTAAGTAGTTGATGTAGGTAAGGTAACACAAGAAACACTTTTAGTGTTTTTTTATTAGGAGTTAAACCAGATTCAGATTTAAGAGGATACCCGGCGGTGATTTTTCCATACAAACGTATTCCCTATTTATCTCTCTGGATTTTAACCCTAGAGAAAATATTGTTTTTGCATAAAATAGATATCAACTACTAGCGTGTCGGTACTTTTTGTTTTTTTTGATAAGTTACTTTTTATAGAAGTTATGACCTTCCAAAAATCAATAAAATTGACTGGTTTAAACGCCGTCAAAAGATGTTCAGTATACAAACCAGACAATGTTTTTTTAAAAAAAGCAAAACGTACAGACATAGAATAGTTTTTTCTTATATAGTTGGTAAAAAAAAAAATGAAAATCAGTCCACTTTTGGAGGAGAAAAGTGGGGAATACAAAACCTCCATTTTAGTTAGGTGTCAGTGCATTGTCCCTTTCGCTCAATATCCGGTGGAGTAAGAGCAACAGTGACAGCAATATTTTAGTAAAATCTATTTCTGCACCACCGGGTATCATCTTAACTAATCGACTAGTTTTATTACACTGTTTCGCCCGTGTTACAGTTTGTTCAATATTTCGTACCACTTGGTTTCTCTGAAAACGAAGAAAAAATCCTAACAGTGATGACGTGATGTTCTGTTGATATCTCTTTATTTAAAAAAAGGACCATTCATTCGATAACCAACACCCATACCATAGGTCACCCTAAATGGTTAGCTAAGTTTGGTTACTAAACAGGGGGGCCCGGGTTCATGAAGTGAGGTTTGCCTAGGTCTTGGCAGGGATTGCGATTGCCACTGCGTGGCAAGCCGGATCGAAGAGTGCGATTGAGGGAGACGTAATCTAGACATAACCTAACCTAGCCGGACTCTCTAACCATGGCCTTGCACCGCTGTCGGGGGGATGAATTCACACGTCTGTCACTCTCGGACACATTGATCTCCAGATTCCTACCGACCCCTTATTTATTTTTATTTTAGTACGTAAAACAGGCAATTTGCCCAAAAATTTACATAGATAGATGAAAGAAACTTACATACTAAAGTTGGAATAAGAATACAAAAGTTTTACAAAAATGTATTATTGACACCTGCTGGTGCTGATGGGACGTAGATTTAGTATATACACTAATGTCTGACCTTAAATAAAGGGCTTCATATATAGCTCTTGACAATGTGAAGTGGGAGAATAGTGTGTGCAACTTGGAGGTACCTTCATTCAGCAGTGACACTGCTAATCTTGATGATGATGATGAAAGTTAAGGTTATTGTTTGTACCAACTTGGATTTATCGTTATTTTTTTAAGGAATAAGATTTTGCAGTCAAATCTTTATTTCTAACATTCTACCATTTTGTATCGATCATAATTCGCGCTCTTTCTCAATCGGGTGAAAGTTTGCCTTCACTTCTTCTTAAATCTAATATTTAATCTTCTTAAATTTAATAAAAAACCTTAAAAAACACACTTACATAGAATCAATTATTAGAAAAAAACTACAAGTTTTGCACAAATCAATAGTACCCCTAAACAGGGGCACCTACCTTAGCAGTATAATGATGTGATCTCATAAAAAATCCGATTTGTTTTACACTAGTAAAACAAATAAAATAAGTTGTACGAAATTACCTTAGCGTAAACACCTCACATAAGTTAAATAAACACACATTTTATTTTCGTGGTAAGTAACCGCTTTGTCGCTTGACATTTTAAAATATTTAAAAAAAATTCGCTTTGTTTGATTTATATAATTTGTCGCCTATCAGTTTTTATTTTATGTCTACGCTTTCCCGGGACAGTGAAATATCATCATATAAAACATAAATTAAATCTATAACGTGAATTGACCTATATCGAATTTTGTATCTGGTCTGTCTGTTAATTTGTTTTGTACGTTCCGTTTCCGTTTTAAGAAAGTGGCCGTTTTAATGGTTTAGTAAAAGTAATTTTTCGAAAAATTAAAATCTTAAACAATTTAAAAAAGAGAAATCGTTGTGTTTTTTTTTTACTTTCTTAATCGATTATTTTTAAATATTAACCGTAAATGAGTATCAAAACGCTTCTGATGTTCTAAAGAAAGTGTGATAAATGAAATTGTCTTTGAAATAAGATAGTGGCGTTTCTTTGATGAAATTGTATAATTCCTTTAGTTACACAAAATGCATGGTTTATAATTAAGTAAATAGATATTTATGTACCTACTTACAAATCTTATCATTTCATAGGAAACTTGAGTTTTGATTTATTAATTATGAAAAAACGGTGGTTTCATCTTCTTCTTTGAAATTTACGAAATTTCATCTGAGAATATAATTAATAATACATACAAATATTTTAGGAAACATCAAGCTAGCTCTTAAACCTGCCATAAAACGCATCTCGCTTTTTGTATGTATGAATACCGCACAAAAGTCCCAACTGCTCCTGTCTGGAGCCAGTGAGACTAGGCATCCCCATTTGGAGTATGTTGTGAGACTGAAGGTTGAGGAGAGGGGAAAGAGATGGGGAAGAGGAAGGCGTGGATGTAGCTATTCAGATCTGTTCACCAAACATGGCTAAAGCCATTTCAAGCAATTCAATTCCGAATGGAGGTCTTACACCGGGGCTATACTGAGAGTATCTTCCACTCTGGAACGTGCCACACACATAATATATGTACATTATTTTAAATGACTTAATTGTGAAATAATACAAACATTCAAATAAAATGTTATAATATTAAAACGTACGTCGGGTTCGAAACCGCGACCTTCGGATTGTGAGTCAAGAGTCTTACCACTCGACAACGGAGGCCGTCGCTGCTTAAATCCATCAACAATATCGATTTTTTTCGATTAATGTTCTTCAAGGCCCATATCGTCTTAGGGGATGCTGTGTGGAGGGTCTTTTTAATGTAAGGAAGGAAAGGAAGTTCTAGTAAGGAAAAACGTATGAGAGGTGGGTTACTACCCACCTCTCATACGTTTTTATATATCAGGGGGTATATAATATTCAGAAAGAATAGTCCAGGAGTGACGGATGGAAAAATCATCCCAAGGCGATTGGTCGAAAGAGTCCGGATGAAGAGGTCAAAAGGCTTCCCTTAACCAGTCTCGCTCGATCCGGCCCGCCACGCAGCTGGTGGGCAGACACAACTGCCGCCAAAACCAGACAAACCTCACCCTATGAACTCGACCACCCGTGCATGGTCACCAAACCTACCCAACCATTTGGGGTGACCCATGGCACAGGTATTGGGTTAAAATATTGCATCTCCAATTTTTGTTAAAAATTAGTTAAGTACTGAAATGTAACGTTCTGTGAGAACAGATTTTATATCTCCTTAACAATGTAAATGTCTTTATGCTACACTAAAGTGTTTTCCATAATATTGCAATTACATCAGACACAATAAATCGGATCTAATAACTTATTTTTAGAGGTATCACAAAATATAATTTTCAAGGGTTTGAAACTTTTAATTTCACTGTATTCCATATTTTGTGGAGATACAATTTTGTGTTTGAACGTCAATCATATTATATTATTAGCTAGCCTAACAAATAATTAACATAGGTTGGTTTGTTTGTTTGTTGTTTTTCCACATTTCGGCCCATGAGCTTTTAATCAATCATCACGTGACAGTGACAGGCTTCGCAATCTGTAACTCACCCTTCATGTCTCCTTCTTCCGCAGCGTCCTCCGAGGGAAGTGTTGGGCGTAGGGGGAGGAGGTGTCCTTCACTATTTTAGGGGACGGGGTCGGGCTAGGGGGCGGATATAAGCAAGAACCGGCTTGCCCCGGGTTTCATTTGCCATTCAACACCCAAACAACTCATTAATCATAATTCTACGCAAGTCGCTGGAATAACACACATTTGAAACTTCGTAATTGTAGTTATAATCTATAATAACGGCATTCTTGTTGAGGAACGCTGTTATTAATGTTTGGTGAGCTATTATTTTAATTGGATAATTCGTCTGAATGTCGAGTAAACACTTCAACTTTATTATTTCAGATTAAACGAAACATGATACATTGAAACAATTGTATTTTACGTTATTTTTCCACTGATTTCGTTTTAAACACTGCTTTTAAAAAACTTTTTCACTTGCAATAAAACCATTTAGAGACGAGTAAGTAATGCGATCGATGAACTTCTATTTCGTCAGAATCAATAAATAAATAAACAAGATTGTAATTGTCATTTTAATTTCAAACCAAAAATATTAATAAGCGTTTTTATTATTTTTTTCAAGAAATATTATTATAAGTTTTGTGTTAAATTGTCGTAAATACAATCCAAATTATTATCGTTTTTTAACCACTTTCCAGTATCGTCGCTTAAAGTTTATAACTGTAGTTATTCTATTATTAAAGTATAAATATTTATAACCGGAATATTAATATATTATCTGATAAAACGGGCACTTATACACAGATTATCCAAACTATTAAAGGGCTTATTTATCTAAGATAAGTTCATAAACTTGGCAAACTTTCAATGAAGATGAAACTTTGTCACTGGTTTTATACAAATATTTATTTTAAGAATTGAGCAATTATAACTGATTATCTAATAAGTATTTTATTTAAAACTATCAAACTTTATTTATGATTATAGTATTTTTGTAAATTTTTAATTATAACTTTAAACGGCACATAATTAATAACCAATCGTGAGGTTTCGAAATAATAAGATCTGGAAACGATCAACGCTGAAACGCGCCAAAAATCGTGTCAAGGCTAAAGTTATCCTCACTCGAAAGCTTGCGAATTAACGACAGTCAAATTCAAAACGCATTCGGTCTATATATCGACTGTCATCCGTTTTGGGTTTTAAATAATCGAACACTGAACTCGATGTAGCGTATGGGTTATAAAATCATTCGAATTTGAAACGCGTGGGTTTTGATTTGATTTGAAAAGCGAACGTGGTTTCTGTATTCGCTGTCGCCGTGGTTTCGCTTGCGGCGGGTGACAGCGCGAGCACAGCGCTCTCGGCTTGCACTGAGACTTGGCTGAGAATCGTAAGGGTTGGAGGGAATTGCGCAGTTAACGCGCACGCGCAAAGCGGGAGCGCTTTCCCGGAGTAGGCGCGCGCTGCGATCGATTGTCTACGTGTGTGTGAAAATGGCATCGCTAATGTAAAACCCAAAAACAATACTGAGACACCTAACAAAAATATCATGTTTAATCCCTCAAACAAAAAAATTCATGCAACTGATGTTTTAATCCTTTTCGCTATTGGTATTTTTGCTGGCTAGATTTTTGATATGTTTGAGGATGGATCTTGTGTATTTTCTTCGCGAGATATGGCTGTAAGAAATTGTCCCGAGAGAATTTCAGTTAGTTGAAAAACATCACGGCAGGGTAAGATTTCCCAAGCCATTCAAGCGGATTAGTTCTATCGATGTTTATATTGTTTTTTACAAAATTTACTGATTATATTTGCATACAAATTATAACACGACGAAAAATAATTATTTAATATATGAAATAAGTATATTTAGAAAAATAAAATTGGTTTTCCTTTACTCGCGTTCTTCCCATGATGTAAACTAAATAAAACTATAATTTTTAACAAATCTCTTTATTTCACAATAATTAGAGATTGTGCAACCTTTTCATGATGCAATATAAATAATTATATAATATTTCAAATATAATGCAATATAAGTAATTATATAATAGGAATATTTATAAATATATAAGATTAGTAGTTAATTCCTTGTATATGTATTTTATTTTATTTTAATTTGGGGGTGTTATTTCTTTTAGCTTGTATGGGGGTGAGAGTTTATTTTATAATAATTTCGGATTGAGCTTCAAATTCTAATTATGCTCAATTGGGGAGATTGCGGCGGATGGCTCAAACTATTTCTTATGAAGTTAGTTTAGCTGTTAATTTATTATTAACTTTAATTGGTGGGTTCAATATTAGTGAATTTATTATTTTTCAAGAATATATTTGATTTTTATTCTTTCTTTTTCCTTTGGGAATAATTATATTTGTATATATAAAATGCCCTGGAAAGAATCTCACACTTGTTATCTCCCGAAAGAAACCATTCATCTGTTCTGTATGAAATTACTAATGTTATCCAAAATGACCCTGGTAAAATAATTACATCTTGGCGATTCTTTCAAGGAAAAAGAAACAATCCCGTCACTACGAATGCAACTACTGATGTTCTCAAAAGTTGTCTTGACAGAATCGCCATTCCATTGTAAGAATATTATGTACTAAATACACAATTTGGCTGTCCTGAAACGGGAATCCTTCCCACTTGGACAGACAAAGGATCATTTTGTATTGTATTGTTTTTAATATATAAATAAAAAATAAATAAAATAAATCTACATTAGCTGAATTAAATCGTGCTCATTCAATTAAATTTTCCTGAGGGGAGCGAGATGTGATGAGTAATTCGGTCCAACATTTTGGTTTATTTTAGACTTAACTAAACTGATATAACGAGAACAGAAAAATGACAAAAATTCCACTAATAGATACCTACCTACTCGGAATAGTATTTTTATAATCTTTTACACTTCTTATAGTCATAAATCTCATGTAAATTTTCCTGCAATTTTTCTGTAGAGAAAATTGCGGAAACAGCAACACTTTAATTTGATTTAATATGATCGTTAATCATAATTGTTACGTTGCCACCTTGTTCAAACGTCAGAAACTGGGACAAAACCCCGTCTGTTATGTCGGGACCCATTAGAAGGATGACAAAATAATCATCCGTACATACATTTTTCTCTCCTCCAATTATTGAACATAAAAAATATATTTCGTTTTAAAACAGTATTATGAAACTATCCAATCATCATGTTCTCCTACTGGTGTGCTAGCACGGTCGCTCGATATGAAGTTACCGACCGATTGTCGGTAACTTCTTATCGTTCCCTAGGACAACTGCAGATCTCAAACGTACAAACGACAGTTGATATCGAATATATTAAGGACACTTAGTCATTGTGAACTGTTACCTATTCGTTTGCGATCCGACAATCGGTCGGTAACTTCTCATCGTTCCCTAGGACAACTGCAGATCTCAAACGTACAAACGACAGTTGATACCGAATATATTAAGGACACTTAGTCATTGTGAACTGTCACCTATTCGTTTGCGATCCGACAATCGGTCAGTAACTTCTCATCGTTCCCTAGGACAACTGCAGATCTCAAACGTACGAACGACAGTTGATATCGAATATATTAAGGACACTTAGTCATTGTGAACTGTCACCTATTCGTTTGCGATCTGCAGTTGTCGTAGGGCCTCAGGCCCTAGCACGCTTGCTCTATAACGATCGATAGGATAACTATCGGTAACTTCTCATCGTTCCCTAGGACAACTGCACATCGCTAACGTACAAACAACAGTTGATGTCGAATATGTTAAGGACACTTAGTCATTGTGAACTGTCACTTATTCGTTGGCGATCTGTAGTCATGCTAGGGAACGATGAGAAGTTACCGATAGTTATCCTACCGATCGTTATAGAGCAAGCGTGCTAGGGCCTCTGGTGTCCCATTATATCAGAAGATAGCTACAATCAGTTAAAAATTTTCCCTACTAGTTTTTACCTGGGCCAATAAATTCATGTGAGTATTTGGGGTACTCTTAGAATCGCTTTGGAGAAAGAAAACGTTTCGGAAACGAAACGGCATTGAAATGGCATTAGTCATGTTTGGAGACTAGATCTGAATAGACAGACTACCCAACTTTCTCCTTCGCCATATTCGTCCTCTCTACACTCCCTTCAGCCTCACAACGTGTTTCAATTAGGAACGTTAAAGTCCCACTGACTTTTTTATTATTGTTTTTTAAAGTGGGGAAGTACCTGGCTATTCAGATCTGGTCAGCAAACATGGCTAAAGCCATTCCAAGCAAAGTTTAAATTCTGAATGGTGGTCTTACACCAGGGCTTTACTGAGAGTATGTACATGCCGCAAATATATTATATACTAGCAGTTAAAAACCCGCTCCTCGGGTTTTTGCTGCTAGGCCCTGCGGGCGGCTTTTATCCGGGCTTCGCCCAATTTCGCCAAGTGTTGGTGACCATCTATAAGGCTCCGCCCTTATGCAAAAATAACAACTGTGAATATAAAACTACAAAACACTTACATTTAATATGTGGATATATAACAGTAGACATTCTGTATTATAAGACCGCGGACAGTGAGTAGAATTTCGGAAAAGAATCAACTCAGCATACCTAAATCTCGTTCATCCACGTCAATGACAAAAAAAGAAAATTGATAATAATAAAAATATTTATTCATCAATAGATTTATTACAACATTACACATTTTGTTGTTAATCATTGATTCTATTAGCGTAAAGGTCACTGTTCAGCTACAATTCAGGATTTCTCCTGGAATGCAGTTGGTTTTCAGCAGTGCCTCCAGTATAAAACAGAAAATAAAATATAAAACTACAAAACACTTACATTTAATATGTGGATATATAATAATATATATATAGCGCCCTTGAGGTGATTTCTCACAAAAACGGCGCTCTACAAATTATCCAATTATTATTATTATTATAACAGTAGACATTCTGTATTATTTTGTTGTTAATCATTGATTCTATTAGCGTAAAGGTCACTGTTCAGCTACAATTCAGGATTTCTCCTGGAATGCAGTTGGTTTTCAGCAGTGCCTCCAGTATAAAACAGAAAATAAAATAAAATAAATTAATCAAAATAAAATAAATACAATTAAATTAACTTACATAAAAATAATTAAATCAAATCTCTAATTCAATACACACAATACAATATATAAAAAACCATAAATTAATAATGTAAATCGGCATTCAAATTAAAGGCAATAATCTTAATATTAAAACTCAAAAAAATAATAAAATCAATTCGAATAAAATATTCTCAATTAAAACTCAAAATAAAATCGTCAAGTATAAAATATAGTCAAAATAAATAATGTAGTAATCAAATCAAATCAAAAACAAAAACACGAATAATAAATTGTATCTTCTTAGTAATGAATGAAAGAGACAAATGTTTCTTCCCAATACCGTTTATTGGATAATCAACACCCTTGCCATAGGTAACTCTAAGTGGTTCGCTACGTTTAGTGACTTAGCAGGGGTGCCCAGGTTCATAGGGTAAGGTTTGTCTATATTTTGGCGGCACATGCGTTTGCCCTCTACTGCGTGGCGGTTCGGATTGGTAGAGACTGGTTGATGGAGACATTTTACCTCTTCAACAGGACTCTCTCGACCCATCGCCTTGTAGCGCAGTGGGAGAGATGCATTCATACGTCCGTCACTCCTGGACACATCGACCCCCAGATTCCTACTCACCCTTCATATTTTTTCCTTCCCAGAACTTCCTCTCCTTATTTTCTCTAAAAAGAACATCCACACAGCATCCCCAACGATAACATAGGCCCCGAGGGGAAATTGTTTTCCTCAGGGTCTCCTGTGTGGAGCTAATGTCAAAAAAAATACCTCTGAAATGATTTCTTTTTATCGAAATAAATTTGTAAAATTTATATAAACGTTCACGGAAATTAAAAAAAAAAAATATATATATATGTATATATATATATATATATATATATATATATAGATATATATATATAATAATAATAACATAATAATTTTACATGAAATCTAGCTAAACTTACTCTTACAAAAATATTATCAAAGTAAATGCATTTTTTTTAAATATATAAAAAATCTACATAGAACTTCCTCTCCTTATTTTCTCTAAAAAGAACATCCACACAGCATTCCCAACGATAACATAGGCCCCGAGGGAAAATTGTTTTCCTCAGGGTCTCCTATGTGGAGCTAATGTTAAAAAAAAATACCTCTGAAATGATTTCTTTTTATCGAAATAAATTTGTAAAATTTATATAAACGTTCACGGAAATTAAAATATATATATATAATAATAATAACATAATAATTTTACATGAAATCTAGCTAAACTTACTCTTACCAAAATATTATCAAAGTAAATGCATTTTTTTAAATATATAAAAAATCTACATTTAGCGGATTGTCGGAGATGGTCGATCATATTTATGTGGTCTATATTCCTGTCACGGTTACTTCGATTTATTATAAAAGTTGAATACATTGTAGGAATTTAGGTTGAATAATAGAAATTAGGTATAATAAGTTTAATACATTGTAGGTATTTAGGAGAATAGATTTGCTTTTATAGTTTTTTGGATTTTACCAAAAAACTATAAAAGCAAATCTATTCTCCTACAATGTATTCAACTTTTATAATAAATCGAAGTAACCGTGACAGGAATATAGACCACATAAATATGATCGACCATCTCCGACAATCCGCTGACAGCGACTGGCCGACTGCAGAATAAATGAACCAACACGACTGCAGCGCCCCTACGCCATACGGCAGTTACGCGAAACCAAGCAAAAACGTGCGGCCACAAATCACAAAAGCAGCTTAGTCCCAAACTTTAACGCACAGCGATGGAAGAGAGGGTTCAGATAAGCCGCGGCGTCAGAAATGTAATTAGAGTGGGGTTCTTAAATTCAACCGAATAGGCGTTATGATAAATCACAGCAGTAGTTTGTCCCAAACTTTTACGTACAGAGATGGAATAGAGGGTTTTGGTAACCTGCGACGTCAGAGATGTCATCGAAGTGGGATTCTCAAATTTTGCCTACGGGCATTAGAACAATAATACTATCAGATTATTTTTAATTAAATAGTTGCGAGTTAACACAAATTAATCAAATAAAATTTATTTGCGCACGCCGGGTTTGAAGTCGCGACCTTAGGATTGAGAGTCGAGAGTCTTACCCCTCGACCACGCAGGCCTTCAGGCTCGGTAAGTCGGGACTCTTGCACAGTGTTCGACAATTTACTTGATTCGTGCAATTCTATAAAATCGTAACCAGTAAAATAAAATTTGAACAATATTTTCGCATCCGATGAGACTCAAGCTTATAGTTTCATAGTAAGCTCATAAAGCTGTGGAGATAATGCCATGCCATTGGAGTTTCTATCCCCGTTCCCACCCCTACAACCTAACCTAACCTAACAATACCTCCAAACAGGACTGTCTACTCGAATATTACTGATAGCGTAAACCCTCATCCACTGCTGATATTCGGGCAAATGTCATCGTGGGGTACTTGTATGTAAGTTGTCTTGGCAGAATACCAATTTCCTACGAATTGATCAAATTCAATTCAATTTTTCCTTTCACTTTATTGTGTTGTTACTTTCGCAATTTTATTCGACTCCGGTAGTTTGTGTTTTGTGATGATGATTGCCCAAATGAATGAAATTCTGCCGTAAGCTATATATCTTACTTTTACTAATATTATAAACGCGAAAGTTTGTATGGATGTATGTATGTTTGTTACTCTTTCACGCAAAAACCACAGAATGGACTTTAATGAAACTTTACAATAATATAGCTCATACATCAGAATAACATATAAATAATAATATTGGCTATAATTTATACCCAAAGCTTGCTATTTTCCATGTATTACAAATAATAATTATTGTTTAATAGATAATGTCAAAATTTGAGAATGACATTTTGAAAAACAATGATTGTAAAACCAAAACTCTATTTTAGAAAATATTTAAACTAGTGAATTTCTTTTAAGTACTCAACCTTGAATCGAATCAAGAATTATAGATATTTTAAATAAATAGGTTAAGAATTTTGGTATAAACATAGATGGGACCTACTAAAAGAAAATAGGCTAATCGAAGTACTAATCCTGCGCAGACGAAGTCGCGGGCAGATGCTGGTTATCTATAAATAAGTTAGCGAAATATTTTTTTTTTTAATTCTAAATTTCAATTTGTAAAAAATGTTGACTCTATGGACTACACCACAAAAATTGACCTATATCAAGAGGCCTAAGGTTTATCTTTTCTTAATGAAGGGATTTTTTTTCCATGTTGAAACATTTAAACCATGGGGCTAGAAATTAAACTATATAAAAAATACTAATGTAAGGTTTAGGTCTAACCACAACTTAAGCTCATTTTCATAAATTAGTACAATAGTGCTGAGAACTGTACAAAAAACTGAGAGAACCTAAAAAATATTTTTTTTCAAGCGACTAATCTATTATACATTCTGCTTTACATTTCGATACATTCTATTTTCTTTTTCTCTCATAAAAAAGATCCTCCACACAGCATCCCCAAAGATGACATAGGCCCTGAGATATTTTTTTTGTCAGGGTCTCCTGTTTGGAGCTAATGTAAACTATCTACGAGCAAAGTACCTACGACAGAAAGATAAAAATCTCGATTGTTAAAATTCTTGAAAATCATAATAAAATCTCCATAATTTCTTTTTGCAATTTAAATGCCACTGCGTCAGATGTTTCATTGTTTTCTTTTTCAGGGTCTAACCATCTTGAAACCTTTTTCGAACTTGACCTTTATGGAAATATAATAAGGATAAATAATAATAACGATATCTTTGACATTTGCCGTTCAGAAACTAGAGTAATCTTATGACGACTTTGATAAAAACCGGGGACGTCACTTTGTATAATTTCTTCTTTCTCCAAGAAAAATAATTACGGCATACTAGTTTATTATACGGCTTCACTAGTGATTTCGATTTATGTACACAATATTAAATATTCCCCCATATTTCACTGGAATTGATAGGTATATGAAAAAGTTTTTTGAAGTAAAACTTCTTTACACATGCTTTACTTGGTGAGTAAGCTGGCAAATGCGTGTCGAGAGCGAAAGATGGTATATTTAAATAAATAAATATTTGTATAAATTAATATATACATATAGGTGGAGCTAAAGAAGTTTTACTTCAGTCGTGTGGTCTAAGGCACACTTTTTTTTAAAATAAATAATTTTTGAATGTAAGTATCCCACAAGAGTCCCAACTGCTCCCAACCGTCTAAAGCCACTAAGAATTGACTATGGCATCCCCAATCGGGATATGTTGTGAGGCTCAAGGTAATGCCTTACATCAAAACTGCTCTTATTTTCTCATATTTCTCTAAATCAATTCTCAACCAAGCAAACTTTATATTACGCTAGTGCTATTATTCTTATTTTCATTTTTATTATTTTTTTTTTTTATTTACGCACCAGATTTTCAGGTAACGGGTTTACTTTTTCCTTAGGAAAAACTAAATAATTAAATTCCTTAATATTATTATTTATAATATTAAGGATAATAAAAATAAAAAATCCTTAATATTATTATTTGTTATTTTTATTTGTTATTCTATTTTATTTTTATTTATACAAGATTCACCTACTTTATCTCCTTTCCTGTATGTAATCATGTACCTAATATTAGTATGAATATTTTCCCTAATATGTATGCTATATGTTTTTACTTTCATCTACATATTTGGATGATTATACTTAATATAACATCTTATGAATCTTGACTTAACTTGATAATACGGGCATTTGCCTAGCTTGGTAGTCAAAAATCTATGTAAAACAAACCTGTAACAAACAAAATGAATAAAGAAAATTTAAAAAAAATATATAATAAAAATGGGGTAGGGAAAGAAGAAAAATTGAAGAAGTATTTAATTATTTAACCGCTTGGACATATAAGCTTATTTTCACGACAATTTAATGTAGGTAGACATAATAAGATTAAATCTGATCAATAAACACGCCAAAAGCCATTTCAAGCAACATTTCGATTCTGATTTGTAGTCTTTCACCGAGGCGCTACAAAAAATAACTACCACTCTGGAACGTGCCGCAAATATATTTTAATGTATGAATATTTTTTTAAAACAAGTTTCAATTTGGGAGGCGGGTATGGGTGCCGCCGTCCCCGGAACCATGTACATATATGAATATCTAGCTAATAAAAATAGTTGCTTTGACTTGAAAATTCTCCACACGTTGTGCAAATTTTATGACGTCGGACTGTATGTGAGTTTTTGGTGCTTGGAATATCAACCTGACTAATAAAATTCAGATTTTTTAGAGTTAAGACATATTTTTTTTATTGTTGTCCTTTACCAATCGGAATACGCAAGTATTTTCGTGTCACTGTTTAATTTTTCAAGAAGGTAATGGAAAATTATTTTCTAAGATCAGTTTTTTAATCTGCTGAAATAAATGACTGATTATGTACGAAATCAACCAGACCAGCATTAATAAAGCTTTGGAAATTGCTAGGTGATACGATGGGTCTCTGTCCTTCTAAGAAAGCGGAAAGATAAATTGAGTTAGAGTGTGATGATATAACTTTTTTAGATAGGGGGTGAAATTTGATACAACTTTTGATTAAATAACTAAGTTCCTAATTTAAAAAGTAGCGTAAAACTGGCAGGTCCTTCAAAAGTTTGAAATGCGCTCTATTTCGAAAAATGTTGCCAGTTTGCGTGGGTCGGAAGTGCATTTTCCGACCCTGGCCCACAGAACTGCTGCATTTGTGAATTTGTCCTTGCTCCCGTTTATCCGTCTATTCAATGTTCCCAGCGGTTATTATTTATTAATGGCGTTCTGCACTTAGCCATGCTTTCTGAAGCGTAGTTTCCTGTTTGAAAAATCTGATTCATATTATTCATCATAATACTTCACTATACGTCATAAAACAAAGATTATTTAAACTTTACACTACCACGTCATAATTTTATTTTAACATAATTTATTTTTCCAACTATTTTTTTAAATTTCATAATTTATTTATTTATTTATTTATTTACATTTGATACATTTAAAGCCAAAATAACAAATAATATTACATAATAAGAGAATATATTTAAAATGAATACAAGTGTTATTACTTTGTTTTAAGTCTTTTTTTTTTTTTTTTTTTTTTTTTAAATTAAAATTACAATTTGTACGAACGTACTCACCAATATTATTTTAGTCACATTATTGTACTTTTAAACCAATGTACTTATCTGTATTTCTTACACTCTATTTTAATTTGTGTGTTATATACCGATATCGGAAATCTGAAATGCTGAAAGGACAAGAAATCCAAAATTAAATTCTACGTGGTGATTTTAGGATGAATATATTTTTTAATGAAATATTACAAATAAATGTTAAATTCTAATACATTTTGTAAATAAATGTAAATAACAAATTTTGAAATTTTTAAAAATGTTTAGCATTCTGAAAATTCTATTTAATGTTATTTTATGATAAAATTTCAATTAGGGAGGCGGGAATGGGTACTGCCACCCCGGGAACCATTTATTGGATAACCAACACCTCTGCCATAGGTCACCCCAAGTGGTTCGCTACGTTTGGTGACTTAGCAGGGGTGTCCGGGTCCATGGGGTAAGGTTTGTCTAGGTCTTGGAGGCGGATGATCTAGACACACTGAACACCAGATTCCTACCCAACCCTGATATCTTTTTCCTTCCCAGAACTTCCTCTCCTTCCTTTCCTTAAAAAACCCTCCACACAGCATCCCCAAAGATGACGTAGGCCCTGAGGGAAGTTATTTTCCTCAGGGCCTCCTGTGTGGAAGTAATGTAAAAAAAAAAAAAAACATAATTATAGGTCTACAAAAACAGGAGATACCATTTTTGAAACCAAACTTTCTTTTCACGATTTCACGATTTTACGATTGAGTTTAATTAATATTATATTCATTAATTAAAATTAGAGGTTTAACTCATTAAGTCAAAAATAAAATATTTATCCTAGACTTGTAAATAAAAATTGATAAATTTCTCCTGACGGTATCTTGATAACATTTAGTTCGAGTTGAATCGTGCAATCATAAATAAAGATGGCAGCCAATAAAATATGCGTTAAGAAAATGAAGATAATGATGGTGGTACTCAGTTAAATATGACCGAATCAGAAAGGGATACATTGGCACTGTGGTTAGCGCAATGGCCCGGAAAGCCGAAAGTCCTGGAGTCCCAGATGTCTCCCTTATCTTTTTCTGATTTTTCTGTTTCGAATTTTCAATTGAGTTTCAGTAATTAAAATATTATAATTAGAAGTTTATCTCATTAAATTAAAAATAATAAAAATAAATATAAAAACTGTGTTCCGATTGACTTAAACTACACTATGCCTAAATACGTGAAGGTATTAATTAATTAATTATGTAATAAATCTAGTCAATATCCATGATAAAGCTTGAGACAAAACAAAATCTTGATATCTTGATAAAGTATGGTGTTTGCAGTCGATTGAGCTTTATTAACTTGATTTCGTGTATTTTATTATAATTATTCAATTAATCTATTAATAATTGAAACTGGCAGTGCTAACACAATCAGTGATATTACTAAGGCTTCATTAAAACAATCGTATCCACCCATTTGAAAAGCACGGTCCTCGAACAAACTAATCAAATCAAATCAAATTAATTCGGTGATAATCCTACTTTCAGATATTCAAAACCAAATCCAATTAAACGTTAAAGTAGTTTTATTATAATTAAATATGGCAGATAGTATTTAAAGCGGCGCACAAATATAATTAATAAAATAAGAGCGAAAATAAGTGTAGCCATTCCTTAAATTCATCATCACTCTTTAAATTTTATATACACGTTAACCGGTTTCGGTTGATCGCAACCTTCACCAGGACAATAAACATATAAAACTGATTTTTGTTCTGGTGAAGGTTGAGATCGACCAAAACCGTCGACATGTATAAATAAAATAAAGTGATTTTAAATCTTTTTATGTGTATAATGTCAAGCCACAAAATATTTGCTTTCTTTGATAATAATTATTACTAGCAGTTAAAAACCCGCCCCGCGGGTTTTCGCTACCAGGCCCTGCGGGCGGCTTTTCGTTCTTCTTCGCTCAGTTTCAGCGTTGGTGACTATTTATAAGGCTTCGCCCTTTTGCAAAACTGACTACTATTAACATAAAACTGTAGAATACTTACATTTTATAGGTAAATATTTAATAGTAGACGTTCTTACATTAAGACTGTGAATAATGAGAGGAACACTCTTCACCCCAGCATAAATCTTCTTATTAGTGAATTAAAGCGAAAAATGTTTCTTCTCCCATACCATTTATTGGATAACCAACGACCCTGTGATTCGCTACGTTTGGTGACTTAGCAGGGGTGTCCAGGTTCATTGGGTGGGGTTTGTCTAGGTCTTGGCGGCAGATGAGTTTGCCCACCTACTGCGTAGCGAGCCAGATCGGGAGGGACTGGTTGATGGGACACATTTTATCTTTCCAACCGGAATCTCTCGACCCATCGCCTCGTAGTGCAGTGGGAGGGATGGATTCATACGTCCGTGACTCCTGAACATTTTGACCCCCAGATTCCTATCCACCCATCATACTTTTTCCTTAAATATAGTAGATATTATAGATGGCGGCACTTCCATTTGCATCTCGTACGTTGAGTGAGTGTCTACGACAGACGTTAGCACATTAATACTAAAGATACTATGAAGATTATCAAAATTACTTCTACGGGAGAAGTAATAATATGAAAACTTCAATAGTAGGTATTTCCACGGACGGGTCAGAACGGTATCTATACAGTGTGGCATCAGAGATTTACTCGGAAGTCGGGTTCTTAAATCTGAACCGTACAGGCATTCGGGTACTAATAACGTCAGATTGTACTCGCGACTCTCAACTTAGATGCACCACATCTCTTTACCTTGCTTGCTGGCTCGTTACTCGTTTAAACAATAATGATCTTAATTGTTAAATGTAATACACCTACCCAACATGACTATAATCTATGTAACAACCACCCTGACTTATGTTCCAAACTAGTCGATTGCTGAGTAAATTTAGGTCGATCCAAATTACATACAATTGTGAATAATTTAGAAAAAAATATTATTTCCAAATTTTAAATCAAACAGTAGATGAAAAAAATAGCAATGTATATAGGTATCCTGCTCGTAGGACAAATTGGTTTAGCTAGATTCGTTCTTTTGAAGAACTGGAAAAAAGTCACGGCAAAAAATGTGTTCTGTGGTCTTTGCAATTCCGGAGTTGTGTTGAGTTGTGATATCGGATTAATCCAAAATTCAACGTCATTAAATAGGCCACATCTTTACACCTCACTTAGGGGGACATACATTAATTACGTGAGCAGTTTAAAAAAATTGTATATCCCTCCTCCCCTCGGTGAAATTAAGTGAGATTTGGTGGGACCCCCTCCCCCCTCTAACGTGAGATTTTGTTCTCACTCTCGAAATAAATCTTTTTCATAATATACATTTTCAGCGGGCAAAATGGGACACTTCAAAAGAAGTGAAACAATATTTTTTTTCAAATTTTGCAAATTCACTTTGTGGCACCATTTTATTAATGACAAATTAAAACACTTTGTTTTTACCACGATAATCTTTATTTTAACAAATCGACATGTTTCGAGAACGATGTTCTCTTTCTCAGGACATAAAATGTACCAAAACTAAATATTCAAGTATACAAAGCTATACACTACTTCAATTTTTACCCACGCATAGCTTTGTATACTTGATTATTTAGTTTTAGTCCATTTTATGTCCTGAAGAAGAGAACATCGTTCTCGAAACATGTCGATTTGTTAAAATAAATATTATCGTGGTAAAAACAAAGTGTTTTAATTTGTCATCAATATTTTTTTTTATTATCTCCTTTATATGAAGTTTGTAGAAAAGAAGAATTAACAACAAAATTATATGGTTTGATCAAACAAAATGTTATTATTTACTGTGGCAATAGTTAATACCATTTTTAACAATAGAAAAAATCAAAAGAAAAATAAATCAACAATAGAAATAATACTCGTAAATCTTTTATTCAATATATAGCTTGATATACATTGATAAATGTAATATGATAAATATTTTCCTGTAATATACCGTTCTTGGAATCGGTTAAAACTTATTATTATACAAATTCCTCAGACACCAAAAGAAACATTTCACTATACAGGATGTATCAGCACTTGTCCATAAAGATTTTAACCAGTGATTCCTGAGCATATTACTGAGTAAAAATGTAGATGTTATTTCGCTGTCTAATGAAATATACGTGCTGTTGCATCCTGTATATCCCTACGTTAACAAGGTGTTCAGTTGTCTTTGGAGTTCTGAAATTATGGTTCCTTGCACCCGGGAGATTGAATTTATCTAAAATTCAAGGAAGTAGTTCACAAACGGAACTCGCGGAGCTTCTAGCGTCACCCGAGAGCTAGTCAAAGATCTCTCTGCCTTGTATTTGGCGCCGTGACTTCGGGGACTGTTGTGAACTCGTAATTTCCGGGGAAATGATTGACTTGAGAGATTGCAAGAATTCTTTATTAGAGGAAAGGAGATTGAAATGCGATGTTTTGATTTTGGTAGATTTTATAAATAAAAAAGTTGGTATCAATACTTCTATACTATTAAATAGTAGTTCAAGTCCTTTCCTTAATTAATAAACACACTATGTTACTACTATATCTAATACTATGTTAAACTTTTTTTTGTGAATACCTGAAGGTCTCGGGTTCAAATCCCGGCATACGCAAGTAAATTTTATTTGATTGTTTGGAGTTTTCAAAAGTTAATCATTTAAAAATTATATAAGGTATTTTTGCGGCACGTTCCAGAGTGGAAGCTACTCTTTGTATCGCCCTGGTTTAAAACTTCCTTTCAGAACTGATACGTTGTTTAAAATGAATTTGGCCGTGTTTGGTGACTGATATGACTAGCCTGGTATTTCCCCATCTTACTCTTCACCATCTCCTCCCCCTTCCCATTTACCTTCAGCCTCACAACATGTCATAGTCTCACTGGCTCCAAGGTGGTTGGGAGCAGTTGGGAAAAAAGGAAAAAAAAAATCATTTATGGTTGTTTAAAATGAAATCTGGAATTTATTTTGCAATTTTGGTGTCCCAAATATTTATAGTATCAATGCTAATGACTGTAAAGTGAAATGAGCTATACTGTATACAATCTTTCCCTTTGTTTTCTATTTGAATCAGTATTCAAAATGTTTGCAAAGTAACTTTCTCGTTGCTAAAATAACAAACATAAGCGACAAAAATAAGCGCCAAACACCTATTTTTTTCTCCTCTGTAAAGGTCGATTTCGCCTTTTTTTAAAGTAATAACTTTTTAAGGCCTTCGCCGAAATTCCAAATCTTTTGATCCCCGAAAAAGCAATAACTTTATTTACCGTTTGCGTGTTGTATTTTTAGGAGGTTGGGTTTGTCAACAGCCGTGGAATATTTTCTCGTTTTCCGTGTTTAGCAAAATGTAGATTTATCCGATCACGTGGGAGTGGTCCACCCAGGGAATTGCGAAACGGGTACTAAAATCCCTACGAACGAAATCATAAATTTAAACTATGGCGCGTATAACGAAAAACAAATAGTGTAATCTTTGATTCAGAATAATGCGATCATTTTTTTAGTTTAGACCAGTAGTCCACAATGGTGAGCGCATACCAATGTTGAGATGGTCCGACGCTTTGTGGGGAACCCGTTTCTACACCGCTGCGCTGGTGTAAATTATGCGCCCTAAATTTTATGTTTAGACTTACGGAATTCAACACTTCCTTTGTGTGAAAGCACTATGAAACCATACATGATTTTACTGCAATGGCAAGCCAGATATGTGGAAGACCACAGGAGAAAAACAAGTAATGTCAGTTAAAATGCCAATCTTACTAATATTATAAACGCGAAAGTTTGTATGGATGTATGTATGTTTGTTACTCTTTCACGCAAAATTTACTGAATGGATTTTAATGAAACTTTACAATAATATAGCTCATACATCAGAATAACATATAGGGTATAATTTATAAAGTTAAGTATTTATTTTCAATATATTGAAAATAATAATTATTGTTTAAGAATATGTCAAAATTTTAGAATGACATTTTACAAAACAATGATTGTTAAATCATAATTCTATTTAATAAAACATTTAAATTGGTGAATTTATTTGAAATACTCGCCTAATACTTAAAAATGAATCACGAATTATGCATATTTTAAATAAATTGGTGAATTTTGGTATAAACGTAGTTAGGACCTAGGAAAAGAAAATGGATTACTTGAAGCACTAATTACTGTGTATCTTTCACTTTGCAAAAATATTTTAGCAAAAACCATCGCAATCAAAAGATATTAAAGTGGTTTATTTGGTTGTTTACGACAGGCAAATTCAATTTTGAAGGCGGGTATGGGTACCTCCGCCCCAGGAACGATTTATTGGATAACCAACACCTCTGCCATAGGTCACCCCAAGTAGTTCGCTATTTTTGGTGACTTGGTTCCAAGGGTTCATGGGGGTGAGGTTTGTCCGGATCTTGGCGGTGTATGCATCGACCCGCCAGCTGCGTGGCTGGCCGGATCTCTTCAGCCGGACTCTCCCGGAACATCGCCTTGCACCGCAGTGGGAGGGATGGATTCCATATGTTTGTCATTCCTAGAGACATCGACCCCCAGATTCCTACCCACCCCTCATACCTTTTTCTTCCCAGAACTTCCTTTCCTCAAAATACCCTCCACATAGCATCACCAAAAATGACGTAGGCCCGGAGGAGAATTATTTTCCTCAGGGCCTCCTGTGTGGAGCTAATGTAAAAAAGTCAAAAATCATGAACGTCCGCGCGCAAATCTACAAAAATAGCCACTAAAGATGGTGGGAAAATATGTGATGTTTTATTACTATTTAAAATCATAAACGGATATTTGGATAGCCCTGAACTAGTGAATATGTAAATTATCAAGTACTTAATAATTACAACACTAGACTCTATGCTCCATTTAATATAGTTACTTCTCGCACTAATTTTATGGTCAACTCTTGTCTTCAGAGATCGCATCGTGTGGGGAATGAAACATGCTCTGTAGACATATTTTTTTTATAAACACACGGCTTCGTTTAAAAAGAGTATATTTATGCAAATAATATGCTACAATCCTTAAATGCTGTTATTATGTTATTGTAATTTCAGGTCTTATTATTTAACTCTCTACATAATTGTATTATTATTTTATTTTTTTATATAAATGTAGATACATTCTTATTCTTATTATTTTATTTTCAAAATCTCTTTCTACTTATTATTTCATGCTTATCTTATATAGAATCAACTTTCTAGTATTTAGCTAATTTGCACAAAATTTTGTTATATACAAATGTGTTGCTTTTTTACAATTATTACAACTGCATTTTTATACTTCATACTGAAACAAAAGTATAAAATTTTCATGTAAAGGCCCATTAGGGCGCGAATAAATAATATAAATAAAAAAATAAAATGTGTTCACAATGAATGTCTGTAACCAAATACAGTCTTTCAAACAGCAAATTCTAATTTATGTATATTTGTCTTGAATTTTCTTGTTTTTCCCTGTGGTTTACGGTACCATGACATTTGATCCCCGACATACTTATATACAATATGCAGTCGGTTTAGGGAGAATATGGTATACCTACTTATACAAAATATAACTAAGTGCCATCGGAAGGGTTTGCCGACAGGATTTACGTTTTATATTTAAAAATATGTTTTATATTTAAAAGTATAAAACATATTTTCATTCAAATGAATCAAGGAAAAAACTACTTCTCTGTATACTGTATAAAACAACGTACAAGTACAAAAAATTAATACAGACATTGCAAATAAATTCGTTTGATATCAATACCGTATTTTTGAAGTAGGTTTTAGGTTTGAATTGGCAAATAATGCACACTAAATTTTAATTTTTAAGATTTTTATATTGAGGGATCAGTAGGATTTATTGGTCAAATTAGGAATTCCACCCAGCCGAACCCTCTGATATGAAAATATCTGGAGTCGGTGAATTATTTTCCCATTTAATAGTCTGGTAGGTTAACATGATGTTCTTATATTGTTTTGTATTAATTATACTTATATAATACACTTGCATAGCGTAGATTTACTAGATGATCATTTTTATGGAAAAATATGTGAAAGGGAGTAGTTTTTCCTACGGGGAAAACTAAACCCTAAAATTCTGGTGCGTTATAAAAAAAAATAACTTCGGTCGCCATTTGTCGGATCACCGTGGTCTACATGTGTGAAAGTGAGGTAAGAAACTGACAGAGAAAGGACGACAGTGTACTGAACGCTGTTCAAATTAGATGCCTGGGGCGTGTATGTGTGGTAAAACCATGTAAGACCGTTCCACAAATGTAAAGCGACAAGGCTGATGTTGTAAGCGTAATGAATAACGAATAACATTAAGACAGGGGAGCTTAACTGGTTTGGACGTTTAGAGCAAATGACCGACGAAACGTGGGAGAATTGATGACGCGAAAGTGAATGCTATAAAAAGTCGGGGACGCCCATGAAAGTGACGAGAAGGCAATACCAAATTAACCAAATAATTTTGGCTGCCCATTTCAAGAGTTAAAATAACAGAAGAGTATGTATGAATGTGAATATGAGAGAATGGGAGAGCGGTTTGTAATTCAAGTTTCAAAGGTTACGGATTCAAAATAGAATACAATAATTTAACGCAGTTTAGATTGTATATTAATATATTATTTTACACGTTAATAATATATTATTTTACTCCCCCACCCCCCTGAGATCAATGGGACTTTAGGACTCCGGGAGTTAAATAATTATGTGATTTCTCAATAATATTCCTAAAAATCTTTAATCAGTCAGAAAAATCTCTAAGTTAATCACTCTAACGCCCATCATTCACGTAGCTACTTACAAGCGACGCTACCGCTACCTGTCATACTATTTTGCTAGTGCAGCGCCTAGCGGCGATTTCAAACACTGATAATAGTATGGAAAATACAGACGAGCAGCAATCGCGTCGCTTGAACGTAGCTCCATGGAAGAACGGTGTGACTCAATACTCAATGTGAGCGAGGATGTCGAATGTGACGAATATGTCGATGTGACGAATTATTTGCGTGTACGTGTATGTATACATATGTGTGAGTATGTATACATGTGTGTGAGTATGTATACATGTGTATATATGTATGAGTATGAGTATGTGTACATGTGTATATTTGTATGTACATGTGTGTACATATATATATATGTATATATATATATATCCACATCTAAATATAAAAATACAATCACAGAAATTCCTGCAACATTAATTACCTCTGCACATATATGTACTATATTTTTAATTCTTAATCTTTTTATTTTAACCACCACTGTTTTATACCCACATATTATAATGCCCACGCACAGGCTTCGCCTTTGTGGGATTTTTTTTGTTACCTTTTCATTTATGTTATTATGTATGTATCTACTTGTAAATGTATGTATCAAAAAATTTTGCCAATAAAAAAAAAAAAAAAAAAAAAAATGTCCTTTCATAATAATTGGTATGTTATTAATCGAACAGGTTTACATGCCATTAAATTTGCTACGTGTGTAAATAACTAAAATTGAAGTAAATATTTCACCTTATCGTAACTTATTTTTAATTATTAAATAGGTACGATATGACAGTTTTTTTTTCAAGTTTGTATAATAATAATAATTGTTTATTCCAGAGAAAAATGAACTGTTAAAAACGGTACTGAAGTTCTTACGAACAAATTAACAGTGATTCAATGTTTAATGGCGGTAAAATACGTACGAAATTACGTATACCAACAAATTATTCTTAATTTTCCCGCCAATAAACATTGAAACCCTGTTAATTTGTTCGTAAGAACTTCAGTCCCGTTTTTAACCGTTCTACGAATAAAATGATCGTAATTTCTATTAAAATGTTAGTTTTTTCAAATAACATTTTTCTCCGTGTGTAGGGGTAGTGCAATGCAATACATTCCATATTAAAAATAACAAAAGAAAATACACAAATAATAAGATTAGGTAAAAAGTAAATAACAATACATAAATAAAAAAATTAAAATTAAAAAAACGAACAAGCATGAAAAAAAACATGAAACAGAAAAATTTATTTAACACTAAAAAATGAATGGAAGCAGCCCTTTATGGAGGATATTTCACCGACTCTCGTCTCCAGAGAGTCATCAGGGGGGACCCCATCAATTCAATTATGGTACTGATGATCTTATTATTGGATTGGCGCAGTCTGTGCCATAAGCTTCCCATGCGGTAGCGGAGAAATGCTTTGAAAGTGTTCACTCGTCCCTCCAGGAACATTTCCATAGCACTGCAGTTTCTAGGTAGGCGGAAAAGTTGGCAATAAGAGTTATTGTAGTATACCTTTCGTACCCATTTACGTTTAGGTTTCTTCAACACTTGACCATACTAAATGCTTTAACCCCTCAGGCTAATTTGTTCGCTTTTGGGAACAACGCATATAAGTCTCATAAAAATCGTCTCTCTTACTATCGTGGTGAGAAATACGATCTAAACAGTATTAGAAAGAGAAAACACCACGCTTTATATTCAAATCTAATTAAAATGTATACCTTTATGAAACCAAATTTTCTGACCGCAATTTGAAAAAAATTATGAAACTTTGGGAATTTTGTATTAATTATTTTTAAATAAAATGACAAAAAAATGAGGCTTATAATACATTCGTCTAATAAAATGTGTTTTTTTTTTTTTTTAGTTGTCAGTAATTTTAGTTAGAAAAAAATGTGAGGTCACCAATTTCGTTTGCATTAAAAAATTTTATATTTCTAAAATTATGTGTTTATTTTGATTTATATAATTTGAAAGCATATTTTATCACCTTTCAAAAACAGTTTTTAGTTTTCGGATGCGTTCAGGAATATTTAATTTACGTGGATTTTATTGCAAAGCGGAAATATTTTGACCTTCTGACAAAACATACCTGAGGCCTTAAGGGTTAAGTTAAATTATTCTCAACTTCCTGAATATCTGGGGTTTTTGACTGCTCCATTCGTAACGTCTCGATGAAAAATTGATTACGAGAAGCCAACTCAACAAAATCACCTTTCACTATCATTGCTAGTAGGTAGGCAGAACTTGCACCTTGTGAATATTTCACATATGCTCAATCTTAAACAACGCCAGTTCCCGTCAGTCTTACAATGTAAATTGTCAAAGGGGTTGTTCATTATGTACACAAGTGGGGTGGAAAGAAGAGACGAGGGTGAGATTAAATGTCTGTAGAGTGAAGCCACTTAGTCGGGGTGGGGAGGGGTTTGGGCCACATTTTGTTTAATTAACGCAAGGGAGTTTTGACGACAATACAAGCCTACTTTGGGAACAAAGTTCAGAGACAACCGACAACGGACCCTAAACAGAACTTACCCAAATAATTACTTTGCTTTACGTCCTTTAGCATCCTTAAAGACGCCATAATTCAATTCCCAATGGGGAAATCTGTAATTGATCTCTCTTATTAATGAAGATGTCGGTAAGAAATACAGATTTTTAAATTTAAAAAATTGCTAATGGAACCTAATTTTCAGGAAGTGAACGTTAATTAGGTTTTATTAATTTCATATAAATATGCGTATTTACAAATACTGATTTAATTTCAATACAAAAAAATAATTAAGCACTGTTTCTAATTGACTTCTCGTAAGGCCTAATATAATATTCGACATTATGACATGGTGATGTAGGTATTAGGTAGTCGTACATTTCGATATTGGTACTTGTATGGAATATAGTGTAAGTTACAATGAAACCCACCCAGTGACTACCTGATACGCCCTCATAGAATTAAACTCTTCGACAAGATATTCGACACGAACTATCAACAATGTTCTACACTGTGAACTATATGTTAGGTATTATCTTCTCGTTATTCAAGACGTCGAGGAAAACAGTGTCTATCTTATGTTAGTATTTATTAGCACGTATTAAATACAACAAAGGTTTTGCAAAATCATTGTTAGTTAGTAGAAAAAAATCAAATTTCGTATTGATTTGATTGTGATTTGAAATATTACAGCATTAAAGATCTATCTTCTCTAAAACCATAGATAATAGTCCTGGGTGGAATGTTGCCACATCAAAGACTGTGTAATGAATGAGTAGGGTAACCTAGTTAATACCCCGGATCTCTGAACATGGCAACACCATTAAAACCCTAAATACTGGGAAATGTCGTTGCCTGGTGGATCGCGGTTTTCAGGAATAGGTTTAGGTCAAGTAATTTATTATTATTGGATCAAGTCAGTTGATTCTTCCTCGTGTATGAACTCGGAAAAGGGATTATATGATTTTCTGTTAAAAGCAGGTGATTACTACTTGTGCTCCCTAAAATAAAAATGAGGAATTCTTTCGGATCTGTAAAGTAGTTCATAATAATTTTTTTTTTTAAATGAAACAAATTACTTTTTTGTAAACCACTCTAATCAATGTTATAATATCTACATGTTTGAAAACCGATCGTTTCTTCGTCAGGATATTAATCAAAATCCTATCAATAAATAAATTAAATAAATATTACTTAAAATAAATCAAACTTTGCAAATTCACAAAGTGAATAATTTTGAAATTGAATTTTTAATTCTGTGAATAATTTTGAAGATATAAACTGGGATAGAGTGCTTTGGGCGCTTAAGATGAAACCTGGTGGTGGAAAAATTTGAAAAATAGATTTTACTAAATTGTTGTCATCACTGTTGCTCTTACTCCACCGGATATTGAGCGAAAGGGACAATGCACCTCGGGCTACTAATACCTAACTAAAATCGAGGTTTTGTATTCCCCACTTTTCTCCTCCAAAAGTGGACTGATTTTTAATTTTTTTTTACCAACTACATAAGAAACAGCTATTCTATGTCTTTAGTTTTTGCTTTTTTTTTTAAAACATTGTCTAGTTTGTATACTGAACGTCTTTTGACGGCGTTTAAACCAGTCAATTTTATTGATTTTTGGAAGGTCATAACTTCTATAAAAAATAACTTATAAAAAAAAACAAAAAGTACCGACACGCTAGTAGTTGATATCTATTTTATGTAAAAGCAATATTTTCTCTAGGGTTAAAATCTAGAGAAATAAATAGGGAATACGTTTGTATGGAAAAATCACCGCCGGATATCCCCTTAAGAACGATCTCAAAATATTTTGAATGTTTAAATAAAATAATCGGAAAGCAAAATCCCAGTGTCGAAGTTATCATAAGGACCTCCTGGCTGACCATAGATCTTTTCCATTTTTTCACATGACTTTAATTATTATTGTTTCAATAATGATTGATAAATGTAATCACATAGGAAAGACATTTGTTATCACTTTAATACAAGAAAGATTCCTTAACTGAAAGTACGGAAATGGGCAAATAGGAAGTTGCATGTTAGTTGGTAATCAATAAAATAGCGAATCGAAAAGAAACGTTCGTATTATTTAATATAAATAAGGGTGGAATGCTTAAGAGGTTTCAAGAAGGCCACAAAATAATCTGATGTTTATGATGATTACTTTAAGGTTATACTTTTGAATGTAGCTATAACTTTGTGGTTGTCCATTATAAGTAAACGAACCAATATTTCTTTGTTAGAACCACATTTATATGGGGAAAACAATTCGTAATTTCGACATTAAATCAAATAGGTATAAATTTAAGATGTGTTAATAATAAAAAAATTCCGGTTTCGCTAACCATATCATATATAGATGGACCAAAAGGCTTTCAATAGTGTCCCGCACTTGTGGCTGATCAAAGAATTAAGTCCTCTTTGGCTTTGCTTAGCATTGAATCCTCTATCTAAAGTGTTAATTAAAAGCAAGTTTGGAATAAACATTAACGGTAATACAAGAGAGAGTAGTACGATTTCGCATTTATTGTATATGGATTATATAAAATTATTTTCGAATTCTGAATCAAATTTAGAGAAAATGATTAAGGTAGTTAAAAATTTTTCAGATGATTTAGATAAATGTAGAACTATCCATATAGAGAAAGGCAAAATTGTAGATAGAGACGAGGGTGTATATAAAAATTTCAAAATTAAAAGTATGAAAAAAGATGAGGTTTATAAATACTTAGGATACCCGCAATCGAATAGATTAGATCATACTAGTATTAAAAAGATATTAGGATTAAATTTCAAACTAGGATCAGAAAAAAATTAAAAATGCAATCTATCTGCTAAAATATTTAGTAACGGCAATAAATAGTTGGGCAATACCTCTTTTGTACTTATTTGGTATAATTAAATGGTCCAATACAGATTTAGATAAATTAACAAAGTTTAATTGCCATCATCCAAATTCAGCAATAGAACGAATTAATTTAGCTAGAAATTTAGGAGGTAGAGGTAGACTAGATAATCATTTGTGGAAAAGTGTTTTGAAGGGTTTAGTTTTTCCTGTGGGGAAGATTTAACCCGGACATAAAATCTGGTGACCAATAATCATAGTTTTGAAAAACGCAGGGATAAATAGTCTTCGTATTAATTCTTATTTTTACAAGCATTTTAACACGTACAGCAAGCGTAAGCAAAATAGTTCAAAGAAGTCGTAAAAGATGCGGCAAGTGTAGATAGTACCTACCTACATTTAAAAAATATATTTTTATAATTTTATATTTTATACAGGTAAAAAGCTACTTAAGTATTAGTCTTGTTAGCTATGCTGACGTACATTCTTGTATCAGCGTCTTTTTTTTCAAAACTTGTATATCTCGTCACTCCTGAAACTAAAATGCTTGCTTTAAGGCGGGTCTCCTTTTATATTTTTAAACAGTTACTTCATCGATCACAGAAAGCAAAAACATTGTAGCCATGCCCAAATGTTTTAATGTTTTGAATACATATTTCTTGCACAGGATACCCGCTTTTATACACACGACATTCAGTGAAACTTTACACACGGCACGGGAGCACGGCTTCTACTTTTTCAGCTATCATATCGCGCCCTTGAGGTGATTTCTCACAAAAACGGCGCTCTACAAATTATCCAATTATTATTATATATATATATATATATATATATATATAGATATAATCTCTACAGGGCTTCCCGTCCTCTAACTCTGCTATAAAAGACGAAACTGAATCAAAAGCTGCATTGAGCCCCTTTATTCCTGGATACTTCTGAATGGCTACTTGTCCATTCACCGAGCGAGATATCCTGCCTATAAATTATTATTAGACCTTATTTACTCTGTTTTATCTGTCGTTAATTTGTCTTCATCCTTGCACGTAGCGTTTAGCCTTAATCACCTGCTTCGATTCTCCGTTCCTTTAAACTTGCGAGATTATATTCGCTGAATTGGCAAAGCCTTTTTTATCGTATTACTTCCCTTTCACAACACAATGATTCCTCGGGTAAAGTGTTCTCAGAGAGGGAGAGACCAGTGGACCGAAGTCCGGTGGGGCCTATATATACGTTATATTGAACTGTTATTTTATTCAAACGAGTAAAATTTTGTGCTCTGGAGCAAAATATTTTATAATTTAAATGTGGTGACGAGAAAGATAAATTATTTACATAATATTTTTCGAAAATTCAGAGCTTTTATTATTATGAAGGCATATTTGTGATTTCTTAAAAAAAACTCATGTAATACCTAATCTTTTAATGCGGCGACGAGAAAGATAAATTATTAACATAAATATTTTTCGACTATGTGTAACTTCGAAAATTCAGAGCTTTTAAAATTATGAACTCCTATTTGTGATTTGTTTGCAAAAAAATCATTTAATGTATTTTTTATTTACGGTGTTATTACTCTTATTACATGCGAATCTAATTTTAACTTGATTAAAACTTTACAAATAAACATGTTTTAAATTTTACACAACTGGTATACAACCGTTATTGTATATATAATAAATGGTTGTTTAAAAGTCGTGTAAAATTTAAAACACGGGTGCAACGTTTGTGTAAAATTTAAGGGGGCAAATATTTAAATTAGTGCATGTTGAAACAAGTTAAGGTCTGAATAAGGTTTTGATAGAGTCCATGATTTAAGTAATTTGTATAATAAAATGTTAATACCTATATACCATACAATACAAACCATGTCGATGGAATTTCATATAATTACTTTTTTAACACGGCAAATGTGTAGATATTAACTTCATAACATATCGATCATGAAAATTTGAAATGCAGTAAAAAATGATAAAATGTTAATTGTTCAGGAAAGCGAAAAGAAAGTTTTTGAAATAATATAGAATAGATCTGTACGAAAACTTATTATTTTTTGTAAATTTCGTCAATTTATTTTTTAGAAAAATCAACTTTTTAAGGTGGACGTCGTAAAAGACGCGCTCATTTTTCTAGAAAAATTTCGACCACGCAAATCTAAAGAGAAAAAAAGACGAGAAAAATTACATATTTTTGGATATGTTGTCCTTTACAGCGGTTCAAATTTCCATATATAAGTTTTTTTAAGGGCTTAGAAACTTTAGCGTTCAAGGGAAGGGTTTTTTTTCATAATATACTAATATGAAAAAGTGTGAGAGTGTAGGTAGGTACATATTATTTATGTAGATCAGGGGTGTTACGGATATTCGCATCCGCATCCGCAAATGCGGAATATTCGCATTATTTCAGACATCTTCATCCACATTCTCATCCGCATCAATTAATACGGGGGGGTTACGGATGCGTATTCATATCTGCAACAAGTAACGACGTGTAAAGAAAGTGGGTGGGGCCAGAGTGGCGCGTGCCACGCGCATTATGCTGGTTATCCTACAGGTTTCGTTTGTTTTGTTTTAGTTATCGACGTAAGCTAGGTTGATCCACTAAGAAACAAGTTGGAGGCTGAGAAGGTTGCAATATTACGATTTATTAAATATAATTCATCAATTTTTAAATTTAATTATTAAACAAAGTTTTTATTTCTAATGCTAATAAGTAAGACTAAAAACTGTTTTAGTTTCGTTCTCAAAATATGATTTTTGTACTTAAAATTGAAATATCTTACAAATCCGGAAACCCGTATCCGTATCCGCGGATGTCAACCTCTAATAATCCGCATCCGTAACAACCCTGTCGTCGATGATACCTCAAGGGAATATCGGATAAGTGCTTAAGTCCAAGAATTAGAATGCATTTCCATCAATTACATCCACCCTTGTCTATCTCCGACAATATACGAGTATTATAGCAAGAAAGCAACAGAAGTTTGAGAAAGATTGTTTATATTTTTAAACGAATAAGACGAAATATAATCCGACTAACAAACGATCCAAGATTCAAGATTAAATGAATTATCATTATAGCTTTATTTGATTTATTGCGACAAAGCAAGCATTCTTTACGCCGTCCTTAGGCCGTCGTAAGGTTTTACTAAAGAAATTAGCGCAGCGCCTTTTCCGTGGGATGGGACTTGATTTTCTGATTAGACTTGGCTTTCTGATTAGACAGGCTTCATTTCATAAACAAATCACAAAATTTAGAATAAATTAAATTTGAATTCAATGAAAGCTTAATTTTTCATAATTGATGATTTTTCTTTAATTAGTTAAAAATATTCAAGAAAAAAAGAAAAAAATATTTTCACTTAACTAGAATTTGAATTAAATTACATTACATTACAGTAGATTAAATTACATTATATTATCATACAACTTTCAGTAAATTGTTGTCTGTGAATAAAAATGATTTTTTTTTTAAATTTACACAGACTTTTTTCATTTTAATATCATCTGGGAGGCAATTGTATAAATTGACCCCCTCGAAACTAATGGATTCCTTACCATAGTTACTATGAATGGTGTTTAAATGTATGTTATCGTGTTGTCGTGTAAAATGTTTGTGTACTTGGGACGTTTTAATGAATTCTGTGTTTGTATGTATGAGTTTATTATTTATGTTGTATATAAGGAGACATATATTGTATTCGTATAGTTTTCTTAATGTTAACAGTTTTGTTTCCAAATATAGTTTTTTGTGGATGTTTTGGATCCGTAGTGAAATAGTTTTTTGATTAGCTTATTTTGAATTACCTGTAATTCATTAATGTATGTTTTATACGCATTTCCCCAGTTTTCAATTAATAACTCAGGGGCATACGTCATTCCTATGTCTACCTACGTTAAATTGTCGTGAAAACAAGCTTATGTGCCCAAGCGGTTAAGTAATTTAGATGTGAGTGTACGAGACTACAATATAATTATATTTTTTTTAATTTAATTGGTAATAGATATAATAATCGGCTAAAAACCCTAATTAAGGGTGTTATTTTATCTTTAACATCTTGTATGTGTTGTTTAAAAGTTAAATGCTGATCGATGCACAGTCCATGATATTTTTCTTGTATCAGGATTTGCAAATCGTGCTTTTCAATTTTTAAGGGTACATGAGGAGGAAATATCTTACGGGTTGTGCTTAAACTCATTTATCCTGATTAAATTAACCGTAAATTTTAAAAATATAGAAATTCTTCTTTTTTAATGCAAATAGGTATCGCACACAATCCCAACTGTCTGGAGCCAGTGAGACTATGGCATCCTCAGTTTTGATATGTTGCGAGGCAGAAGGTAGTGGGGAGGAGTAGGAGTAGGGGAAGGTAAAAAGTACCTTGCTATTCAGATTTGGTCATCAAACACATTTTGTCATTCGATTTGGTCATTTCAAGCAACGTTTCAATTCTGATGCGATGTTCGCACTTACGTGAGAACAATCCAGTTATAAAAACTCAGTTATTGTACAAATAGGGACACATAATTACAAAAAATCTACAATTACATACAATTAAATACAGATACATACAATTAGAAAAACAGAAACATCACAAATAAAATACATATTTATTATATGTTTATATATAGTTAATGTATACTCTTCTTCTTCCTTGTATTGTCCCAACTCATTGCCTAGTAGTCCAGTCAAAATAGACGAAAAAAAAGTGCTGAGTTTGCATTAATTCCGGACAAGCAAAATTTTTGTACAGGTCTTGAATACGGCATTACAAATGTTATGTCAAAAGTCCCCATCGATCTAGCGTTAGCGTTGTTTTTTATCCGAGGTCAAAGGTCATTTATTTGTGGTTTTTGCGTATATCTCAGAAACAATGAAAGCTACCGAAAAAATTTATGAAAAGAGTTTGTAGATCGCAAAAATTTTTTATAAATTAAATTTTTACCAAAATTTAATTTATATTCTTTACTCCAAATAATGTCAGGAATCACTGGTTAAAATAAGTCAAGTAGGTACCTTAACATCCTGTATATTAATATATTAATACTATACGCAAAAGGTGTTGGTATACTGCTAAAATGTCCATTTGTTAGTACCTAGTTAGTATAGGTTTGATTAAGTAAAAAAAAAACATTAGTCAGGGGCAAAAAAAACGTTTTTCTCATTATTTATCACAACTACGTTTAGTTAAAATCCTTGTGTGCTTCGAAATGTTCGTAAAGAACATTTTTGTATTGAATTTTTCCAGCCCCACCAAGTTTGGTTTAAAAAAATCCTTGAATAGTTTGAAATATCATAAAGGCCAGCATTGTATTGAATATGTTACGTAACAGCACTTCGTGAAAACTGTCGGAAATGGTGGTAAAATGTCCGTTCGTTAGTGCGCGGTTAGGACCCAAAGCACAATGGATGCGTCACGTGAAAACTGGAACATGCAGCCGTATAAACCGCACGTGCTTGCGCTGACGTCACTAGGAAAAAAGTGCATTTGGTAATTTGGAAACCTTTGCATATTTTGTGCAAGTTTCATAAAAATATCAAAATTTTGTGTAGTTTTCCGTTTATTTGAGTTCTCCGCGGTGTTTAACTCGAATCAACAACATATGTAGTTAATATTTATATATACACGGTGTTAAGGTACGTACTTGACTTACTTTAACCAATGATTTCTGACATTATTTGGAGTAAGGCTAAAACGTAAAAATATCAAAATGTTGTGTAGTTTTCCGTTCATTTGAGTTCTCCGCGGTGTTTATCTCGAATCAACAACATATGTAGTTAATATTTATATATACACGGTGTTAAGGTACGTACTTGACTTACTTTAACCAATGATTTCTGACATTAATTGGAGTAAGGCTAAAAAGTAAAAATATTAAAATTTTGTGTAGTTTTCCGTTCATTTGAGTTCTACGCGGTGTTTATCTCGAATCAACAATATATGTAGTTAATATTTATATATACAGGGTGTTAAGGTACGTACTTGACTTACTTTAACCAATGATTTCTGACATTATTTGGAGTAAAAAATGCAAATAAAATTTTGGTCTCTGGTGACATTTTTGATGTTTTTTTTTACAAAATCATAAAAAATAGTAGGTGTTGGAAAAATTTCAAAAAAATGTCAACAAAAAAGTCACCGGAGACCAAAATTTGAACTATATTTTTTACTCCAAATAATGTCAGGAATCACTGGTTAAAGTAAGTCAAGTACGTACCTTAACGTTTTTTATAGGCTTATAGGGAAAAACATTGTCAAATTTTTCGATAAGATGTTAAACAAATTATCTCACTATCTTATGTCTCGGCCTCCGTGATCAAGGGTCTAGCTCTCGGCCACAAATCCGGAGGTCACGAGTTCAAATAGCCAAGTACTTCCCCTGCTTTCTCTTTCCCGTATCCTTCCCTTTCCCACTACTATCAGTCTCACAACATACCCCAAATTGGGTTTGCCATAGTCTCACAGGTTTTTGACGGCTGGGAGCAGTTGAGAGTTGAGAGCATATGTGTGCCAATCACAAGAAACCAGCGAGCCGACGGCATACCCAATTGGGTACTTTCACAGATTCTGTTGAAAATATATTATTTAAAGATCATTTTTCTGATTTTAATCATCGTACTAAAAATGTTTATTTTTTACGTTTTCATTCTAATTTATTCATTTTAAAAACGCTTAAAAACCAACGAAACCGAAACGGTCCGTGATTGCCAAGCGTCGCTTCGTACGCACATCATCAAACAATCAAAGTATTACTGTCGGAGATTTTTCAAGAACGAGCCACCGTTATGACGTCACACGTCGAAAATGCCGTTTTGGCGGGATTACAAAAATGGCCAACGTAAACTCGTTGTAGAAAATGTATTCGTCAACATAAAAATAAAATAAAAATGCCATAATAATCGTAATTTTTTCCTTAATTTTTTTAAGCAATAAAAAAATTGTGGAAGTACCCTATTGGGAATTGTGGTATGTTGTGAGGATGAAGGAAGTAGGAGGGGAAGGAACAGTTTGGGAAGCCATTTCAAGCAACGTTTTGATTATGAATGGTGCTATAGTTAGGTAGATCTCTTTGGAACGTGCCGCATATATCAATCGCCTAGTTGATTAGTCAGATATCTCCGAAAAATCAAAATTTGTGTTCAGTACGCATAACATGTAAAAGTGTACCCATTATCTGGTACAATACTCAAATTATCCATAAACACCACCAAATTAATTACAATGCAGAAAAACTTGTAGTAAAAATTCAACCAAAAAGTTATGTTTTCTGGGTTACTAGTTTGACCTTCGGAATAACAAGGTTCCATCTGTCATAATTATATCAATAATTAATTTATAATAATTTATTGCGTAGAAATTTCTATCTGTTGTTGTATTTTGACAAATTCTAACTAGTATTTTCTTTTGTTTCAGATGGTACAAGCAATCCAAGTCCTCTGGTTTGACCTCTTAGAATTAGAAAAGGTAAATAAATGATCATATAAATGTACAAAATTAATTTTCTTCTATGTATTTTTGCACGTCTTAGCACAATCACTGAATCATGCGATAATGAACTCTAAAGTGGCTTACTATAGATCCCATTATCGCATTATAATTTTTAAGTAGCTTACTATAGATCCCATTATCGCATTATAACTCCGAAGTAGCTTACTATACATCCCATTATCGCATGACGTTACCGTGCCAGATAAAACCCTGTTTTATCTGACCCGAAGGATCGAGTACAAAATTTCGTACCGTTACAATTCCCGGTATTGTTGTATAGCATATTTAATATGTAAAACATGTAAATAATATTTAGTTTATGGTGAGCATTCAAATATTGATTTCATAATTATCTCAGAACTTAGTATTTGCAGATGTCTGACTAATCACCCAGACGATCAATATTATATAGTATTAATTAAAATTGAAAAAACGCGTAAAAATATTGGTTTTAGGTTGAACAAAATTTAAAAAAATATTTATTTAATTACTTAATCATTTTTGTATTGTAATATATATAACAAACATATAATATAGTTGACATACAAATAACTTATTTTAAATATTTATTTTTATAACATAACATTGAATATCAATCTTGTAATATCAAGAATTTTAATTAATTAAAATATTGTGAAAAAATCGTAAAACTGAAAAAAAAACGAAATGAAAAACTGGAAATTAAATATTTTTAATAGGATTTTGGACATCAAATACAGCGAAATATCAATATTATTTGATTATTTTTACTGGCGCGCGGTGATGTGTTTCACAAACAGCACTCGAAGCTTCAATATTGGACAAAGTGATCAAAAAAGGTTTTATGGCTATCGCACACAAATTCATTGATTGCGCTGTTTGACGCATATGAGAAATAATATTATATCGCTTGCTTCTGATTTTGTGGATAGAAATTTTTTTACCGTGCGTGATGTTGGCGTGCAGCAGTTTTTTCGTTTATCTTTATTTTGATACATTCATTTATCTTTTTCAATAATCAGTATATCTATTCAAATATAATTTGGCCTGATAGAGAAATGGAGAGAACCTAAACCGACTGGAATACTAAAAAATAGTGATTTTTTTAATGTACACCATTCGGAAAAAATCTTATACACCGACGGGAAAAAAATCTTTACGATTGTGTGGCGAAATTTTTTTTACAAGACTGTTAAACACCAAGTAAGTTCAGGGGAAGCAAGGGCATGGTTTTTTTTATATGAATACCGCACAAGAGTCCCAACTGCTCCTGTCTGGAGACAGTGAAGCTATGTCATCCCCAATTGGGGTATGTTGTGAGGCTAAAGGTAGTATAGTGTAGTGTTGGGAGGGGAAGGAGATGGAGAAAAGGAAGGTGGGGCAGTACCTATTCAAATCTGGTCACCAAATACGGATAAAGCCATTTCAAACAACATTTCAATTCTGAATGGTGGTCATGCACCAGGGCGATACTGTGATTATCTTCCACTCCTGAACCTGCCGCAAATATAGTATGTATTATTTTTAATTGTGTGAAATAAATCAAATAAAATTTATTTTCACATGCCCGGTTCGAACCTGCGACCTTCGGAATGGGGAGTCGGGAGCCTTACCCTTCGACCAAGCCTGCCGTCATGGGGTACAGGTTCCCAACAAAGCAACCATTAAGAGGCTAGACTTTGAACCACTCGCGAAACACCCGCGTCTGTTATTCTGTCCCGCTCACAATAAGCTCACGCACACTTACAATACATGCGAATGCGAAATGTGCGAATGAGACAACGCTCAAATCTACCTACAGAAATCGCTCAAAAAGGCGTTTATGGAGAATACACTTTTCTACACCGAAACTTTCACGAAATTGAAATTTATTATATATTAATATATATTTTTTAGAAAGAAGAAGCTACGTCGGCAGCTTTTTATAATTTTATTATTCTTTATGAGAGTTGTGTTATCAGCACTTTTTCCTTAAATATTTTTTTTTGATAAATCGTACATGTTTGACAGTGAATGTTAATACGAAACGCATCGAAAATTCGAAAACATACCGACGTAGTTTTCACCCTCTAGAAGGCAGTATAAAAAATATATTCATTTTGTGCAATTTTCGATGTAGAAAAGTCCCGGGCGTTCTTTTTGTATGGGCCGAAAAGCGAAGTCTATCATCTTAAGCCGGGCAATCACGATGTGGTATGGGGTCCCTGCCCACAGGGCCAAGGTCGTAACAAAGTTTCTCGATAACCATAACATTAATATTTTAGAGTGGCTAGGTAATTCCCCTGACCTTAACCTCGTTCAAAATGCCCGGAATTTCATGATAAACAAGGTTCAAGAGACACAACAAACAACATCATCCTTCTTTTCTTAGTCCTTATGGACTCCACATTCTTCACCAGTCTTGCTGAATTTATGTCCAAACAAAAATATACAGAATTTTCATTTTTTTCTTGCTGAATTTATGTCCAAACAAAAATATACAGAATTTTCACCAAAAGCTAAAAGCTAGTCACTTATTGGAGAGGTTTCTCTGGAGGTAGACGCCTCTACAAAGGTAAACGTGACCCTTTGATTTATAAAATGTAAAATCATTTTAACATTTAAATCGGGCTATTTTAAATATATTACAAAGTGCTCCTCTTTTGAGTGGCTTTCGCTGTACACAATATAATCGGCATTGTATAATCGGCATTAAGAGTGCATATTAAAATCTATGCCATACGCGCAATTCGCATTATTGTATGCAAAACTAATTGAATCATTTAAGAACAATTTAAAAGAAGACTGTCACCCACGAATAGATCTGGGATGGAAACTGCACCAATCTACGGGAAGTTTTGACTCGCCAGGACACCATTGTCCGTTGGTTGGAGCAAACTTTTCATTGGCTACCAGATACCAGAGGATCAGACGGGTGGGCGTCTTCCAGGATAATTAACTTCACCATAGCTAGATTAGTGAAATTAAATGGTCGATCCAGGGGTAAGTTAATTATCGGTTAATTTATAAATCTCTGTAATTTAATACTAATAATTTGTTAATATATAAATATACATTTTTTATTGTTCTTTGTTAATACTGTTTTTTTTTATTGTTTCCTTCATTACCTAAAAGTGTGTGCTTTCCCCCACGGCCCTGTAAGGAGAATTTTGTTCTACGCTGTTGGCCTGGTCACAGAGACCAGTGGCGCCCCTTTTATAAAATAAAAATTAAGCCTACAGCCACCACTAACATTATCATTTATCTGGTCTATAATTTCCTCGTATCATTTTGGTAATTGTGATTATATTAGTGGTTTAAACAAAGTTATTTGTTTTAATTTCATTCAAAATGACGCCACAAAGTGATTTTGCTAAGTGTGAAGAAATTATGTCCAAACGATTGCAGAGGGAGAATTTATATCAATATCCCGAGCTTGGTTGCACTGTTGACAGCCGAACCGATATTAACAGGGAATAAATATGAAATCGATGCACGCCGGCAACACTAGCTTACATTCCTGAACGTCAAACAACTACAAACATTTTTAAATACTTACGGCCTTACTAAAAAAAAAACACTCCGCGGCCGTTAAACGGTGTTTCTGTAGCACGTTGTGTAAAGTCTGTACATTTCGTTTTTCAAATTCTTACTAAACAAAATATATGGTTTTGATCTGACAACGTCGCCATTTTACCAGCCTTACTAATAAACTTTCTGAAAAATTTGTACAATGGTCAAACAACCATGTATGAAGAATCCTTACTAATTAAGAACTGACAAAAAATTGTTCATGGAAGGATATGTACATTGCTTACACGGCCAAGGAGGGTAGTTTATCTGTTGTATATATTTGTTCCATTTGTAATTTTCAACGAATTTCGAATTTTTTTTTTAATGTCCTATATATTTATTATTTTTTGAGATGTTGTAAAAACAAATATTATTTTAGAACCAAAATTTAATTACCTTTAAGATTTTCATATCTAAAATATACTTAAATGTTTAAAAACTGTAGTATTTTAAGATTCAAACATCAAGTTGGAAAAAAAAACTCACTTACCCCAAACACTTTCTATTAAAACATTGAAATATTTGGAAAAATTCAAAATTCAAAAAACACAGTCCTTTTATTTAATGATTTTAAAATAAATCTGTCACCTCACTTTTTACTCCTTCAAACAATAAAAAAATGTAAAAAAATCTTGAAATTCGCTTTTCATATCCAAAAATTTACAATAAAAAAACACACGTTTGAATACATTGCTTGCACATCTTAAGGCATTAATTTCTTTGATACGTTTACTAAAATATGTATTAGACATTTTAGTCACCAAAAAACATCACTTTCAAGAATTTATAATAAAATAAAGATCTTAAAATGCAAATTATTTCTGAACATAACCTATGAACCATTTTCTGACAGCTTAATTTAGAACACGCGATTTTAGTGCCACAATTTGACTTAAGCTAACGAAAAACAACACAAATTAATAGTAAATATATTGATTACATGAATATAAGTGCGAATTAGTCATAAATATTCAAATCATTAACGAAAACATCATATTAATCACATACAAAATCGCGACCGACTAACTTCTGCATTCGCGGCTATTTTTTTCAGCGGTAAAGCAATGCGCAGGCGCATCAATCACACCACCTAGCGGATTATTATGAAAACTCCAATTTACAAGTAAAATTTCCCGCGTTGCCACATTTAAAACACCGTTTAACGGCCGCGGAGTGTTTTTTTTTAGTAAGGCCGTTATAAATTAACAATTTCGATTTTAAATACCAACGTTAATATACATTTGGCAATTTGCTTGTATTTTTTGACACTATAAACAGGAGTTTATTTGGTACTAGCTTCAGCCCGTGACTTCGTCTGCGCAGGATTAGTATTTCTTAATAGGTCTGATATATGTTTATACAAAAATTCACACAAATTGCGGTTTAGGTGTGAAGGATTAAAAGACTGACAGAGTTAATGATATGTGTAATGTATGTAAATTGAAAATGAGAATTTTCTATGATGATTCATATTATTTAAAAGTTATAAATAAATAGTTAGTTACTGCAATACACTTCTGTAAACTTCGTAAAATGTTTTTTTTTTATTCTGCGTAAACATGCATATTTTGCGATGTAGAAACGCGTGAGCAAGCTACGTAGAGCTTAAGAGGAGAATATGGGACAAACCAACTATTGTCAACCAATATTTTTCGTGTATTCCACCTCGAGTTTTTTAGAGTTTCGTACGTCCACTATCTGGTGCTCTTCACCTGTACAAAATATATAATTTTTATTTTATTTTTAGTATATTTTAAATGCGGCTTTCGATATTTTTTGGTAAATTTTCCTTCCCTTATGCATAGTAATAAATGATTTAGTGCATCACAGGGCCGGTGATTCATATTTTTTGTAAGAGTATCATAGAGCAGTTTCTGGGTTCAGTATCTCCGCACTTATGATTTTGTCAACTTTATTAGGACGTAATTTTTACGTCAACTACAGCAAGTGAACGTGAAGCAAACATATTTTTTGTAAACTAATTAACATCATTCATTAACGCGTCTTGTAAGTGAATATAGTTTTCTGTTCACATTTTCGTTTGGTTCAAAGCAATAAATCTTAAGCCCTCATTCTCCATTCTCTCCAAAAGATGTCACGTGGAAGCATTTATTGTATTTCCTTATGTTTTTTTAGAAAAATGCAAGACGTATCTGTTTCATAACAGAAAAGTTCTTTAATGAACCTCTTACTGGCTCGTCTGTTGAAGTAAGGGTTACTTTTCCGCCCGAACAACATTTCAGCAACAGCGCATCTGCGAGATTCTGCTGCTTCAACGGGCTCTGTAGCTCTTTTGGACGCATTGTATGTCGCAAAGAGTAACAAACACACATACATCCATACAAACTTTTGCGTTTTTAATATTAGTAAGATAAAATAAGATAGCTTATATGTTATTCTGATGTATGAGCTATATTATTGTGAAGTTCCATTAAAATCCATTCATTAGTTTTTGCGTGAAAGAGTAACAAACACACGTACATCATTAATAATAATATAAAGTAAGATTTATAAGATTTATAAAGATATAAATCACAATTGATAAATAATATTTCAGGTACTCCACCAGTACTTATTTAATTCAAATTAAAAAAAAAAAAAAATGTGATTAAAGTGAATAGAACAAATTTCAAATCAAAATGACAGCTAAAGAATTCTCATATGAAATTCCAAGTCAAAATTTGAATACACAAAATTCCAATAAAAAAATAATTTTACACGCTCAAAATATTAAAGTTATTTATTGAAACCGTAATAGAAAACAATTATTTACATATTAACACCACAAACGGATTATTAAGAATGAAGGCAATAACAATCTTCAGTACATTTTAACCCTAGCAGCATATTGTTATTATGGTTGATAAGGAAAATTAGTATGAAACGTCAAAAATCTAACAAAAATTAATATTTGTAATATATGGAAAATAGCTGGGTTTATAAATTATAGCCTATATGTTATTCTGGTGTATGAGCTATATTATTGTAAAGTTTCATTCAAATCCAACCAGTAGTTTTTGCATTAAAGAGGAACAAACATGCATACATCCATACAATATATATTAGTAAGATTTAGTAATATTTGAACAACTTTCTATTCTCCAAGATCAAACGGTATAAATCGTGTCTTAGATGAATTAATTAAGTCCATGAATTGCGTATACGATTTCATTCAATTATAAGAGCTTCGTTAGTTCACCTCCATTCAATAAAAAGCCAGTTATTTTGCATAATTAACGATATTATTCAATTAGTTGTGTGTATCGGCTGCTTACCTGACACTCGGGAGGCCCGGCCCCTCAAAAATTAGCGGCTTCTGTCGGAATCACTGCTTAATGTTTAATCAATGTTTACCGTGCTCGCAAGTAACGCCAACTGACCATAGACGAAGAATTTAGTCAATATCGAGAAGACAATAAAATGTAAGATTTTGAGGTTTCGTGGGCCTCGTAAAGATTTTTAGCTAGCACCGTACTTATTTGAGCAGGTACCACTTCCTATAACACCACACAAAAGTAAGTAAAAGCAAGCACTTAAGTGAAAGCCAGCACCCTTGAATTGAGATTTTAGTCTTAAAGCTGTTCTTACATTAACTCACCTGGGCTATTCACTCGTACAGGGTGTATTGGGTACAGGTGAACAGAAAGGTTTTTTCCTTTGCAGCCTCCTGCAGGAAGTACGGAACTCCGCCCCGCCGTGTTCCGGGATTTATCTTACTTCCGGCGGGAAATTTATGGATCACGTGTTACTTTAGTATTGTTATACGTAACCAGTAGTTTTCCCGCTAAAAAGCTGCAAGTTCAGCGATGTTCGCAAGTCTGGAAACAGATTCAATTTTAACTCATATTTTTTACTAACTAATATAACAAAAGTCTTAAGCATCTAAAGCAGAGGTTCCCAAACTTTTTTGCCCCGAAGACCACTTGTCGATTTTTTTCCTAAACATATTAAATTAAAATGTATCTTCATTCCTTTTCTTCTTGTGAAGATTGGCTACCGCACTAAACCAATTTTATAAGAGGTAAAGAGCCGCCAACACAGGCTTCTAATTCTTCCCATGTGCAGAACTAACTTACCAATGGTGATGCCCTTGGGAAGACTCACTAGGTTAATTAACTCCCTCGCAAGTAAGTTGGATATTTTCCACATGTCATAAAACGATTTTAAGCGTGAAATATTATATATGTTTTAACTGTGTACTTATGTATAAAAATTTTGTCCTAATTTAAATGAATTTATTTTATCAAAATTTGATTGTAATTTTGTTTACCGCTTTTGCAATGTATTGGTTTTTGTAAATAAATAAATAAAAAAAATACGAGTGTGCTTTAGACCACACGACTTAAATTTTCTTTCTGGCATCGAATAAAACCATTCCAATCATCAATGCTTAAGAATTTATATTGAAGATTCGTTTGGATTGTTACCAATCATCGTGATAAATCAGTCGTTTCAATGCACTGAGTTCGCACACTCGAAAATTTGATTAATTTGATTATGGGAATTACGCTTAGAATGGGAATGTTGACTTAATTCTTAGAAAGTTTAAAATAAAACTTTTTTGATGCGGATTCTAGTTAGAGAGCGACGTTTATTCACTTTTGCAGCAGGAAATTAAAAAAATTCCAATCGAAAAAGTGCTAGTTATTAGTTAGATTTTTACGTTTAGAATGTGAGTAACAACAACACAACTATTGTCAACATAAATGTCAGCACCCATTCCAAAAGTCATTACTATGGATTTCAGCACTGTTGTTACAATTAGATTGTGAGGAATGAACCTCAAAATTAATTTTCATTTATTATCGATCGCCTCCATAACGTTCGTAACGCCGTAACGCTCTCGCCAGTTTACCCCCAAGTCAAGCGTGCGTATAGAAGTATTTACGTAAATAAATAAAATCTCTTGCGATAGTCTCTTTTTCCTCCTTCGTATAATCCGGACTTCTTTAAGATCCGCTGCCCAACAACCGTGAAGCTTTGTTGCAGACATGGGGCGCTTTTTTGACGTGTTACAGGAATTTCTTTCTGAATCTAAAACTGCTCCAATTTCTGCCTGCGATGAAACACTTAAAAGTTTATGGTACGTATAAATGTATATTGAATCGTGTAGTTACAGTCGGGGGCTTTTCGAATCATTTAATAGTATAATATTTTAATTAATGAAGATAATATTAGCGAAAGTCAATCGAAAATCCGAAACAGAAAAATAAGAAAAAGATACGGATACATCTGGGATGATCTGATTTTTCTGTTTCGGATTTTCGATTGAATTTCGCTAATATTATCTTCATTAATTAAAATATTATAATTTGTGGTTTAACTCTTTAAGTTAAAAAGTTAAAAATAAAAATAAAAACATTTAATAGTAGCTTAGTTTTAAAAACAAAGTAGAGTCTTGACGGGAGAACCGATAGTCGGACCCGTCTGGTCCTTAAAACGGTTCGGGAAAGTGGTGGGTGCCCTCGACTGCTCCAAGTTCTTCGTGAGTGCGTATGAAAATCAATTTTCCGTTTTTATAGTCAAAACATCCTCAAAACTAGTTTTGAAGTCTGTGTGAAGTAGGCACATTTAAATGTTCGACGTAGGCCGAAACGTCATCATCCTGGACTTTTGTCTATTACAAATTAGGGAACTGGGAAAATTCGCGCCTTCCACTGGGCAATGTTTTCTTTAATGTGTTAATTCTGATTAGAAAAGGAAAGCAGACTCTATTTACTATATATAGCTCAATAAACAATTTTATGAAATAACAAAAAAAATAATTTCTATGTTTATTATAAGTATTATAAATACACACAACCTGTGTAGGGAGTATTATGTCATTTACGGAAGAACTGAATCATGAGGATGACTCAATCGACCCCCGGGAATCCACATATATAACTTTGGGAACCTCTGGCCTAAAGAAAACAACTGTCAATATTATTCGAAATTTATTTACTTGAACAAATGTTACAAAAATGGTAATCCTTACTTAGCGATAATCGTTTCATGATGGTTTTCGAAAATTTTGACATCGAAATTATTTAATGATCTAATATTGAATCAAAATGATATCAGAACAGTTTATGTTAAATACTTTGATATCTTCCTAAGCGGAAGACTTACTACTCTTTGTCTGAAAAGGGACCAAAAATAACTCACTTCCCCCTTTTTAGAATATATATTTCTCTTTATTTTGTAGGTAATTGATATTTTGAAAATACCTGTAACTAGGACTATTTCTGGAAATCGGTCGGGGAAGATCAAAGTTCATTCAATGAACAAATTGGTTCGAAGCTAACACTAGAAAAATCGGAAAAAAATATGTCAGTTTTTGAAGAACATTTAAGATACAAGATTTTTCAGAACGACTGTAATACATACCCCGTAACTTGACTTTCTTCAGAAGAGCTATGACGACATAAATCACCTGGATTTCCATAGAGGAGTACGGTTTCATTGCATTTGTGCTTAACACAGGTAAAGTAATCAGAGAAATTGTTGTTGCATTGGCTGATTTATGTGTGACCGGTCTTTCTACGTTGTGGGGAAGTTTCTAGGTTTAGAAACAAGAGTAATAGAGATTTGCGTGCTGTAATTATATGCCTCACATTTAATTCTCCAAATGGCAAATTGTATATTATCCGTATTGCAGTTTTTAGTACGAACAAAATTACTCCTACTTAATTTTGAGATGAGAGGGAAAGCAATATTCGAATGCTCACCATAATTCAAAAGATAGAGAAATTATCGTCCGTTATCGAGGCAAAATTCAACGCCTCTGGGACAAATTGCGACTCGATTGATTAAATTGATTTAAGTCGTCGGAAACGTCTGATTCGCAGTTCAAACGAATATATAATGTATGTATTTTTGAAACTGACAATCTGTGGTGCAATTCCATTACAATAAATATGTTTTCCTGTAAAAAAAACTACTCTTAATGATTGTATTTCACTGGTGGTTGTAAATTGAAAAAATGTTTTTCTTTGCAAATAAAAATTAGATAAATCTAAACGTTTTAAGTATTGACCACGTTTTTAAGCATCGCGTTTGGGTTCCACCCAGGCGTTCCGTGTTCGATTCCTCGGCTGGCTAAGTCCTCCATCACAATACAAGCAACATCTTCCGCTTAGTGTGGTACCTGGGAATGTTTGTCTTTCTTTTTAAAAAAAAAATTGTATACAACCCCGCCTTTCCCTATCGCTAGAAATATATATATGAGAATGATGCTGGGTGTCATTGTAATACAGGGTGTTAAGCATCGTACTTGACTTACTTTAACCAGTGATTCCCGACATTATTTCAAGTAAACAATGTAAATAAAATTTTGGTCTCCGGTGACATTTTTGTATTTTTTTTTCTACAAAAACATAAAAATCATAAGGTATTGGGAAGTTAGGGGCGGGGCGAGGGTTAGGTTGGTTACTTGGCTTAGATACCAGTGACGACATGTTAAAGAATTAATTTTTTTCTTTAATTTTGCAGAAAAAGTTTTTGAAAAAAAAACATCTAAAAAGTCACCGGAGAAAAAAAATTCATTTATATTTTTTACTCCAAATAATGTCAGGAATCACTGGTTTAAGTAACTCAAGTACGATGCTTAACATCCTGTATAAAGGTTGCCAATATAAGATCACGCGATGTGCGACTTGAATACCTACTTCAAAATTAATACACTAAAAATTAGAAGGCATTTTACTGATGTTTAAATAAAATATTTCACGGCCATCTTAATACTGCATTATATCTTAGTAATATTGAACTAAATATTCCCGTTATTTATGATGGCATAACATGTTTCACCTGAATACACTAAAAAATAATATCGCCTATTTTAGCTCTCCGACCCAAATGTGTCGACTTCATTTATAATAATTTATATGGATTGAGAAAAAATGGTCTGCGATTGCTAAAAATATGTTATGCTTATTATAGTGTGAATTTTTTTTTGTCTCTAATTGTGTCTCTCGTGTCGCTTGTGTCTTTTGCATATCTTTGTATTATTTATCATCTGAGCGAACTTTTATAAAGTTTTATAATTTTCTCATGTGAGTGAAAACAACTGTAAAAACGCAATACAAATAAATAAATAAAATTGTTACAATACGAGAAATTGATGCGGTAATAATTGTAAGTGTTCGTATAAAAGTGTAGGTTATGTAGAATTGTTCGTGATTTTACGCTGAGGGCTAGATTTGGTGCTTTTTTGGTTTTCCCAGGCCTTCAGTGATAGAACATGAGATCTCCATTACAGAGCATAGGCACTGTTTTCACATTGAAATGATGGTTAGAATTCTAAATAAAATAGTGGATTTTGAGATTGAAATATATTATTTAAAAAAAATCATAAATGGTTTGAAGAGACATACCTTTGTGGACCATTGGAGGGGACACAACCACTTTCCCAACGGCATTATAAGGAAACATATGGTTTCCTCCTTTACCGCACACGTCAAGACTCAAATTTTTTTTTAACGAAGCTACATTTATTTTGAACGACTCTAGATGTCCATGCATACGAGGTTAGTTAGCAGTATTCAAGTACTTACATTAACATAATACGAGGGATAAATAAAAGTAGCTGCTCGTGGAAGAATTCTTTTGAAAAAGATAGTATAGAAATAGATGTAAAAGTGTTAGATAATAATATCCCGTCGAAGAAACCTTCTGAAAATATAAGTATTCATGAAGAAGAAAACAGTAATAGCATAATATAAGTACTTACAATGACAACAGAAAGAACACAAAAAAATTATAAATAAAAAATAATAGCCAGAGAAGGTATTCAGCAAACCACCGGGCAGTTCCAATGACAATGCGCATGGCGATCGGCCTGACTACAGACGAAGCCCGAAGTCCACGCCCTTTAGCCGGCTACCCGATTGCGACTCGAAGAAATAAACGTGGTAGTAAGGGGAAAGTTCCCGAAGACTTTGAGAAAAAGGTGAGCGTCGGTTCACCGGAGGGGAGGGCGGAAATTACGATAAGTTAAGTTAAGTTACCTTTGTGGACCATTTAATAATTTAACTAAGCTACCCTGGACTAAGTATGGCGGCGATTCAAGTTTTTGCATCGGATCAGAGGTTTGGGGCCTCCGCCATTCATCATCATCAGCTGCAAAAAGCGTCAATCAATCCAAGAGTCTCATCCACTTCTCCGTATGGCTGGTGCCCGATAATAAAGAGTCGACCATTTGTCGATGCTCCATTTTCTCCATGTGGTTCATGTTTAACTGGTTTTCTGGACAGACCAGATTTAACTGCGTATAAATATGCACTGAAGCTATGAATGAGGTCGAAAATAGCAAGTTATCCATCGCCAATTTACGCAGAATTCGGAAATAATCTACGATTACGTTTGGAAAGGTCGGACATAACGGCCGCCATTGTGTGTATAGGAAATTACCCCGAATCTCCCAAAATCATTCATAAAAATATGAAAGATCGTCAGTATCATCACCGATCTGTTGCAATATTATTTCACCGGTCATAAAAACATTTTACGGTTTATAAAATAATCCAAGCCGTAATAATAACAAATAACTTAGTAACAACCTAAAACACAGGGTGTTAAGGGAGGTACTTGACTTTCTTTAACCAGTGATTCCTGAAATTATTTGGAGTAAAAAATGTAAACGAAATTATGGTCTCCGGTGACTTTTTCGATGACATTTTTGTTTTCAATTTTTTTTCTTCTTCTAAATCAAACAGAAAAAATTCTTCCTCATGACCTCACTGGTCACTCAGCCGAGAAAACGCCCCACCACTTACCCCACACCCAACTGCAATACCAACTATTGTTTTATGTTTTTGTAGAAAAAAAAAACCATCAAAAATGTCACCGGAGACCAAAATTTTTTTATATTTTTTACTCCAAATAATGTCAGGAATTACTGGTTAAAGTAAGTCAAGTACGTACCTAAACACCCTGTATAAAAAAATCGTTACACGGGCGACTGTATTAAAAAATATCCCATAAATTACCATATGATATGTCTCCAGCTTTTTATACTAATTCCAAAATAATAAAAAAATTGAATTAATAACAAGGATATTTCTAATAACTTCGAAAAACCGGGATATACATACACTTTAGAATACAATGATTGTGGCGCACTGTATGTAGGTATGACTACTAGAAAATTAAATACTTGAATCAGGTAATATGAACTCTGTTTACGAAATAATTACTATTCAGAGTTCTAAAGGCCATAGCTTCAACATAGAAAAAAACTATGTTGAAATATTGAAATGTAAATTTAATACTTTAATTTGTGCGCTTAGAAACCTTAGAAATAAACAAAAAAATTAAATCAAAAACTAATTTTGTTAACAATATAATAGCACCCTGCAAAACGCTCCTTATTGACAATGTTTCCATGTCTTGTCCCCTCCCACCGTTCTCCCCTTCCCAAAAAATCACCCCTCACACTACCCCTACCTAATAAAAATCTAATAATCTCTGTACTTATAAATTTTAAGTTAGTTTTAAGTTTGCTAGTGAATTAGTGAATGACACAGATGTGTTGAAACCGGTAGCAGAAAAATAAATTTTAAGCAAAAAAAGGACGTAGAAACAAAATTGTTGTTTTTTTAATTTTTTATTCTTCACTTTAAGCACCCGCTAAACTACCAAAGCAGTTTGTCAGCAGGTCAATTTAACAATAAATTGTTATAATACAGAAACACACATATAACACGAAGCCACAATATAGAAAATAAATACAGAAGAATAACTTTCAAGTATATAACATAATAAAAGCATAAAATACACAGACAGACTGTTATAACACAGGCAAAATTACATATATTCATATTTACAGATAAGATTACAAACAATATCAATATAAAAAAGCTTGATCTATGAACCATTTTTTTATTTTGTTTTTTTTTTTATTTCGGTGGAACAATTTGATTTTCATGTGCATTGGTAGATGGATGGTAGGCACAAGATAAGAGAAAGTCCCAAGTCAAAAAGTCCAAATGGACATATCCTCATTTTTAGTAAATCTTGTGTCATGTGCATGATCTATTTTTTCTTTGTATATTGAATCCGCCAATGGGTTTTGGCATATAATTTTAGACCATAATATCCCTCGAACGAACAGGTAATAATTATAAAATGAACCACTGGAGCGATTTAGGTCCAAATTTGAACCCTTTTTACTTTTTCTGAGATTGATATCGGTCCAAAATTGGACCACATTTAATGAATCTACACATATGGGATAAATGGTGAAATCTAGGAGGATTCATTAGCTTTAAACCTCAGTTAACAGTTTATATGTTTCGATATTAATATTTTCAGGAATTATATTAATCAAATCGAATCGCCAGATCGAAAAAACATCAATCGCTCGAGTGGATAATAATAACTGCTAAACGTTAACTGACTCATTAAATAATTTTGTATCTCTTATTTGTGCATAAATACTTTTGCTTATCAAAAGCTTTAGTCATCGAGTTTTGGGTTGATTGAATGTAACCTACTTGTATTGCACGAGTTTCCCCAAGACGTTATTCCGTATCTGATTGTAGATTCCGCTAGTGACAAATAGATTATTTACAACGACAAAATACCTATCAGTACTTTAAAAAGCTTAACCTGGATCAATTGATATAAATTGATTATTTTTGGTTAGGAAAATAATTATTTTACATGGGAACTTCTTTAAAACAAGTACCCTCAACGTGGTACCCTCCAAGATAAGCTAATGTATGTAGATCTCCAATTTAAGATATGGAATAACAGCTTGGGGATTTTCTTGTAAAACAAATATAGACCGTGCAAAATTCATTGGTTAAATTATTAGCTGAAAAAAATGTATTCAAAGAAAGGCACACTATATCATACTTTTATCAGAGTCTCAAAATTCTTTCAGTGAGAGCAATTCTGTGGTACGAAATTATATTTCAGCACATAAATAACCCTTTATATATAAACAGGCTGGAACACAACCATAATACTAGTTTTAACTTTAATGAAGGACTAATTGTACCTAAGCATACAAATAAATATGGACAAAGAACGTTAAATTACATGATTCCCAGTTGTTTAAATATGTTTCCTGCTGAAATTAAAAACTGTGCCCAAAACGAACAATTGGTGAATTCGCTGAAGACTTGGCTTACGGAAAGAATTAATTTATATTAGCTTACCATGACATATTATTCTAAAGACTTTAAAATTGTTATTTATGTTATATTTTATATTTTTTCTTTTATCTATACTTCTGTAAAAAGTTTAATTTTATTTTATATCTATAATTGTAAAAATGTAACTATTAAGTCACTATAATAAGATCTTTAATGTAAATAACCCGTTAGACAAACTGCTAAAAGTAGTTAATCGGGACTTTTTGTCTTATATTTGTAAATTGTGTAAAATAATTTTTTTTTAAATAGGAAGAAATCAGCTGATTACCATCATCATGACCACTGTGCGGTTGGGCATTGTATGCTAATTCAAAATTCAAATGCAATATAAAATTAATTATACAATGGCTATGTATGTGCTACAAATGATGAAAATAATATCGTTGTTGATTGGTAATTAATTTGTCAGTAATATTTATGTTCCGCTTGATTAACATTTAATTGCAGTAATTGGGACATTGAAACTCATTACAAACGAGTTAATTCAACGCCAACAAAGCGGAAGTGAGGAAACTATTGATCATAATTAATACTGCACCAGTTGTCCTGGTAATGTTATTCATTATTTGTATAGCATGTCGTACCCTTCATGTGTTATAGCTAAATGAAGTAATCAAATAATGAAACCAAAATAATTTTCGTTTAGGAATTGTTTTAAGCGCGTTACAATTATTATTGCCCCGTTCAAAACTCACAAGTGTAATCTAATACATTTCAGTTAAATTCGATGTCCCTCGACCAATTCCGTTTTGTTTCTGTAATTGTATATGAAAAACTCAGATATGTATTTAATTCGCTCTTCAACACATTAACAATACTGATTTTTTTCACTATCTAGACGCGTTCCTACAAAAAAAGACGAATCATGGCACAACAAATACCTGCTTCAACTATCAGCATTTGTATTCAGGTTCAGGTTATTTGATTGCGCCGTCGAACACAAATTGTTATGTATTCTTTCTTTATTTCAATAAAGTTAGTTTAATAACTTAATTTATTTAATTAAACCATAAGTATGAATGATAATAAATATTTAACGCTATATTGTTCAATAAGCCCCGTGGGATGGTTCAACTAGCCCCAACTTTGAGGCAAGTTGAACCATTTCTCCTTCTCCATGAAAATTAAAATATCTTGCATAAGGTAAACATATTACATCAATTCATTACCATCATTCTAAAGCTAGATAATGAAACTATCTTAAAACGCTGAAAAAAAAATATCTATAAGAGTTTTGAGTCTAGGGTCAAATTAACAAAATCATGTTTAACTAGCCCCGCCCTACCCTACAATATATTACCCTATTAATTTAGCAGGACAAAGATGAAAAAGCCATATGATCAATTTATAATATTAGTTTATTATGATAATTATACGAGTATTTTAACATGTCGAAGAAATCACAAAATCCACAGGCTCGCGGTTGAATTTATCTTTTCCTCCCTATGAGTACGAGGTATATAAAGACTCCAAGCAACCACGTAACGTGATCACTGGCGTATAACAGGTTAGGTTGCACTCCGTGATCTTTGGAAAAGCTTTCTCGCATCTCTCGGCAGAGCTATCTCTAATGTGTTTGCTGGGCTTTCCCAAGACTTGAAAGGTGTTCCCCTCGCGGTTCAAGGGACAAAATACTTCAACTTTGGAAATTAAAGGCCATTAATTTACGGCTTCAAGGAAAAATACGGGTGTTCGCTCCGAATCCCTTTCAATATACACCCTTTAATGTCGTTTTGCATTAAATCGAAGAAGTATAATTTTTTTTAATACCTGCGAATAAAACCTCTATAACACAAAAACAAATCCGGGAAAGTGAAAATGCAAATTAATTTAAAAATTGATTAGTGAAATCATTTTGAATTTCATATCTTGCTGTTTTTTAATGTATTATATATATTTACACAGGATGCCCTGAGGAAAAAATTCCCTAAGGGTTTATGGGATCTTTAGAGATGATGTGTTTTTTGGGAAAGGAAAGAGAGGAAGTTCTGGGAAAGAAAAGGATATGAGCGATGGGTAGGAATCTGGGGTCAGTGTGTCCAGGAGTGACGGACGTGTGAATCCATCCCACCAACTGCAATGCAAGGCGAAAGGTCTCCTTCAACCAGTTTCACCGATCTGGCCTGCCACGTAGTAGGTAGGCAAAAGCATCCGCCGCCAAAACCTAGACACCCCATAAACCCGGGCAACTCTGCTAAGTCACCAAATGTAGCGAACAACTTGTGGTTGAACTACAAATATATCTACAGATATTTACAAAAAACATATCACCGACTGGATCAAAAAACAAGGTATTCACTTTACTCAAAACATTATAACACCTAATCAAACATAACCCTACCCAAACAAATAAAACTAAAAACTTTGCTTCTGGACAGAAAATATTACCTTAATATTATTTATATCATTGGCGTGTGGTCCAAAATCAAAAATATACCTACCTACCTGATTTTCATGACAATTATTTGTATAACTTTAACTGCTACCAATTTTATACGGCCGCCATGGGTCGAACCACGGTGCCCTTCTTGACAAAATCAAGGAGGATACTGTGTTTTTACTTATGTCGGCAGAATATCTCTTAATCCAAAACATGCGAACACATCAGCACAGGTTCTCCTAGTGAGGTGTTCACAAAATGCTACTATTAACCTTTTTACATCCTGTTACTGAATATGAACCTTTATTTTGTACTACCATGTAAACATTGTAAACCATTGTAATTATTTTAATGAGTCTAGTTTTTTAACTGTTAATTCATGGTGGAATTCCATTGTATTAGATATGAAATTAAACAATTTTTTTCACTTTGTTCCACTTGTTTATTTACACCAGGACCGGTTTCGTCCTACTACGGACATTTTCAGACTGGTAGTTGAAATTCTTATGCTACTGAATTTATACAAACTTAGGCAGGGGCGCACAACATTGTCTCTATATGATGAATGTTTCTATTTTGTTAATTTAAGGTATTATCAGTTATTTTGTTAAGTTAAGATACATATAGATAATTATAAAGTTTATTATTAAAATTATGAATGATGATACATAGTAAAAGATTATTTTTAATTGACATGAATCTATATGAATTTATATAATTGAAAAGGTCTGTGATCACTGATATTTTATTTTGGTAATGTTGGGATATTCCCTCCTTGTTGTTTAGGGCTTAATTAACAAATATTGATAGCCCTATGGTAATTATTGTTATTAGGGTTTTACATATATTTGGGTTTATACATTTTTAATTACATACTTAAATTACACCACTGCTCTCTGAAGTAGAATTATTCTAAGTGAATTATATATATCACCATCAATGCTCAATCACCATTAATATATCCATTATAATTCACTTAGAATAATTCTACTTCAGAGAGCAGTGGTGTAATTTAAGTATGTAATTAAAAATGTATAAACCCAAATATATGTAAAACCCTAATAACAATAATTACCATAGGGCTATCAATATTTGTTAATTAAGCCCTAAGCAACAAGGAGGGAATATCCCAACATTACCAAAATAAAATATCAGTGATCACAGACCTTTTCAATTATATAAATTCATATAGATTCATGTCAATTAAAAATAACCTTTTACTATTTATCATCATTCATAATTTTAATAATAAACTTTATAATTATCTATATGTATCTTAACTTAACAAAATAACTGATAATACATTAAATTAACAAAATAGAAACATTCATCATATAGAGACAATGTTGTGCGCCCCTGCCTAAGTTTGTATAAATTCCGTAGCATAAGAATTTCAACTACCAGTCTGAAAATGTCCGTAGTAGGACGAAACCGGTCCTGGTGTAAATAAACAAGTGGAACAAAGTGAAAAAAATTGTTTAATTTCATATCTAATTGTAATTATTTGTTAAATGCATGTACAAGTATAGAAATAAATTAAATTAAAATTAACAACTGATATCCGCTTGCCAAATTGATCATGAGGTCGATAAAACCAAGAAGGTTAAACATTGATATGAAAAGACGGTCATTTATACAAAGGCATTTTCCCCTTCTGTACAAAAAACCGAAATAAATAAAGTGCTGTGTTGTCCAATTCAATGTGAATTTCTTTTAAAAATATTTTCTCATTTTTGAAACGAAAAAATATTATTCGCTTATCATCATCGTCGCTTCCTATTTTCTTTCATCCGAGTTCAGGTACTATTTACAGAGAAAAGTGCTTTAAAAGGGAAGTCTCGTGGGATTGAGGATTAGAAGGAAAATGGAAGCGATAGAGAGCGTTAAATCGCACCGCTTCAAGCGGCTATTCGTGATAAACCAGACACAATACATCGGCAGCTTCTTACAAACTCTCCCTAAACCTTCTTAGTCCGGTACCCTTCTCAGCATTAACGGACACAACTATACGTGAGTTCTGAAATAAATTTTAATCGTTTCCCATTGCGAGGTTCAAAAAGAAAAGGCCGAAAGGAAATACTCACAATTTTATTAATGTATAAATATATTTATATACATGTATACATTAATAAAATTGTGAGTATGCAAGAACGGTGTCCGGAAACTCGTAGTAAAGATGGAAAATTGTGAATCTGGAGTCGATTTTATCATATAACTTTGTTTTATTTGTCCTTTCGTTTTCGAGAAAATCTAGTACGAAGTTAAAATTTATTATGTGAAAAGATAGGGGGGGGGGGTTAATTTAAAATGAGTTAAGAAACCCGGCTCTTAAAGATTTTTTTTAAATATCGAAATGCTCAGATCAAAAATTTAAAAACAAATGCTCAGAACAAAATAAAAGTTTTTTTTTGTTATTCTATATGTGAATCAAATATTGCAAATTCACCAATTTTGGTACAAAGTGTATAAAAAGTAAAAGAAAAAAGTGTATAGATAGTTCCTAGGCTGTACGCCGGATGCATAGTTACAAAAAATTCACCTATGTGCCGAGAGAAAAAAACTTCTTTCATTAGAAAAATGGTTTATATTCATTTGAAAGATTTTTTCTAGATTTGATTTATTCTTGTCCGAGTAGAAAAAGATTCTAAATTCAAAGGTAATGAATGAATATGCAGGTACATAAATTTAAAATTAAACTTATGCTTTCTTAAATTTCATTTTTCAAATATAAATCTGAAGGAATCACGTACAGGTAGGTAGGTAGGTACCTGTATCTTTACGAGTATATAAGAATGCGCCACGGTTTGGGTTACACGTTACACATTATACACTATGTCCTATTGTCAGGGGTATCACTTGCTTCCGACTCCCGACATTCCTGCTCCAACACTCAAATATTTACACCGCCTCGCGAGTGGGGTTCCTACACAAGACTTCACACCTCAAAATAAGAGCAAATACACCGACTTTTCCTCTCGGTAATAAAGTCATTTTGATATCTGTCGACTGTGAAACCGATAGCTCTTGTAACCACTCGAATCTCGTATTCGTCATAATTTGCTACATTAAGTTGCCCTCGTTTTTGAATAATGTCTTTTAGTTACTTTTTTTTCACTCTTCTTGTTATTTTCAAGAAGTCGTTTTACTAGTTTTACACATTTTTCCGAATATTCTTTACGATTTTATCAACCTCTTCTGGTAGATGCATATAGATTGCGTATCAACTGGACTGCACGGAGAAAAAACGATTATTTTAATAATAAAAATGGTTAAAAACGGGACTGAAGTTCTTACGAACAAATTAACAGGGTTCCAATGTTTATTGGCGGAAACATCTAAGAATAATTTGTTGGCATACGTAATTTCGTACATATACCAACAAATTATTCTTACATTTTCCCGCCAATAAACATTGAAACACTGTTAATTTGTTCGTAAGAACTTCAGTCCCGTTTTTAACCGTTTTTACTATTAAAATTATCGTTTTTTCGAATAACATTTTTCTACGTGTGTAATCATAAAATTTAATAGTTTCCGGATAGCGGGTATAAAAATCCCTCATACAGATATATATATACATAGAATGACACATTAATCAAAAGACATTAGAATGTTTGCGTACTGGGAGCATGATAAAAAATAAACACGTATTATTTATCATTGAAGAAGAAGATAAGAATAATAATCTTTTTTTTTAAATATGAAAATGAACAAGACACAGAAAAATAATAAAAGATAACGATCGCAACTGGGACTCGAACCCAGAACCTTGCGTCTTACCGGGACAAAAACCTCTACAAATTACTGCGATCTATTATTATTTCTATAATTATTACTATTGACAAAAACCTCTACAAATTACTGCGATCTATTATTATTTCTATAATTATTACTATTAGCCGAAAGGCGAGAGGTTCTGGGTTCGAGTCCCAGTTGCGACCGTTATCTTTTATTATTTTTCTGTGTCTTGTTCATTTTCATATTTAAAAAAAAAGATTATTATTCTTATCTTCTTCTTCAATGATATATTACATTGATGGGAATAACCTTCAAAAGTTAAAAAGAGAGTTTTTCTTATAAAAATATACGTATTATTTAGCTTAAAAATAATATTTTGAAAGCTTTCAAAATCAGTTTAATAATTGGATAGTTGGTTGGTCTCTGCAGTCCTTGAGTTAAGTATTTAAACGAAGTGGGGTAGTACTCGCAGTGTTTGCACATTTAAGCATTTCCACCTGCATTGTTGACTTTCCTTGAGGAAGGCGCAGGCGGTGTCAAGCGTGCCCCGAGAAACTTGATGCCCATTTCATGCTGCAGAAATGCCGGCAAGCTTTCATAAATTAAATGGATTCCGCTCCAACAAGGAGCTTGCGAAAGAACAAAGAATGGCGGTTTCTGCGGGATGGAACAGAAACCCCATTTTTTCAACCAAAAAAAATCATATTTTTGCGAAATTCTTATCCATCGTAATATTCGTAATGTATAATTTCAGAAGTAATGGGCGTTTAACTGGATGCTTTTTTACCCAGTTTCCAATGAATCGTATTTTCATTTATATTCGGGATGAAAAAAAATAATGTGTTAGATTTTGTTACCGATTTTCAGTTTAAGATGGCGAACATTATTTGAAATCATCTGGCGTCTGTCGCTGTTTTACATAACTATATAAGGGGGCATACATTAATTACGTCAGCAAAAAATAGGGAGGGGGTCCAGTAAAATCTCCCCAAATCTCATTATACCGAGGGGGAGGGGGGAGTCAATAAAAATGTCACGTCAACTTTAAAAGAATATATTATTTTAGAGATAATAAGAAATAAAAAAATTGTTTCAATTCTTTTGAAGTGTCCCATTTTGCCCTCTGAAAAAAGGGCTATTATGAAATAATTTATTTCGAGAGTATGAAAAAATCTTACGTGAGGGGTCCCACTAAACTCACTTAATCTCACCAAGCGGGGGAGGGGTCTAATTTTATTTTAAACTGCTCACGTAATTGACATAATTAATGTATGTTCCCTAATGTGAAAATTTTGCATGACTATTTCGTTCAATGTTTAAAACATTGATAAGAATAATATATGTGAATTACTGATTGTGAATTTCGCCCGTGTTTTGATGATTGCGATGATTTTGAACGACAAACGTCAATGATAGTGGCTTTCATGTTTTTTTTTTTTTTTTCTGGATATCGACAGTTTCAATTAATAACAAAGCATAATATTTTTTAAGACACATTATATATTTTCAAGCAATAAAAAAAAATATTAAATAAAGATGGCACCTCTTTCTATAATCTGGTCCTATGGAACCCCTGAACTTGTTTGCAGAGAAAAAAAGCCCGTTTAATATCTTTATAGCAATATTAATGATTTATGCTACTGATTGGGTTGGGGAAATAATAGTCAAAAGACTGAACTCAACGTGATGTATTGTGGTGATGCAAAAGAAAGATTGAAAAACAAACAATATAAAAATAAGCTACCAACCCCAGGTAATTAAGTCTACCCCATGGTTATTCCCAAATAACCAAAATATGTAATTCGACACTCAAAGACGACTTAGCAGCAAATGTAAGAAAACCCTTATAATTTAATAAAATCCTTGTAGACTACCCCTCTTCCCCGTCCCTCAAAGGTTATGTATGTAAACCGTAGATTAAGAATTACTTCTACCAGTCTGAAGATGGCTCTAATAATCTGAAACCGGTCACGGTCAAATATAATTGAAGTGGAAATAAGTAATATATTTGTTTTATTATATTATTGGAAAACTACATGTTTATGGTCCTTTCTTCTATCTTTTTCACGCCGTCTCTTTCATAATAGACATTAGTAAAATTATCAGATCTCTAATTTATTAAACCGGTTACTGAGTACTGCCTTAAACATACTTGTGATGTTATATCTCTTTTAGAAATCACATCACTAGTGGAAAGTACTTGTGATCATTATGTCTATGGTGTACGCTCTCTCTCTGTGTCGAGGTCTGGTCAAGTCAAGTCGTAAATAAATCATCATTATAAAATATAATTGAAAGTGTACTCAATAAGATCCTCAACCATTTACCCAACAAAACAGACATTAACACTTGTTTTTTAAACCCTCTGGAAATTTTATTTTTAACCACAATCGCCACCCAAAAAATCCAGTTCAACTCAAACTCAGTAAAAGGTTGGTAGTAGTGGTTAACTCTGACACTTTTTCATTTTCAATATCGCAACAATGGCACTTTGAAAACCATTACTGAAATGTTCAGCCGTCTATCGCCGGATTTATTACTCTCCTTTCGTCTGCTTTATCCCCGACTCCGCGCTGGAAAATATTATTGTGACCTGAAAACTGTAAAATATTACTTATAAAATGGAAAAGTTATGAGCTTTTCATTGACTTTAAAAATTAAATTAACTGAATGCAACACCACAATAATTTCACTGCTGCTTCTTTATTGTATTAAGAGGCTAGACTTTGAACCACACGCGGAACACCCGCGTCTGTCATTCTGTGCCGCTCACAATAAGCTCACGCACACTTACAATACATGCGAATGCGAAATGTGCGAATGAGGCAACGCTCAAATTTACCTACAGAAATCGCTCGAAAAGGGGTTTATGGAGAATACACTTTTCTACACCGAAACTTTCACGAAATTGAAATTTTAAAAAATATATTTTTTTTAGAAAGAAAAAGCTACGTCGGTAGCTTTTTATAATTTTATAAATCTTTATGAGAGTTGAGTTAGCAGCACTTTTTCCTTAAATAATATTTTTTGATAAATCGTACATGTTTGACAGTGAAAGTTTACGTTAATACGAAACGCATCGAAAATTCGAAAACATACCAACATAGTTTTCACCCTCTAAAAGGCAGTATAAAAAAAATATATTAATTTTGTGCAATTTTCGATGTAGAAAAGTGTTTTTTCCCGGGTGTCCTTTTTGTATGGGCCGAAAAGCGAAGTCTATCATCTTAATTGTGTGAAGTAAATATTGTTACTGACTCTGTACACAGATCTCAAAATCGTTTGTACAATTGAATTTGGTACCTAGCCATATCTGGGCTGTAGCCCTAAAATACTTTAAGATGATTGACTATGCACATAATATGTATATTGACAGCCGACGTGGTTCAGGGGTAAGGCTCCGGACTCCCAGTCCGAAGGTCACGGTTACGAACCAGGCGTGGGCAAATAAATATTTTATTTGAATAATTTGTGTTATTTTGCAATTAATTACTTAAAAATAAAACATAGTATATTTGCTTCACAAATTCAAATTTCTTCGGTTTACGATCTAAAAATATTGATACATTTTCTATTATGCATTTATAAAAAATAAATATCGCAATCGCCTGAATGCTGACCAGATTTGAGGCTCCTCTACCTGTGTGAAATTGAGCAAACCAAGGGTCACAATTACTGTATGTTAACATTGTATGATGGATTATAAAGGTTGTAACAGGAAATCGGGCTTTCATTTCAACTACTGATACATTAGAAACTTTTTTTCATTATTTTTCGAGGTTAAAAAAAAATCATCCTCTCAATATACTTTGTGAGTGTGGAGTTGTGTATGGAGAACATGATTTTTTTTTCGTTGAAATTAAAAGACGTGGAACAAAATTTGTAGAATCGCTGTTTAAAAATACCCGAAGTCATATTACACTTAATTGTGTGACTTAATTGTTAAATGTATGTAATAATGAGAGTATTAAAAAACAAATTACAAAAATTACATTACACTTTTACACAAGATAGATAGAGGATAGGGGGTACAACAAATTTGTAGTAAGAGTCAAGAGGTACGCAGGTTAAAAAAGGTTGACCATCCCATATGATAGTCATGTTACTGCCTACCCTCGGTCTGTGAGACTTCAGCGATGTACTGCTCTCCCAAAAAATCTATGCAGAGGAAGACATCTAAATTGAAATTAAACTAATTATTTTAGCGGTTTTAACTGTTTATTAAATTTACAGATACATTAAAATATTGCAGTATTTCTTAGATAAACCAAAATTTCTTCATAAACTAAAGAAAAAATCAAGATATTTAGAAAATGAGATCTATGTTCATAGGAACATAATTTAGGTACTTCTCGTTATTGGTTTACAAAAATTCCGATAAATCAAATATACAACTTATCCATGAACTCACAAATTTGAAACAATCAACCAAAAGAACAAATAAATCAAAAGTTCATAATTACTGTCGCTTAGACCGGTGATGAATTTTTATATAAGTTATTCACAAAATAAAATCGCTGGGACCAGCACCAGAGGCAGGTAGTTAAAGATATTAATTAATTCATCGTTAGCAAAGAGACTTTCAGTTATAAATATTAGATATTATAATTTAAGCAATTATTATAAAATCGTGCTTCACCCTCGTACACTAAAATTTAAAGATTAAAGATTATATTTAAAGATTATAAGCTCAAGTAGTCCAGAGGCAAGGCTTTGGACTCACACTTTCAGAAGGTTCGAACCCTGCGTGCGCAAATAAATTTTATTTGATTAATTTGTGTTATTTCACAATTAATTAATTACAAACCATATATACTATATTTGCAGCACGTTCCAGAGTGGAAGATACTCTCAGTATCGCCCTGGTGTAAGACCACCATTCAGAATTGAAACGTTGCTTGAAATGGCTTTAGCCGTTTTTAGTGACTATATCTGAATAGCCATGTACTTCCCCATCGTCCTCTTTCCCGTTTCCTTCTTCTCCGCTTATCTTTAGCCTCACAACACACCCCAATTGGAAATGCCATACTCTCACTCTCTCCAGACAGGAGCAGTTGGGACTCTTGTGAGATGTTTACTATAAAAAAAGAAGAATATTATAAATAATCCAAAAAGCAAACTGTGATAAAATTAAAATCGCACAAAATGTAATATCACCATTACCCGTCAAGAAAGTGCCAAAAAGAGATTTTAAAATAATGTTTCAAATACTACGAACTTGCAAATCATCAACATGTAAGATTTTTTTACAAACGCAACAGAACTATTAAAAAGATTCCTAAAAAAAAGAAACAGATTGTAGTTAATTTTGAACTATTCAAAAAGATAATAATACCAGTTGAGAAAACTGAGCCTAACCAAATAATGGAGGCATCATGTACAGCTTAATACGTGAAGTTCCATTTTATTACTGATAAAAAGGTTTTTATAATTAATTACTTTTACGGATCTATCAAATTCAGCAAAATGTACGATATTAACAAAAGTAGAGGGAAGTCTATTCGAGTTTTTTTCTTTTGCGTGGTTACTGAATCGTTCCGAGTTCAGTTTGTCCACCACCGACCATTTGCTCCCGCGGCGACAAGCGCAATGGTGGCATCTGTTGCTCTGAACTAGAACCTTTGGAAGACTGAGTTTTTCCTGGTTCCTTCTGTTCTCTGAGTTGGCATAATCTTTACCCTCGGCCGAACCCTGACCGGAGGGTACAGACTCAAACGTTAAGTTTTCTTTGTTTTTTTTTACAAAAGCAATGTAGGTCTTCTAATCGACTCGTCTAGACGGTCTTCGTAGGGATGTGAGCCTCTCTGCGTTCGCATTTAAATTGTATTTAATAATTCTTAAACCTTACTTTATATAAGTGGTAGTTTTATGGTCGCAATTTTAGAGTATAAAAAAAAAGAATCTACAATAATTTGTTCCATTTGTTTTCTTACAATGTCCGCAATCAGGCCACAATTTTAGTTCAACATTTGCAGTCAAAGCTTATATCATAATTAATCCTTCGTGTTTGAAGCTTTAAGCTGTTTTAAAGGCCAAAAATGATTTATTTTTATTCGGGGAGAAAAATTTTTATCCCGGAAATACCTGAAACCAGAAGTCTTTATCCCGGAAATAGCTGAAACCAGAAGTTTTTATCCCGGAAATACTTGAAACCAGAAGTTTTCATCCCGGAAATACCTGAAACCAGAAGTTTTTATCTCGGAAATAACTGAAACCATAAGTTTTTTACCCCGGAAATACCTGAAACCAGAAGTTTTTAAATAAAATGAGGATGCAAAATGATTCCGCGTAAAAAAGCACAAAAAAACTATGAAGAAACTTTATTTCTAATTTTTTTTCCTGAAACTTAAAAATATGGGTTACTCCGATTTCTTTCTGTGAAATAACCATCTTGATAAAATTGGAATAATATTTCGGGGCTAAAAGGAGTGAGGTAAGTAGGGAAGAGGAAGCACAAAGCATGCTGCCGACCGTGCTAGCTAAGATATAAATACTATAGATTTTACCCTATAGTAATAGCGAAGAAAAGAATATTTGTGTTTACAGTGTACCACCATAAAATCGATAACAGATTAATTGATTAATAGATACCTTATTTAAAGTAAAAAAAAAATACATTTTAGGAGGGGTAAATAAGTACCTAGTTACAAATCTTATGATTTCAAGGAAAATTTTAGTTTTTATTTTTTAGATCAGAAAAATTTTGAAACATACTTTTTTGAACGTGAGTTCTACTATTGTTGACACAAAGTTGACCATAAGAAGAAATAGTTTTGTAACATTTTTTTTTTTTACCATGGCGCTATAAAAAGATAAGTATTATACACGGTGGTCGGCGGTAAAGTGCACTAACTTTTGGAGGTGATTCTACACGATAGTACTAGAAAATCAAATGTGTTAATGAAGTTTTAGGTAAAAAAATATTTTTTAAATAAAACAAACACTTAGTATTTAACCACGTATATTTATTATTTGATATATCGACCGGTTTCGCTCCGACAGAGCTTCATCAGGATATAATAATAACTAAGACAGAGTTGTTGGTTATATATAGGTTGAGTGGGAGAGGGAGAAAGAATATTACAAAAGAAACATAATTAGACAGAGAAAAATTCTTAGAAAGAGATTAAAAGGATTATCAATAAGTGGAAGGGAGACAACAATATATGTGTATCACATTTACATTTATGAACAACAGTTACTGGTAATCATAGACATATTGAAAGTTGGATCTATTATACAAGATAAAATTATACAATAATTAAATACAATAATATTACATATTACTAGTCAAACATCTCAGAACAACAATGTAACATATTATATAATATCATGGGTTGGAAAAAATGGCAGGAAACAAGTTGAAGATAGGGCTATAGGGTGTATTTTTTTTATTTGATTAATTGGTTTGGTTATTAAGTAAGAATTCGGACTTATTTGAATTTAACGATTTTCTTATTTCTAACACTTCTAAATTATCTAATCTAATGCCTATACTGATTTTATGTAACATGCACGTGTCTGAAATTTTATTAAAAGAATGATCTTTTGAGATTAAATGGTTGGCAAATTCCGAGAAACCCTTACCATTTAAACATCGTAAGTGTTCTTTTACCCTAATGTTGACGTTACGTGCTGTTTTTCCTATATAGAAGGCAGGACAATCATTACAGTTTAGTTTATAAATGCCCGAGTGGCTTAAATTGTCATCTTTATCTTTGGTATTAATTAAAAATTTTCCTAGGTTATTGTTTGTGTAAAAAGCCGATTTAATATCTAAAGGAAGGTTCCTTACACTTAGATTGGAAAAATTATTTATAAATAGGATCCTACGCCAATGGTAATTTTGAATATCATTATTATTTGGCGGGGTTAGTTTATATAGGAATTTATTTGTGGATATATGTTTTAGTTTTTTATTGAGGATTTTATCAATTAAGTCCGGATCATAACCATTATTTGCCGCTATCTGTTTAATAAGAGATAATTCAATTGTGAAGTTAATGTTAGACAATGGTACGGAAATTAATCTGTGTATCATTGAATGAAAAGCCGAGTGTTTATGAGAGTTGAGAAAAATTATTTGTTAGGAAGGAAAAAATATATGAGAGTTGAGAAAAATTATTTGTTAGGAAGAAAAAAATATTTCAAACATGTAAAATATAAAATCGCCTTTCAAGTTCGTGCTTCATCCAGTATATATTGATACTTATACTCCCTATGATGTATAGCTTCCCAATAATCGTTTATTTTTCAATGCCATTATTTTCCAATACTTAATAATGGAATTTCCGAACTTAGTTGCCAGGCTATGATTTATTTGAAAAAATTATCAATATTTCCGAATGAAGCAAGTTATATAAGAGATCACGTACGTGTTTGATCTCCCCTATTTACGGCAGTAAATATTTAATGTTGCGGGCGTAATATACAGGGTCTAAAGGGACGGTACTAGACTTACTTTAACCAGTAATTCCTGACATTGTTATTTGGAGTAAAAAATATGAATTAAATTTGGTGATATTTTCAATGTGTTTTTAAAATAAAAAACATAAAAAAATAATTAAGTATTGGACAGTGAGGGGCTGGTAGGTGACTCGGCTGAGTGACGTGACATGACAGTGACGACATCTTTAGGTTAAAAAAGTTTAATTTTGAAGAAAAAAGTTTTTATACAATTATAAAAAGCCATCAAAAAAGTCAACGGAGATCAAAATTTCATTTATATTTTTTACTACAAATGATGTCCAGGACTCACTGGTGGCAACTACGTCCCTTAAAACTCTGTACATTAAATTATTTATGTTTGAAAAATCAAAATACGAGTATTATCTGATAAGAAATCTTACTATTTTACTAATATTATAAACGCGAAAGTTTGTATGGATGTATGTATGTTTGTTACTCTTTCACGCAAAACTACTGAAACTTTACAATAATATAGCTCTTACATCAGAATATCACATAGGCTATAATTTATAAAGCTAGCAATTTATTTTCAATATAATATTCAAAATAATATTTATTGTTTAATAGAAAATGTCAAAATTTGAGAATGACATTTTGCAAAACAATGGTTGTTAAATCAAAATTCTATTTTAGAAAATATTTAAATTAGTGAATTTATTTGAAGTACTGGCCTAATACTTTGATTCGAATGAAGAATTATAGATACTTTAAATAAATAGATTAAGAATTTTGGTACAAACGTAGATGGGACCTAGGAAAAGAAAATAGATTAGATACTCGAAGTGCTAATCCTACGCAGACGAAGTCGCGGACAGAAGCTAGTGCAAAAATAAAATATATCTGAAGTCTTTAAAAATATCCTTGATAAGGATTATTTCTTCCGTTTTATGATAAAATATTTGCCCTTTTATATATCAATACACCCCACCAATCATGCCTTATTTAATATTGATAGTTGGGGATAGATCTCAAATAGAAGTCTTAGTCTAGGACGATCGAATGGGTTTCAAATATCGAATGTGTTCGCTTTATCGAGGCATAAAACGTTCAGTCGAATAGCCCTGGGACGCCCTCGGGCACACTGCAATATCATTCTCTTACTCTTTCGGTCAGGTGTTGTCAAATAATAGAAAAAGCGATAAAATCTTTTGGAAAATCTTTTCTTTTCAGCATATTTTTTTCGACGGAAAAATCTTGCTGAGGTTGGTAACGTAGGCGTCGTGAGATAATTTCCTCAGTAGGCTAAACTCTGCATTTATGATGTATTTACATGTGGTATTCTACAAAATTTAATTCCCTAATGGAAAACATTACCAAAATTTCAAACCGAATGTTGGGTTTGTATGTTTCTACATGTGACTGAAATGTTCAGACGATTATTTGAATTGTCGAATTTTCAATGTAATAAATCCTAATCCCATTAAAGTTGGTCGTTGGCAGATTTGTCCAATTTAGAAACGATAGTTTCTATTAAACAACACAAATTTCAAATCATATAATCATACAACAAAATAAATCAATTCATAATCTAGTCAACACAGTTTTCAGAATTTTAATTTTAGTTAAATTAAAATCATTTTAATAAATAAAAAATAACACTTAAATAAAAAATAATCCCGAGAACGTGTTTTGTGACAAAAATATCTCAGTTTTTGTATTTATTTAAGGTCTTACAAAGTAAAATATTTCAAATTTTTTTTTACAATCTTATTTTTTTAGACATTATTGAAAAATCATAAATACTTATGTGAAAAAAATACTTACAAGAAGTACACGATATTTAATAATTTATCATCGTACGTTTTGAGCATTTTTATTGCTTACCTGAATGTACGTATATGTATATTAAAGCAAGTTTTGAATAAAATAAATCGATATTAAATTTTTAATTTTAAAAATATTCTACTAGGAATAAACGATCTTTCTCATTTGAACCTCCCTGTGCAGATGCAAGAATTTTTAAACTTTTATTCTCAGCCGCTGGTCAATCGCTCTTAAGAGATACCTGAATGATATTTTTATGTAGCATATTTTTTTATAATTAAGGAGTATCTCATAAGAGATGATGCATATATTTTTGTTTTATTTTCTATTTATCTAAAATGTAAAACATGTCTCTCTCTTTTCTTTTTCTGTAATTGTTGCATTAAATACCTGCACTATATTATATCTACACATATTATTGTCTAAAATTGAAAAGCTGGTTTCTACTTTTTTGTTCTCTTTCTATTTTCCTATGATGTATTATTACCACATACATTTATCTTTATACTTTTTATTTTATTTTTTATTATTTAATCTATACATATATTATAATTACATGTTATTTTTTTCAATGCCTGTCTCACTAGGGTAAACCTGTGTCGAGACAGACGTAGAGTTACATAAATTGTATACAAACATGGTTATTTGAATATGAAGGTTAATTACATTTTAGGTCCAATACAATTAAAGGCAGTTGATTGGAAGTGTGAATTAATTCTCTAAAGAGTTTGATCTTACAAATCACAAGAAAGGTTATTAAACATATATTACATACATATATTAAAATGATATTACAGTAAAATGAATTGGAAATGGAATAAATTGATAGAAATATACATGATATTACATACATATATTAAAATGATATTATTGTAAAATGAATTGGAAATGGAATAAATGGATAGAGATATATATTAAAATGATAATTATGTTAGTTTATTTGACGGGATTCTATTGTTTTTTTATTTTATTTATTTTTTATTAGGTCGTACGTAATTGGGTATTTTTGTCTAAGTGCAATTGGTTTTACATATGTTTGCTATTTTTTTTACTCTTACCTACCATTTATACAATGCTTATTTCTTTAAGTTTATCTTTTGTTATCTAAACATTTTTTCTCTGTATCCACTTATCATGTGAAAGTCCATAAGGGCGTTGAAAATTAATAAATAAATACTACTGGTAAAAACTTCAATTTAAAAATGCATGGAGACCTAACGTTGAGCACTACTGTTTGAAATTGCAGCAACCGGGAACAGAGCCCCCAGCCATCTGTCTCCAGTCTACAGTAATCGGAACAACCAACTATTTGACGAGCTCCTCTCTGGCGATTATGGGAGATATAGAATAAAGATAGATTGTAGGCTGCAACGAAATGTACATAGAAATCATGGAATTGAAATGAGAAACTTTTTCAGGCTAAATGAAATGTTAAATATGTCGACTGAAGCTCAGGTTGCAGAGATCTTTATATAAATTTAAAAATATTGGAATCGAGAGACCTACCAGGCCCCCTGGCACACTCGATCGATAAGGATTGATAAGATAACTTTCGGTAACTTCTCATCGTTCCCTAGCATGACTGTAAACCACCAACGAATAAGTGACAGTTAACAATGACTAAGTGTCCTTAATATATTCGACATCAATTGTTGTTGGTACGTTAGCAATCTGCAGTTTTCCTAGGGAACGATGAGAAGTTACCGAAAGTTATCCTATCAATCTTTATCGATCGAGTGTGCTAGGGAGCGAGGAGTTTTAGTTAGCTCGGTAAAATCGATAACTTTACAATACGGATCAATAGGCGCAACTTCCGATGATTTTATATCGATGTCCCTAACACGGTTTTACCGTTGACAGCCGAACCAATATTGACAGGGAATCAATAAGAAATCGATATACGCTGGCAACACTGTGGGTATGTTCTATAAATTGGCACTATGAAATGTCAAACTCCAAGCAACTACCGATTATCGTTTTTTTATATATATATATAAAAACTGCTCCCGTCTTGAGCCGGTAAGACTATGACATCCGCAATTGGGAAGGAGATGAGAAGAAATCGAATGGATTTTGCATAATGTTATTTGGCGACATCATTCGGATCTTGGCGGCGGATGCTTCTGCCCACCGGTTGAGGGAGACCTTTTGACTTCTCCAGGAGGTCTCTCTTGGAAAATAGCCTTTCACCACAGTGGGAGGGATGGACTCATTCATCTGTCACTCCTGGACTTACCGACTTCCAAATATGCATTTTTCCTTCCCAGAACTTCATCTTCTTCATTTCCTAAAAATACCCTTTATACAGCACCCTCAAAGATGACATAGGCCTTGAAGGGAATTATTTTCTTCATGGCCTTCTGTGTGGAGCAAAAAAATAACCTGAAAACATTTAAAAATCTTCTACAGCCATTATGTAAGCGTAAAATGTTGATAATGTGTATCACAATGTGAGATTTAAAAAAAATTTATTGTCTACCTTTGGGTAATTTATGTTACACAGGAACTTTCCGAAAAAATAGTTTAGTATTTGTTAAGTATTATTTATTCGAACAGTTTTGCGCTAAGTTTGGTATTTGCTCTCCAAATTTTATCGTCCTTTTCATAACCACCATCGTACTCGATTTACCAGTGCAAAAGCTTGCACGAAGGCAAATATACATTGCGCATCGGTATAATTCACGAATGCATCTAAAATGCTAAATGTAAAACGTAAACTCTACCATTTCATAGCAAGGAGTTCGAAAATATTATTTGCAAGGTTTCTCGTGGTTCTAAAACTTCACTCATATATTACTACTACTTTACAAAATTAAATTCCCTTATGGAAAACACCACCGAAATTTCAAACAAAATACACCGAATGTTTGGTTTGTAAGTTTCTAGAGGTGACTGAAATGTAATACCAATATGTAGGGCCAGTTGTTTCACATAATTTAAACAATTCACCAAACTTCAAAGTTAATTTTCAAGCTCTGCCGAAGTTCTATTCAAGTCTGTTATTATCATTGTCTCAACTTCAAAATTTGATGAATTCTTCAAATTCTGTGAAAAAATCCGTCCTAAGACTCTTTAAAGCAAAATAATCAAACAAATATTTTGATTTGTACCAATTTAAAAATTATAATTATATTATATATATATATAATTATACTAGCTGACCCGCCCATGCGTTTGTGTGGCTACCGAAACACAACGCCATCTACTGGATGGTTACCTAACCTAGATAACCAAGTGTTGTGTGTTGTGTCAATAAATTAACTCACACCGCCATCTGTCAGAAACTTATAAAAACTGACAAATAATTGTCCCATAAAAAACATTTAATTCGCAATAATAAATATTGAGGTCAATAATCGAGATAAAAACTATACTATATTTTAAGTTGTACCAAATTTCATCAAAATCGGTTAAGTATTTTCCGAGTTTACCTTGGATGAACATTGTGACGCGAGATTTTTATATATAAAGATAATAATTTTTAAAAAATATACAGGTGTGTACAGAAAAATTTTAACTCTTTTGAAACTAACATTACGATACCTAAGCCTAAAGAATTAAAATGCCGTGTATTAGCTAAAATCAGAAGCATCCATCACTTTAGACTCTATAGACAGCTACCCAGTCAAATTAAAACGAGACCAGAATTTTCTTATATATTGTAAGGAGATTACGAGGAGATAATATTGGACGCAATAAAACTGAAGAATATGGACTTTGCTTTTCGGCCCATACAAAAAGGACGCCCGGGAAAAAAACCCTTTTCTACATCGAAAATTGCACGAAATGAATATTTTTTTTATATTGCCTTCTAGAAGGTGAAAGCTATGTTGGTATGTTTTTAAATGCGTTTCGTATTAACATAAACATTCACTGTCAAACATGTCTAATTTAACGGAAAATATTATTTAAGGAAAAGGTGCTGCTAACTCAATTCTCATAAATAATTACAAAATTATAAAAACATAACGACATAGTTTTTTTATTTTTCGAGAAAATATTTTTGTTTTTAAATTACAATTTAGTGTAAGTTTTGGTGTAGAAAAATGTTTTCTCCCGTATCCCCTTTTCGAGCGATTTCTGTGGGATGAGAGATTATTAGAGTATGTATCGTAAGTGTGTGTGATGCAATTGTGAGCGGGACAGAATGACAGACAATGAAATACCTAAACGTTCCGCGAGTGGTGCTAGCCTCTTAATAAATGAATTTACTAACTTAAAAAAGGAGAAAAGAAGATGTGAGCGAGAAATGATAGTAACTAATGACTACAAAGAAATTTATAACAATGGCTAATGGGACAAAAATGTGCCTACATCATTAGAAAAAAATATTTACACACTTTTGTTATTATTTTCACAGGCTTATAAAATATGGATTTAGCAGTAGGTAGTTACATAAAAGTAGAAGGTCTAAATGTAGGACAATTTACTACAAATGTGACGCTGTATGAATGAACCAATTAAAATAAATACTTTTTTTATAATATTTGTTTGGAGTTCATTCAGTAACGCGGCATTTACGAATCTGAAAACAGCGATATTATGTTCTACAATGACAAAGAAAGGTATTGTTATACGATGTCAGCACCGAGGAAATTAGTACCATTTCGTGTGCATGAATACCCCAGCCAGCTGAGCCCGAACAGAGGATAGAGAATACTTCGCTTAGTGAAACAGAGCGCTGTTTGCTTTGTTTCTGAATGTTTCTGGTTCTGGGAGGAATATGGAATAATATTATGTAAAGTGATCCCATTTTCATAACCGCCATTTGGAGTTAGCTGAGTTTAATTCTGTCGGGAGCGCCATTTGCTCCGACCGTTGTATTACCTACGGACGAACTTTTATGCTGACCGTTTAGGTCATTTATTTACATTTTTAACGAGGTTTATTTGTCAAACTTGAGGGTGCAACCTAAGAATACTAGAAATACATGTGCAATTTTTTTTTTAAATTCAACGTTATTTGGAATAATTTATCAAAAATTAGATTCTTTTAGATTATGGGTCGGCAACCTGCGGCCCGCGAAGCACCTTGGTGCGGCCCGCAAGCTTCTCGCCGCAACGTACGTGACATACGATATCATACACAACGGAGTGAATGGGAAATACACGAACTTTCCAACAACCGGTGGGTTGTAGATCTTGGATTTTTGACTGGCAGTCAAGCCGAACTGAATCTACTCAATACACGTTTACACGATGTTAATCATTTGGAATGAAACTACCGATGTTTATCAAGCATATCGATGAAAGAAAACTCGATTATTTTCCAAATTGCAAGAAAGCATTAGAAGAAGCTGGGATAAATTTTATTTGGCAAAATTGTAAAATAAAAATCACATTTATACAACTTCTGAGTTTTCAAAAAGTTGATACCACACTTAAAATGGCTTGGAAAAAAAACTAACTTTGTGGATTTCTATGGGAGTTTGCATTCTGAAAACTACAAGGAGTTTAAAAGGTTTGCTCAGCAAATAATTACTATGTTTGGTAGTAGGTACATATATTTGTGAGCAAACTTCTTCAATTATGAATTATTGAAAAAAACAAACACTGTTCTCGGTTATCGGATTCACATTTAAAGGGTATACTGCGCGTCACTACTTAAAAAATGCAAGCCTTAAAACTAAAATATTTGTGCACGAATATTGTAATGTACTGTAATGACATGTGACTCAAGTGCGGCCCGCACTAATCCCCACGTCTAATATTTGTCCCTTTTACAACAAAAGGTTGCCGACCCATGTTTTAGATTGTTTCAGCATTATGATTGTACAATAGTCATTGTCATATGGTTCGACAAGTGTATCACCACGATTATTATAAGATCATAACTGTTTTCATCGGGTGGATGCCGATCGTTGAAACATTTTCTAATTCCCCCCAGGAGAGAGAGAGTACCATTTTCTATTCCAAACAATAGGTGATGCTATATTAATATTTCGATACATACGCAATATGATAAGAAGAACCACACTACTCGATAACACCTTTTATATTATGTAATTTCCAACCTACGGAATATAAATATGTAAAAAAAAAAAAAAACATATTAATATGTTAGTGGTATCTGTATCCACAGTTGGGCGAGGCAATTCCAGAAACTGTGTAAGGAGAAGATGGGTCTACCATGGACCAAGGCCGAAAAATCAGCGCAAGACAGGGACGTATGGAGGAGCCTCATCGATGCTGTGGGTTTCCGACCCGGATAGGACAAGGGGAAGAAGATGATGATGACGATGTTAGTGGTAGACAGCCCTAATTTAGTGTTTATTGTTTATTTATTGTTTATTGAGGCATTTTAAGTAGGTATATAGTTATCTATGCCCTAATACAATCCTTATATATATACATAATTAAAGTAATACATTTACAAAATATCAATCACATATTTACTTAATTTAATTTTAAATGTTTTTTTTTGTTTTATTAAGCTTAATTACCTTGCATATACCAACAATACCAACAATACCAACAATACCAACAATACCAACAATACCAACAATAATGATTTGAAATTATTTTTATTGCAACAACTATCAGGACTGAATCATTTAGACACTCGCTTGTACCTTTCTCAGAAGTAGTAGATGTATTTAACTGCACAGAATATAGTTACAAACATAATTAGTAATTAGTTTCTTAGAACAGGCACTGCCTAGTTAGAAACTAATGTTGCCTGGGACATAATGTATTCACACCTGTACTAGCTTTCCCTCGACGTACATTGTACTTGTCTTATTATTAAATTATAATATTATTGTGCATAATTATTTCCAATTGAGTGTCCATGTTTACATCATTTTGGTTAAACGGTAACTCTGTAGTATTCTATATCAAATGTACTAAAAATTAAATAAAAGAGCAGGCTATAATAACATACTTCAATAATAATAATCAATGTGCAATGGTAAAAGAAGTTTTAAATACAAGCTATTCAATTCTCTGCCGACTGAAATAAGAAACACGCAAACCAAAAATTCATTTAAAGTAAAATCATTGATCGCCTCCAATAAACATATCCATCAGGTATCATAAAATTTTTATATTTATGAATGATAAATAAATAAATAACGAATTATACTTATCCCACTCTGTTGTTTCTCTATCTTGCATGGTAGGGTATCCTACTTTTATCTAACTCGTATTTGATTTTGTTTTAGATTATGTTGTTGATTTTGTTTTTGATTTTGATTATGATTTTGTTTTTTATTTTGTTTTAGATTCTGTTTTATAATTTCATTTTTTGCTTTTATTTAAATTGTTTGTAATTCTTATTTAGATGTACTTTGCTTTTTAATCTTATATTTTGCTTTCGTGTGAATTGTTTGTAATTCTGATTTAGATGTACTTTGTTAATAAAAAAAATAACATTTAAAAGCCCAGCAGGGCGTGAAATAAAAAAATACTGTTTATATATGTGCATATCTACTATGTAATCCATGTATGAACATTTCACTAAATATCAAATGCCTTTTTTCTTATCATTTTCACTATGCCTTTTTGTCAAACTGAAATTTAATTGCTTCAAAATTATTATCGTTTCGTCTCGTAGCCATGTCAAGCAACGTTTCAATTCTGAATGGTGGTATTACGCCAGGGCGATAATAAGAGTATCTTCCACTCTGGAACGTGCCGCAAATATACTATATATATTATTTTAAATAATTAATTGTGTAATAACACAAATCAATGAAATAAAATTTATTTGCGCACGCCGGGTTCGAACCCGCGGCCTTCGGAATGGGAGTCAAACGCCCGACCACGCCGGCCGTATCTGTCATTTTCATAATATTATGTAAACAAAAACATAGCTAACAACCACTCTGTAAATTGCCATCTCAACACAGGCGTTTCACACCTAGTGAGATGGGCAATACGTCATTACTTTATTTAAATGTAGTATTTAAAAAAAAAAAAAAAATACCATTATGTCTTCTATTCTTCTGCATGGGTTCTATATAATTTAATTATAATATTTCACTTCATGCTTACTGTTACCACAAAATGGTTTATCAATATGTTTGAAAAACCCCATATAGTCGTATATAAATAAATAAATTGTTAGTTAGAAAACTCGTAGGTGGGTACAACAGTGGAAGGGTGGCACATAATCCTTGTAATTTGAGAATCCCCCCTTCCGCATAAGTGAAAAGTCACAGGATTATTTTGCGCCACCCTTCTCCCCGCTGATTACAAACGGTCAGCGTGATTATCCTTTGAGGGGACTTTTTGCGCCACCCAGCATCCTTAAAGCACGCCTGGAGTCGGGTTTTACATTCCCTTTGTGAAAAAAGGTAGTTAGTACCTAGGAGAAAAAAGTTTTTTTTTCTTCAGTCAGATTTTATATGTAAGTGGTGTGAGCAGAGCACATCACAGAATGAGTAGGAAATATACAGGTACGAAATTAATACATAAGTAATATAATTTGATTCTGAATAATTAAGGAATGTTTTTTACATTAGCCCCACACATGAGGCCTGGAGGAAAATAATTCCCTTCGGGGCCTGTCATCAGTGGGAATGTTATGTGGAGGGTCTTTTGAGGAAGTGAAGGAGATGGAGTTCTGGAAAAAAGAGATATGCGGGATGGGTACACGGAGAAAAATGTTATTTGAAAAAACGATCATTTTAATAGTAAAAACGGTTAAAAACGGGACTGGAATTCTTACGAACAAATAAAGAGTGTTTCAATGTTTATTGGCGGGAAAATGTGAGAATAATTTATTGGTATACGTACGAAATTACGTATACCAACAAATTATTCTTACATGTTCCCGCCAATAAACATTGAATCCCTGTTAATTTGTTTGTAAGAACTTCAGTCCCGTTTTTAACCATTTTTACTATTAAAATTATCGTTTTTTCGAATAACATTTTTCTCCGTGTACGAATCTACGGTACGGTCAGTGTCTTCAGGAGTGGCGGACGTTTGAATCCATCCCTACCACTGCGGTGCAAGGCCATGTTCCGAGAGAGTCATGCTGGAGAGGTCAAAAGGCCTCCCTCAACCGGTCTCACCCGATCCGGCTTGCAACCCAGCTGTTGGACATATGCATCCACTAACAAGACTCTGACACACCTCACCCCCATGAATCTGTGAACCCCTTGTAAGTACCAAACGTAGCAAACTTCTTGTGATGACCTATGGCAGGGTGTAGGGTATCCAATAAATGGTTCCCGGACGGCAGTACCATATCCGCCTCCTTAATTGATTCATGAAAACCAAATTAGTTCCCATCAATTCGTTTGGAATTATAACTGGTAAACATAAATTATTAATAGGGTAATTATTAATTGAAATTGTCAGCATAAGAGTGTCACCTCCCAAAAAAAAAATGCTAAGGTAAATGTGTTACCCTCCGTACAATGACATAAATGTAATGTGAAACTCTGCGTTTATTTGTATCTATAGTATTTGATTTATTTTGATATATACACAAGCATAAAGCATAAGAAGGATGTGATGATTAATGATTAAGAATACCGGAAATTAGTCATTTTTAAATCAAATTCTACACGTATTGATTCTTTTTTACAAAAAAACATGAATTGATTTTGAAAGATTGTTATTTTATCTGGTACACGCAATTTTAAAATTTTAAAAAACTAAGTGTATTTTTAATATACTAAGGTTATACCGTTGGTCGTTGGCAGATTTGTTCAATTTTCAAACGATAGATTCTACAACACAAATTTCAAATCATATAATCATACAAAAAAATAAATCACTACATAATCTAGTCAACACAGTTTTAAAATTTTTAATTTTAGTTAAATTAAAATCATTAAAAAATAAACCCGAGAACGTGTTTTGTGACAAAAATACCTCAGTTTTTCTATTTATTTAAAGTCTTACAAACTAAAATATTTCGATTTTTTTTTACACACTTATTTTGTTTAGACATTATTGAAAAATCATAAATACTTAGGATCAAAAAATGGTTACAAAAAATACGCTATATTTAATAATTTATCATCGTGCGTTTTGAGCATTTTTATTGCTTACTTGAATGTAGGTTTATAGCAAGTTTTTAATGAAATAAATCGATATTAATTTTTTTATTTAAAAAAATTGATACGTGGAATAATCGATCTTTCTCGTTGGAACCTCTCTGTACAGTTGCAAGCATTTTTAAACTTTTATTCTCAGCTGCTGGTCAATCGCTCTTAATGACCAATGCTTTTATTTACTTTCTTAGTATTTGCCAGATTTGCCTGATAATTAAATTAAACATGGAAAACGTATATCTCTCAGGATAAAAGCAGACTATCGTGTGTTTATTTTCGTTTTCAATTAGTGTTAACTAAGCCAGGTTTTCCGATTTGTTCAAATAGGGGTCGGTAGACAAATAAACGCATTCGGATTCATTAGTAAGCAACTATTATCGAATGCCGAACATGTTTTCAGAAAGAAAAAAAAACAATTTTGTTTCCTTTACAAAAAGGAAAAAACGAGTTATCTCTGTAGGTACAAACTAATTTATAATGCAACATTGAGTGAGATTAAGCATAAACTATATTTCATTTTCCACGACTCGTATTCCTCTTATTCATTTGTTCTTCTTATTTTCGAACCCTTAATCAAATCATGTAACAAATATTTATTTGATATAGTTTCTTGTATCAAATACTCCTAAATATTAGGTCCTAATAATAAAATATGTAAGCACCTAATATTAAACTATCGACTCTGTAGAAACGGGCGGTCCGTTAAATAGATTCTCATATTTTAACAAACAGATTGCAATCTTTAGAGCACAGGCGTCGGATGCGATTGCTCTCCTTGTTCTACCGGTATTTCAATTGAAGGTGCTCACATGAAACGGGACTACGACTTGTTTCTCAGTTCAACAGCTCGGCTGTGGAATTATTTGCCGGCCTCTGTGTTTTCTCCCTTCCACAACATGGGTCTTTTCAATACCCAGATTCGTTCTTACCTTTCCACAAATAGACCCTCCACACAGCATGCCCAAAGATGACCTGAGGGAAATTATTTTCCCGGGGGTTCATTTTTAAAAAAAGGACTAGTCTTGATCGTGTATAAGGTCCTCTTACCAATTTTTTAAATGGAAAATTGAATCAATTCATAGCTGCATAGCATAGGGAAATGATGTTATAAGCTAAAAATAAAGTTTCAATGCCCTGAAAATTTCAAACAAAAAAATTGTGCAAATTTCAAGATGCTTGAGCTTAATGATCAAGAGTTTTTACTACTACAAATCAACGGATCTTTTCCGGAAACTAGTGGTATAAGCGGGAAACTGGTAAATCTACATCCCATTTGAACCTGATTTTAAAGTATATTTTGTATTTCTTTTGAGCTTTCATTTTCGAGTGCATCGAATCAGAAGTCGGAATTGTTAAGGTCAAATTTGGAAAAAATCGGTCGCCTCGCGGTTACTATTGTAGCGAACAGCCATAAATATTTTGTATTTATAAACTTTCTGCGCTGGTATCACCGATAACGGTAGCAAGACAGACAACATGATTTGCGAATTTCATCCCTGTTTCAACGTCCTGGCAAGTGCCTGTTTCCCCTCCGGTAGTTACGCGTTTAACTATAAAATTAGTATTCCTGTAAATATACCCGACTTGTTTTACCCAAATGTTTTATTGATAAAAATCCGACACACGCAGCCTAGTTTACAGCCCTGGTATTATCTGTAAACCAAATCCTATCTAGGATTAATAATCGCAAATGCAAACATACACACAGAAGGCAACAACAAAATACCAAACTATCTTTTAAGATGCTTAGAGGCGGAGACCCGGCTCCAAAAGTTTTTCAACCTTTTGGTTGACTATTTAATTTAGATTTTCCAGTTTGCAGATTGTAGCACTAGTTTCGGACGTGTATTATTAATATAGAGGTATTTAAAAAAGAATAGAATAATTTATTTAGGATTGGTTCTACCAGCGTTTTCCGGGGAATGACTATAATATTACTATTCCTTTTGTCGCACCATCTGGATTCTACTGGTGGGGTGGGTAATGACCCCCTGCCCCGGGTACTGGGTTTCGAGATAAGTTATTCCTCCCTTAATGGAATATGCTTTTGGAGTGCAATCGCGAACAGTTTCCACAGATTGACTATTACTGGGTACTGTTCCTGGTACATCGTACTCCATCAATTTTAATTATTCCCTCGGTATAAATCAATGAATTCATTGAACTCTGCAGTAACTAGTACTTCAATAGAATAATTTATTGAATTTAAGATTGGCTGTTATGTTTTATTTATTATTATTAACGAAGAACTAGCATAGAATAACTTAGCTAAAACTTTTAAGTGTGGATAGGTTAATATTATTTAACGCCTTATATGTTATATCTCTGATAATGATAATTATGATAATGTCAATTATAATTTTTCTGTGCTAGTCTCACCGATAACGGTAGCTAGACGCACAACATGATTTGCGAATTTAATCCCTGTTTCAACGTCCTGGTAAGTGTATGTTTCCCCTCCGGTAGTTACGCATTTAATTAACTATTTAAATTAATATTCCTGTAAATATACCTGACTTTTTTTACCCAAGTGTTTTATTGATAAATATCCGACACACGCAGCCTAGTTTACAGCCCTGGTTATATCTGTAAACCAAATCCTAATATTAATAATCCCACATGCAAACATACACACACAAGGCAACAACTAATACCAAAGTCCCTTAAATGTTATGCTATCTCATTTTCTATTACGGAGATAAATATTGTGGTTTGCATTCAAAAATTTACCATAAACGCTATGAAACGACATTTAGCATTTGAAAAATATTTAAAAGGATTACTGTAGGACCATTGAATATCACTTTTTAGTTATGAATGCCATTCGATAGCTGAGTTTGCTGGGCATCTTTGTATGTTTCTAAAATTATCAATATCGCTCACAGTTATGAGAAAAATCACCTTTTCTAAAAGCGACACACGGCTATAATGCCGAGTGTCGCATTCCTACACAGCAATATGGCTAACATTACAAATGAATAGTAACTTAGCAATAGCGAGTCGTGACCATTTTGGCTGTCAGTTGTGAAACTAATGTCTTATAGTTATCACAATGGAGGTAAACAGCCGAAGTTTTTGACTTTCCATCAAGATATCGGGACTTACTGTTATTGGGCTTATATTCAGGTGAATTCAAACTACCCGGTACAGCATACAATCATAGACTACAGATATTGACTGCAAAATACAATGCCTTGCGGTTCCTGAAGAAGTTTTGCCGGCCTGAAATCAAATAATACTATGACAATCTTCCTCATGCTGCATTCACACATGAAAATAATTAATAAAACAACAGAATAAGGAGTAAAAATGGACATTCATTGTTCTTCAACGTACGTAAATGTGGACTATCATGATGGATCATTTTTGCGATGGAAAATTCTGAAATACATTACAATTTAATTTTTTTGATAAAATAATAACTTTTTATATATAATATAATGTGTACACTATATAAAAATATTTTTACTAATTTTAATCTACTTTTAATACCCGTATTTTTTCTACAGTTTTAAAACTTAAAATACAGATATCTCAGAATCCCTTTCCATGGTCTTGCACTGGACCCTTCATTTGTCAAGGTTTGCTAATTTTTAAGTATTTTTAAACAAAGTGACAATAAGTTTTATACACCTTAGTCTAAATGAATGTGTATTTTTAATTTCGTAAAAAGTAATAATTATAGTTTACACGATAAAAACCATCGGCTAGCGACTTTAAAAACTTTTTTTTTGTTTACGTTCAATTTTTTTATACTTTTAATTGTTTGTGTCAATATGTAATACTATATTTCGTCTGCTTCCAAGAACAGTATTTTATTTTGTAATACGTTCAAAACAGTGATTTTATCTGGAATCAATTGTAATACGAAAATATTTTTCGCGGAATCAGTATTTTGACAGTTCTCCTAAAAGCTTATAAAATTCTAGAGGCTTTAGAGATTAAATCCCTTGGAAAGATAGTTTTTCATTCGAAAATAAAAAAAACTGTGCTAGGAAAAGAAAAAAACATAGTTTTTCTTGGTAATATAACACAGGAGCGACCAATAATACCCAATTGATAAACTGCCTATAGGGTTAAGATTGTCCTGATGATACCAAATTCTGAAAGGAGATGGCACCAGAAGATTAGGAATTTTAAACATGGCAATTTACAACTGTGCTGAACGACAAACAGCTAATTCCAGGAAAGCTTTTTTCTGATTTCGTTCACCTAAAACTGACACTGAGAAAGAGAGGTTAGTCATACAAGGTGATAATTTTCAACAATTCGCGCCCCTAAAGCCTAGATGCCTAGCTCAATAAGGTTTCATTTGACACAGCAATGTCTTACATTTTGAACTATTTATTCATATTATCAAATTATATGAACATATATCATCTTAAATTATGAACACTAGAGAGTACTACTTTATAGCTAGATATCGCTTATCATCACGGCTTCAAATGGAATATTGTTGTTTCAAGGGCATGAATTTTAAGACCACGATATTAATGAACTAATAATATTAAACTGATTAAACTGATAAATTCTTAGACGATCATATAAATTGGACACATATAAATGTCTTTTCTCTGTTATTACCAGTTACCAGTTTTATTCAATTATCAGAAATTTCAAAACAAAGTTTCTAATACATCATCAATTCGAATGAAGCAAACTCGCCCCGCCCAATGCCACAAATTGAGTCGAGTGCTTCGCGTTTGCTCATTTTCTTTTGTGCACAATTTCTTTCCAGACACGCTGTAATTTCCAATCAACTCCAGACTTCACAAACTTTTCTCGGGGCTATTAGCTTTCAGACATACATCTGAAATATAATGTGGTCACGTTATATTAATGCACTTTACGATTTTCAACTAACAATATTATATATTTATATATTTTCTAAGTACATTATTATTGAATGTGAATAGATTAATTATCTTAAAAACTATTTAAAGTCCTTTTTCTTTCTTTTTATATTTGTATATTATTTTTTATTTACAGTTTTTCAAGGCTTTTCGAATACCACACTAGGCATTTGCCCGTATTATTTGCTTTATTACAATATGTGCGACACAACAACTTCCAGAGGCCCCAGCACGCTTGCTCTATAACGATCGGTAGGATAACTATCGATAACTTCTCATCGTTCCCTAGGACAACTGCACACCGCTAACGTATAATTAACAGTTGATATCGAATATATTAAGGACACTTAGTCATTGTGAACTGTCAGCTATTCGTTTGCTATCTGCAGTTGTCGTAGGGAACGATGAGAAGTTACCGATAGTTATCCTATCGATCGTTATAGAGCAAGCGTGCCAGGGCCTCTGTGGTAAGAGAAAGTTGGTCCCGAAGTGTTTATTTTACCGATGTATGAAGAAATTCAAGGGTATTTTTTAAATTAAAATACAAAGCAAATATACAAAATAATAATATTTAACATTACATTCTTATTTGACTAATTTGATTACACAGTTAGTAGAAAAATATTCTCCGGTCTAACTGGGAGCTTGTTTATGAACTATTTTAAAATAACAAAAATTGCGTAAAAATGTTATGTAAGTTACAAAAAAATTATATTTATATATTTGACAATAAATTAATAAGTGAAAACATAAGAAATTTGCAATAGAACACATCTGTAAGTATAAGTCTGTTGATTTTAGATAAAAAAGTAACATTAGGTAAATATTTTATTTTTATTATTGTTTTTGTGTTTAATTCGTAGAACTCCATTTAATTTTTTTGAAATTTAATTTAAATTAAATTTAATAATTTGTTCTATTTACACTTGCAGAACTTAATAATAAACATTATTAAATTTTATTTAAATTAAATAAAAAAATAAATAAATTAAAAATTTGGTTAAATTTGGAAAAGACTTTCCACTCAACATTTTAAATTTGGAAAAGACTTTCTCACTTTTTAAATACATCTATTTGAATTTTGTTTACGGGCATGAATGAATGAATTCAAATATTGGAAGTGGAAATTAACTCACTTCCCGACATCCGATCGAGTTGAAACTCAACAGGCTCGTTGTCGAAGACAATGCATTCATGCATACACACGCTCTCTGAAATAGGCTACTAGCCTGTCAAAGAGATCGCGCAACTTTGAGATCGATTATGAAAATTTAAATTATATACCTATACATCTGGGACTCGAGTCCCAGATGTATCCATATCTTTTTCTGATTTTTCAGTTTCGGATTTTCGATTGACTTTATCTTCATTGAATTATTATCTTCATTAATTAAAATATTGTAAAAAAATATGTTTTTACGGGTTGATTTTTTTATTAAATCAGTGATGTTTGAATAATAAATAAACGGGTACTGTACAGTGTACAGCCATTCAATGATAAAAAAAATATTATTAAAAAAAAAAACTCAACAAAATTTAAAATCTTTTTAAAATTATGCTGTAATTGCATTCCAGATTAAAGTCACAGGAAGAACTTGGCTTTCAAACGCGTACATAATTTGTAGCGTCAGGATTTTCCTGCTTGCACAAATTACATTTATCTCCACTTTTACGTCCTTCTAGGTATATTTTCTCACCCTGCACCGGTTACCCTGTGTATCCTTTTCGGTAAGGGATTAAGCGGTATATCTCGGCTGAAATAAACAAATGGCAGACAGGTCTGAAAGTTTCAATGGAATAGGAAAGACTTTCAGACAAATTAATCAAATAAAACAAGCACTCCAAATATTAATCCAGTTGTAGGTAGTTCTTCTTTAATTAAATGTGATAAATACATATTTTCCCGGAATTTAAAAGGTAAATATTTCCGTTCGTATCATGTAAATATTTTATTAACGTGGGTTATTCCATTACTCCTCCTCCAAGTCAATATGCACAAGAGTTAATACTTGTATAAAGAACAGGAATATCAAACGCTTCTGTGCTTGGATGGTTGGTGTGTGATATACAAGGGCGTGCAGTTCATAGGCCCGGTTAATCAGTTGATTTTAATCTCGGTTTTGTTAGAATGTCAAAAACTTGGAACAAATTTAGATCTCACCACGGATTAGTTAGGATTATTTAACAATTATTATAAGCAATAATTATTAGCCTGAAACACTATATTTAAAAAACCTCCCAAGAAAAGAAACATGCCACCGACGGGACTCGAACCCGCGCCCCTCTGATTGCCGGTCAGGGGTGCTAGCATGGTCCATCGATATAACCCTATATCTATACTACATTGACAAAATCCGTCATCTTTGGTCACTTATCAATATGTGCTAGCACAGTCACCTATTGATAAGACATAATCCAACCGACGATTGACAAAAGCTCGCCAAATCGTATGCGATCTTGGCTGTGACCCTAGCATGGTCCATCGATAAAACCCAAGTATAGATATGAAATTAATTAAATTCGTTGTCTATGGTCAGTTAGCAATAATTGCGAGCACAGTGAAAAGATTATTCCGTTAGTCGGTAGATAAAGGTCACTGATTTTAGCGCGGCTTCCGTAGTGTCAGATAAGATATCAATATGCAGTTTTATTTAAATAATGTCGTTCGTTATGCAAGTTAACTGACTTATTAATTAATGGAGGTTAACCTAAAAACCTCCAAGTATTTAAAGAAATCGTATATGCGATCCATAAACTTACATGCATTCATTTAAGACGAGATCAATTTATTCATTTTGCTTCGAGATACGAACTTTGATAAAATATGTCTTTGGATCGTATCAACTATTTAACTCCCGTCTAATCGCAAAAAGTAAATGCGAAGCGCCGATGTATATTAAAGTTAGTATTTCAATTCGAAATTGTCAATTTATTAGTATTTTTTAATTTTTAAATAGCTCATTTGAAATTTAGTAACGTAAATTCATCAAAAAGGTGCCAGTGTTGCCATCTTATACCGACTTAGTATTTTTTTCCTTCCGATATCGGTTTCTTTAGCAACGGTGAAAGCGTGCTAGGACATTCGATATAAACGTCGGAACGGTATAATACAACGGAAGATGCAAATCACGGGTGTAAATGTTCGAAGGATGATATTTCAAAGATCTAACTGTATATGGGGCTAAATATTACTTCGTAAAATATAATGAACTATTTATTAGCGAGATCACCCAAAAAAGTTGATTATTTATATTGTTAACACTACTCAAAACAGCATCCAAAAAAGGAATGCATTTTTCTTCGCCCATTTTGTTTCAAAATCCCGCGCTTTTATTGTCGAGTCCACTTTGGTCGAGTCTGTAGAAATGACGCGTTAGCTCATTGTAAGTGGAGTGGTTCTAAAAGTTTATTTTAATGTTTTTGAAATGTGGATTTGTGTTTTTATACCTGAATTGAAAGTTTGCTCTTCTATTTTTACATTTAGTTTTGTACGCATGTGTCAGATCCTGCTACTCAAATTGCTGGAGAAAAATTAAATGAAATTCGTGTTCTTGTCAATTACACTGGATAAATTTTTAAGGACTCAGTGGTGCCGTATGAAAATCTATGCTTGACGAGAGCATTATAGAGTTCAAAGGATGTCTTCAGTTTAAGGAGTATATTCCATCCAAACGCCAACGATTTGGAATAAAAATATTTGTTTTGTGCAACGTGCAGACGGATATATTTTAGATGTAATTATTTATTGTGGTGAAGTGACGGATGTTACTGACGAACAATGTCTTGGGGCTTCCGGAGCTATTGTCACCACTCTGTTAAAAGACTACGTAGGTAAAGGCCACAAATTGTATGTAGATAATTGGTACACTAATACAATATCATTTAAATTTCTGCATGACCACCAAACCTACGTATGTGGAACAGTTCGAAACAACCGTTAACACATATCAAAATTCAATAAATCGAAGAAGGGGTAAATTGCCTCACATTATTTTGGTTAACTGATAGTATTAAAATGGCACGACAAAGGATAAATGCGTATTTTAACAACGCTTAACAAAAATAAATTTTAGAAGAGGAGAAATAATTTCAAATCCAAATTGTATCGAAGATTATAACAAAAATATGGGCTTAAGAGATGAAGCGGATATAACTAGTGTAAATGCCCTACGAAAATCAATTAAGTGTTACAAAAAAGTTTTCTTTCATCCTACATATTAATATTTACCGAATTCATACATAATACCCAAAACCGTTAGTTCAAAAGATATTAGTTTTCCTGATTATCAATTAAGTATATGTTATAAGACAATTATTAGAAAAATATCATATTACGTCGCACCCTGAAGTTGGTCCACGTGGTCCACCCTGAAGTTGGTTCCATTACGGTTATCTGCCAAAATGCTGGCTAAACATATGCCGTGACCTATACCCGCAACGGATAAAAAACAAAAGGCTGTAATGTTTGCTCAAACAAAAAACAAGAAAAATGATATAATATATTTGTGGTGAATATAACCTGCCGTTGCGTATTTGTCCATCTCAACGAAATTCCATGAGAAAAAAAATAATAATTTCAAATCTTTTGTAAATAAAAAAAACTCCAATAAATGTGAAAACAGTTGGAGAATCGTTCGTTGCCTATTGCCCGTTCGTGCTAGCCGATTGTCAGAAATGTAATGCGCTGACCAGACTCGTGGCGAGCCACGACAACCCTTGACAAGTCCCACGTGTGTGGTCAGACCGTTTGGCTTGTCGTGCGGACGCCTGCGAGAGAGTGCCATAGCTCGCCGTTGACCCGGGACCCGGTGGATATTTCGGCCACCAAGCGACAAGCTCGGAAAGCTTCAGTATAACTTATGAACTGGCCCGGTGCGGTCGCCGTTTTTGCTCCGTGCGGTTTATCGTAAATTGCGATAAAATGTAAAATATATTATTTTTATGTTACAGATTTTTAATGCACTAGTAAAATTTATTACGACTGGATCTACACAATAGCCCTAAATAATTTTTTTTTTAAAGATTTATTATTTATTACAAGAATATTTTTTTTTAATTATTGAATATCTCTTATTTATAATAAATAATAACTTTTTTAAGGTTATTCCCTATGTAAGTTTAAAGTAATTAATAAGACGAGTGATCCTGGGTTCGAGTCCCAGTCTTAATTTGGAAGGCGGGAATGGGTACCGCAGCCCCGGGAACCATCTATTGGATAACAAACACCTCTGCCATGGGTCACCCCAAGTAGTTTACTACGTTTGGTGACTTAGCAGGGGTGTACGGGTTCATGGGGTAAGGTTTGTCTAGGTCTTGGCGGTGGATGATATAGACACACTGAACCCCAGATTCGTACCCAACCGTCATTCCTTATTCCTTCCCAGAACTTATTTTCCATAAAAATACCCTCCACATAGCATCCCCAAAGATGACATAGGGAAATTATTTTCCTCAGGGCCTCCTGTGTGGACGTAATGTAAAAAAAAAGTGCGCTGTTACCTTTTAATTTTTTTGTGTGTTGTTCTTTTTCATATTTTTGTTTAGATTTATTATAAAATAAAATAAAATTCTACGAAGAGATAACACACGAATGAACAAAATACTAGAATTTAAAATAAATTATCTGGTACGGTTTCTGTAAATTTGAATCATCCACCATCTCTTTCGGCGAACTCTTCGTTTTTTTTTTTTTATTTAGTACAAATAAGTTAGGGCAAATGTGACAGCCGATGTAGTTGCCTCGATGTCCGCCATGCTTGGGCGCTCCGAACGCAATGTCGAACTCGCAAGCTTATGCACGAGTGTGGTGACCAATATTTGCGTGCCATAGCTTGCCGAGTCGTGCGACGAGCGCGCTTGGCACGTATGAGGCCATACCATAATAATAATGTTATTTATTATGCTCACTTCAAATATTCTGTGTTTCATCCACCTAAATCGATCTTTAAAATATATCAAAACGGAAATTTGATGATTTTCATTTTGTTGTTAATGTATACTGACTATACTAACATAATATACTAACCGCTAAGGTTTGAATAAAATAATTTGACATTTGACACAATATGTTTGACGTTTTATGTACATAGACAACATAGAAAATCTTTCCAGTGTTGCCAGCGTGTTTTACCAAACCTTTGTCTACCCAATGTCAGTCGTTATAATATTATCGGTAGTTGCCTCTGTCTATTCGATATTGTAAAGTTATCGATTTCATTGTGCTAGCACTCCAGGAGCTCTATCCACTAATCAACGGCGGCCTTTGTATATCCTATCGTTCGTATGTACGGCCTATTCCTTTGTTCTATGCGTAAAATCTTGTCTTAAATATTAGTTTATCAATTAAAAATAAAAGGATTATTTAGATTACACGGATTGTCTGTGATTGTAATAGAGGAACGTATTTCTTTTTTTAAACTAAACTACTCTTAATATCTATGCATTCTACTATCATCGGGAGAACGCGATCTGTGAAAATGTTTACAACGACAGTTTATTTCACGAGCCTAAAATATTTTTAAGAGGGTCGATTCTTGATAAAGTTTTCAACTTCAATCAGCATGGTGCTATATTTAAGAACACTAATTTTAAATAGTATTTGTTTACTGGAGTCATGCACAAATAACGAAATTAATCGCTGAAAACAAACTGTCCTGACGTTGAAACTTTTAAAATACCTTATCAGACTATTTTAGATTGATTATCAATTAATAACATCGTCATTCCTCAACGCTCTAACAATAGTTAATTTACGTAAATTTCCGTGGAAAGTTTCCAATATTATTTACGTAGATGTCAGATTTAGCATGTGTCTGCTACCTCGGTGCGCCTTGGCTTCTAAAATATAAACTATTCTGCGGCTTATCAAAGCTTGAAATTGAGCGAGGAATGTCGTGCATAGCGAGGATACGTAATGGCTGATTGATATACCGGGCCATAGGATTGATTTCCTGTGGACATTACTCGTTTTGACTAAAATATTAAACTTTCAATGAAAAAAATCTAAATGTTTAAACATAACATATCCTTGCAAATATTACATTAGATATTTTTATAAAATAAAATAAAATTAATCCAAGTCAGAGCTTGCGGGTCGAACAATAAATTTCTCCCCTTGATATATTTGTACCGAAAGTTTTGGACACTAGCGCCATTCCCCACCGCAAATGGCGACACAACGAACTATTATTATTTGTCTGCAATTAACAATTTATATCAAACGTTGCGTTAATTAAATACGTTATTTTATAATAATATCGCAAGCAAAAGTGTAAAGAGAATTTATGACGCGAATGTGAACGGTAGAAGAAGCCGAGGACGCCCAAGGAAGACGTGGCACGATCAAGTAAATCAGATACTTGAGTCGGGCCATGTCAAGAGTCAGAATAATAGAAGAGTATGTATGAGAAGATGTATGCATGTGAATGAGGCAAGGAGCGTCTGCCAAGACCGAGTTGTTTGGCTGTCCGTCCTCTCTGCCTACCCCTGCAGGGAAACGGCGTGATGGTTAGTTAGTTTTTTTTTTTTTATATCGCAAGCAAAAATAGAAAACCTCAAAATAATTTATTGAATAAGAAAATAATAGTAACAAATGTTAATCTAAAGAAACTATGAAAATAAAAAGATACAGAAAAAAAAATTCTGTGACATGTTCTTTTTCATATTTTGTTTAGATTTGTTGGTATTATCTTATTTTTCAATTATATATTACATTGATAGGAATAACTTCAAAAGTTATTATATGGAGTTATTCTAATAAAAAAATCAAAATAATTATGTAACAACATAAACAACATTACATTGTATGATTGATTTCTAATGAATTATTTCTAATTTCATATTTATGTTTTCTTCTCCCTTTTGAATGAGATATGTTTGATAAAATTAAGGTTATCCCTTAAAAACTAATTACATATATGAAACGTATCTCATAGCATTTCTGAGAGTAAATACCACTGCACGTCACTGGGTGTATGTTATATTACGTGAATTTCCAGGCTCCACTCGGCCAGATTATGGAAATGACATAGATAAAATGCTTTTGCAGGTGCAAAGCCGGGCTCGCTTAGTAATCCGATATGTTTCAAGTGCCATATATCACGACTTATTTATTATTTATTATTACTTACTTATTTATTATTTATTATTACTTATTTATTATTATTTATTAGTGTTTCGATATTTATATCTGGTATGTTTGGTTAACCGGGAAATTCTGTTAGCTTATTTTGAATTTAACAATTACAAATTTGACTAGCATTGACAGATAGCAAATTATTAAATAGTATATTTAATGATCCAGAAAACAGTAAGTTCCGGTACGTTTCTGCTCTGTCTCATGTTTTATCTTCATTAAATCACCATTATGCAAATATCAAATATTATCTTTGACGGCCAACGCGGTCGAGGGGTAAGGCTCTCGACTCCCAATCCGAAGGTCGCGAGTTCGAACCCAGCATGCGCAAATAAATTTCATTTAATTAATTTTTGATATTTCATAATTAATTTAATTAAAAATAATATATACTATATTTGCGGCATATTCCAGAGTGGAAGATACTCTCAGTATCGCCCCCGTTTAAAACCACCATTCGTTATTGAAACGTTGCTTGAAATGGATTTAGCGGTGTTTGGTGACCGGATCTGAATAGCCAGGTGCTTCCATACCTTCCTCGTCCCTATCTCCTTCCCCTCCCCTACTGCCGGGCAGTATTTTTACATTAATTACGTGAGCTGTTTTATATTATTTTAGACCCCCCCTTGGTGATATTAAGTGAGATTTGGTGGGACTCCCTCCCCCTCCTTACGTGAGATTTTTTCTTACTCTCGAAATAAATATTTTTCATAATAGCCATTTTTTCAGCGGGAAAAATGGGATACAAGAAGTGAAACATTATTATTTTTTTGTATTATCTCTGTAGTAATATATATTCTTTTAAAGTTGACGGTTTTGAGACGAATATGCAGAAAATTTCTCCGTATTTTATTACATGGATGAAAAATCGAAATCCATAAACAGTATTTTAACTGATAACTAATTACAAAACCACCGGAGTCAAATTTACTTTCGAAGATAAACCAAAATATATTGATAAATTGGTGAAACCCTCGACTATTACGCCGTTATTCCATGGAGCTACGTTCAAGCGACGCGATCGCCGCTCGTCTGTGTTTTCCATACTATTATTAGTGTTTGAAATCGCCGCTAGGTGCTGCACTAGCAAACTAGTATGACAGGTAGCGGTAGCGTCGCTTGTAAGTAGCTACGTAAAAGATGGGCGTAACTCTTAGGTGAAACACATTCAGTCTAAAATGTGTATTATTACCATGCATAATAAAATGTTATAAGAGTAATTCTGGTCTTAAATTTGAATTTTCAGCCGCACAGCTTTCCACCGGAGATGGCGAAAAGCGGCGGCGTTAATGTCAAAATCAAGGAAAAAGAGTTTTATACCCATCACTGATTACTGAAACCGTTTTATGTGCGGGAATGTGTATGGAAGAAGAAGATAAAGGGAACGAAATTAGTGACCACATACTCCAACCTAACGACCTGAGCGTGGCTTGCGAGCTCTAATGGCCCGGGGATTATAGAAATATTCTGAAAACCTTTCAGAAAGTCATTTAAATAAGTTTCTAAACCCAACGTACAGCTTGGCAATAAAATTTAGAAATAAAATAAAGCATTTTTTATTTATATCACCGAGTAATGTAAAAAACTATAGTTAATAGGTTTTGCTTGATTCTTGAATTTGACAGGGCATGTGGCAGGAATAGCAGCATTATCATCTGCTTTTCGTTGATATTGATATCCTTAAAGTCTCTTCATCTGCATTTTTATTTTTATTTAACATCTGATAAGTTGCTAATTTGATTAGATTACGTTAGACGTAAGACACTCGAGCTTTAGAAACTGTAACTTTTCACTCGTAAAAAAACCTTTAATAACAACTGCGGACAAACGATGATTACATTGACCTTGCTTGGTCTATAATTGGAGGTGGAATAAAATTGTTTAAAGGTCGCATGTTTTTAGGTGGAATAAAATTGATTATTTGTTTTTTTAAATATTTATAATAATTCTGTACGTTAAAAGATGAACCACGGGAGTCCACTTTAGACTTTTGTTTAGGAAAGCGATTTTTGGGTTAACTGTATGTTATATCCAACGGGCATCTTCCTAATGATATATTTTTAAACTGCGCTTATTGTAATATTATTGTACGCTTATAGGGTTGAAAAAAATTGTTCTACGGCACGAATTTGTTTATGTTCGAAATTGATTTTTTTTCTTCATTTTTATTAGTAACATGAAGAGTATCTCTGTACCCTCTGGTTGTAAAAAAGCAGTCATTCAATCTTTTCCAAAGAAGGGTGACCGCTCCAACCTGGCTACGATTTATGCAGGTTCATGTATATGATGCATGTATATGCAGCCTTACTGACCAGCTCAGGAACGGGGGCCAAATGTAAGTCATAGACATGTTAGCCTCCATTTTTAATCCTTTCTCTCCTCAAGAAGAACCTCCACACAGCATCCTCAAAGTTGACATAGGTCATGGGTTTTCCTGGTGGCGTAAATTTAAAAAAAATCCATAAAACAATGCTATATGCAATTGGAACTCTTGTGCGGTATTCAGATAAATAAAAATGAGAGGACTTTTGATTTTTTATTGCGGATTATGTGCATCTCACCCTAACCCTATACACGGTGAATAAATAACCATTAAAACGTCTTAAACATTTTGCAAATGATTCATTAAAAAGTTCATTGATCTCTCATTGGAATCGACAAGATGTACGAGTACATGTTCATGTTGAAAACAATCAATCGGTTAAGGTTAAATTGATGAACGTTTAAAATTAACCGATTGATATTAATGATTCAATTTATCGAAGCAATCAATAATAATTTTATTTACTAAAAAAACTATTTGTGTGGGATGAATGTACCTACCTGTAGAGGTCGAGTTTTGATATCGTTGTCGTTTATTATTGATTTATGGTCCAAATCATAAAAAATCTATCGTACAATTTCACGTCAGATTTCAAACAAACAATGGATCATTTGGTGAAATGACTAAAATAAGAAATAAAATATATTCAAGTCATATAAATATTATGATACATATCAGTTACATCGTACAATGGGTACTTTATGTGAAATATGACACAAGAAAAGGCGACTACCCGTCATCAAAGTTTATTTCAAATTTTTTTAAACAAAAAGCCTCATATGTATAAAAAAAAATAATGAATATTTTATTAATCTTCGTTTTTTATTTATTGCTTTTTTATATGAATGCCCCTCAAAAGTCTCAACTGCTCTCAACCGTTTGGAGCCAGTGAGAATATGGCATCCCCAATTGGGGTATGTTGTGAGGCTGAAGCTGTGGGCAATGGAAGCAGATGAGGAAGAGGAAGTGGGGAGGTACTTGGCTATTCAGATCTGGTCACCAAACACGGCTTAAGCCATTTCAAGCAACGTTTCCATTCTGAATGGTAGTCTTACACTAGGGCGATGCTGAGAGTATCTTCCACTCTGGAACGTGCCGCAAACATGAAGAGCGTAGAGTTAATGATATGTACTTATTTATTCATTCGTGGCGACATTACTGTAGATTTGTGGATATAAAATATATTTGAATTTATCGAACAGACTAAGCTCGTTCGTTAAGCTTTTGGCTGCGCAGCCGGTTTCATACAAAACGTAGTTTTGGATTTGAGGCCGAAATACCCAACTAAACTGAAAAATTATTTTTGTAATAAAAAGTTACGTCAAATGTCTATCTCGGACAGGAGGTACATTTTCGTTGTTTGTTTTTGGGGTGTTATGCCGTGTTGTGCTACCTCCTTCTTTAGCCGACGTTTCGGACAGCGTTGCAGTGTCCATCATCAGGGCAGATCCGGCAGATCTTCGACGGATCTGCCGGATCTGCCCTGATGATGGACACTGCAACGCTGTCCGAAACGTCGGCTAAAGAAGGAGGTAGCACAACACGGCATAACACCCCAAAAACAAACAACGAAAATGCTTTTGGCCGTGAAAATCTAAAAAGGAAGTTCATTATTTATTTTATTAGTCCCGTCCTTAACTTCAGTCCCGTTTTTAACCGTTTTTACGAATAAAATGATCGTATTTTAGAATAACATTTTTCTCCGTGTCGATGTGGGCTGTAGCGCCATCGAAGAAGAAGAAGGAGTACAATAAAAATATATACTTTTCGAAGCGGGGCCCTAAAAATCAATGCAATTCCTAAATCTTTATAAAATGTTTTAGCAAAGAATTTATATCCAACTCTCGTTTGTTATCTGTCCTAAAAAGCAATATTGTTCACAAAACCTGACAAGAATTTACCTGAAATAAGCAATGTAGGAAACAGTGTTACAGCGTTACTACAATAATGCTTCACAACACGTTTAATAGTTTTCACAATACAGGAATGTATTTTACGTACCCACCTTCGATTCTCGTGCCAATGCTGCCAATATGTTCCCCGTAATGTCTGTGTTCCAGATCATTCTATCGGGATATTTGTTGCCTCCACGGCTCTTGCATTGTATCTCGTATCTTCTATCGTGTCTGACGTAATAATAAATATATAGCAAGGTGTGCATTCGCGAAACAATTGCTGCATCGGCGAAATGTGTTTTTCAGATCAGCAATTTATCGAATGTTCTTTGTTCGATGGCAGTTGACTGCAGGAACAGCGAGGAGTATACTCGTACATAAAATGTATACAGGAATACATATGTATATGTATATTCAGGTGTCAGTTAGCTATGAAAGCAGGCTGGGTTGTTTTCAAGTGTCGTATAATCAAGAAATGAAATGTACGCCCTTAAAAAACGTGTATGAGTACGACTTACATTCAATTATTTTAAAAGCATCTTGTCAAATACATTGTTTGTTTTTCAATGACAAGTCTAAAACAATGTTACGGCAATGATGTTGAGAAACTTCCAAATTTAATGACAATGAAAATAATAATAATAAAATACCAACAAAGAAATTAAAAAAACAAATTAACAGAAAAAAATCTGGGCAAAGTCGAGGAGTAAAACCAGATTACAATTTAAATAAAAGTAAAATGATTTTAAAAAAAAAATCCTGAATTGGAAAATTTATCTCAAAACATTTTTCACAATAGTACATAATTCGTAAATAATATTATTATTACGCATGTATCCTACCTACCCCTATGCTGATAAAATGAAGCGTATTTATGAATACTTTGACACGTGAAGCATAAAGAGCTAACTGAGGAATTCGTGAATAAAATTATTTGTGGTAATTTTCGTCTAAATATTCTATTCTACACACTGCGGCGTTCATATAAACGGCAATTTAAGCAAACAAAGAAATTGTAAAATGCAGTCATTCTTATCAATAAAACGAAGCCAACAACATCTTCATTATTTTTCATCACACATTATGTACTTGCGACAACACACATGTATATACATGTAAAATAATTTTTTTAAGTACTAACTAATAACTGAATTTATGTACACTCCTCTTCCATACACAAGCAAATGCTTCCAATGGAAGAGTAGTAAATAACTCTGAGATGCAAAATTATTAAACTGTATCGTGTAAAACATATTTTTATTGTTATTGTTAACAAGCATCCAACTTTGACACCATTTTATGGATGATGATTAAAACTCCATCATGATGATGTTAAAATTACCTTTTAGTGTCTAATCTTAACCGTCTCTCAACCCATGTTGATATGAAACGCGCAAAAGGAAATCTAAAGAAAAGTTTTTTTGTCCTAAAAATATAATATATTTTCGTAGAAATGGTTTTTGAACTATTCAGAATGATTTATCTCTGTTTTGAATGCGATAGTCGGTTTTAAAGCCAATTTTCGCTGCAGCCAGATGATAGGGTTAAAAATGGTCAACGAATTTAAACTCTCCCAGATTTTTTCGACCGTACATCTTCACGTTTGAACCAATATGTACAACTACTCACGTGCACACTGCACATCGCAGTCTATGACCATATGGTGCAACGCTGAACTCCCTACTTCGATAACTAATATAAGTTAGCAGATTGATCCCTGGGGAAGACCTGTGGCAGAAGGGCACCTGCCGTATTGTTGACATAAGATGGATGGCAAGGAGTGGACAGACATGCCAATGGACCGACTAAAGCGTGTCGCATATAATAGATAAAACATCTGTATTATATTTATACTTGGTTGGTAATGAGCAGGTTGGTATTGGACGTATTTACAGATGGTGTTTTAATATAATAAATTAATATATTAATCAATTAAGAGAAAAACAAAATTATGGCTTAAATTTTTGATTAATATATTAATTTTAAACACCATATCTAACGCCCTTCGTACATGGAGCTACTTACAAGCGATCGCCGCTACCGCTACGGCGATCGAGTCGCTTGAAAGTAGCTTAATGTACGAAGGGCGTAAATAGTCCAATACCTAGTGTAGCTAAATTCACTCAAACACAAATAATAAAAATACATATGTTGTTTAATTTCAAGATTTGATGCTTATAATTTTACATATATATTTTACAAGCTTCTGCCCGCGACTTCGTCTGCGTAGGATTAGTACTTCGATTAATCTATTTTGTTTTCCTAGGTCCCATCTACGTTTACACCCAAAACTCTTAACCTATTTATTTAAAATATGTATAATTCGATTCAAAGTATTAGGCGAGTACTTCAAATAAATTCAGCAATTTAAATATTTTCCAAAATAGAATTTTGATTTAACAATTAATGTTTTGCAAAATGTCATTCTCAAATTTTGATGTTTTCTATTAAACTATAATATTATTTTCAATATATTGAAAATAAATAGCTAGCTTCATACATTATAGCCTATATGTTATTCTGATGTATGAGCTATATTATTGTAAAGTTTCATTAAAATCCATTCATTAAATTTCGACTTAAAGAGGAACAAACATTCATACATCCATACAAACTTTCACGTTTATGATATTAGTAAGATGTCTAATGGTTCTTCACAATCTCATTTAGCATTGTTGTATTAACGAAAATATTTAATTTTTCAAAAGAAGTAAACACACTGTGACTTGATATTTTAATTAAATGAAAAGAAAATACTTTGTTTGAAGTCACTTTATTTTTATGTAACGTCTACAGGTTTCGGTACCTACGTACCATCATAAGGAATCAAAATACCACACAAAAACCACACATACCCTTTCAATTGAACACACTATGGGGTTCCTCGAACGAAACTTCCCCACCTTTTTAGTGGTTATTGTAGCTTACTTGTATGCGTATTGCGTATGCCACCTAATAATTTTTATTTTGGAATATTTGATCTGTAAATAAAAAAGGTGCTCCACGATTAAAGTAAAATTGTTTCAACCGTCCCCGGTCTACCTTACCTACTAGATAATTAACATATACAAAACCCTTTGATAATTTTTTTCTGTTGCATAGTTAAGTATTTCAAATATATATATACACTAGCGTCTGCCCGCGACTTCGTCTGCGTAGGATTAGAACATCGAGTAATCTATTTTCTTTTCCTATGTCCCATCTACGTTTATACCAAAATTCTTAACCTATTTATTTAAAATATGTATAATTCTTGATTGGATTCAAAGTATTAGGCGAGTACTTCAAATAAATTCACTAATTTAAATATTTTCTAAAATAGAATTTTGATTTAAAGATCATTATTTTGCAATATGTCATTCTCAAATTTTTACATTTTCTATTAAACAATAATTATTATTTTCAATATATCGAAAATAAATAGCTAACTTTTAAATTATAGCCTATATGTTATTCTGATGTATGAGCTATATTATTGTAAAGTTTCATTAAAATCCATTCAGTAAATTTTGCGTGAAAGAGTAACAAACACACATACATCCATACAAACTTTCGCGTTTATAATATTACTAATATATGTGAAACGGGCCCGTAGTCTTTACTCCCAATGATTGTGTTCTTCCTGGAAAGAGATTATTCAAACTTTCAATGAGTATGTAATGATGTTTTGAATTTCTTCTAAATGGTATATTTTTTAGGAGGAGCCACTTCTCTTATTTAAAAAGTTTGGGATATTTCCGGACGTTCTAATAATATGATTAAATAAATGCTTTTGAAGAGTTTTCATCGATGGAATTACGCTCGGTTCATTTTCCATTTTTAATCAGACGCCCGAGTCGGCAAAACTTTTATTTCATTATTTACGAAGTTCTCGGGATTATTATGTAATTTTCAATACAAAATAGCGAAACTGCGAAAGCCAAGATTAAAGTAAATTGCGGCACTCATGAAATTCTAGACGACTTTTTGCAATTTGGAATTGCAGCTATAGAGTCTGCATGGGGGTCTCAGGGGATGAAATCTTCCGCCTTTCAGCTAAAGCAAAGGACCATTATTTCCAAACTTTCTTCTGAAAGCTCACAAGTTATTATTAATTTGAAGTTCAATACCATAATTTGTTGCGGAGTATTTTTACGACAATTTAGGATTAAATCGATTTTGTTCCTAAGTTTGTTGTGAAAACGAAAAAAGTTTATACATAACTTGAAAGGAAATGTTATTTTCCGGTCTCTATGTATTTTTTTTATTTTTTTATTTATTAGTTGGATGGTGTACTTAATATTTGTTCAGATCACAAACCCAGGACACTGCTGAAGATGAGTGTTGTGAGAATTGCAATTTAAAACAAATTAATTAAAAAACCTTTTGTTATTTATTAAGTTAGTACTCCCAACTGAGCTTTTGGATTTAAACAAAATAAATTATACAATAATTAACTGAGCCCTTGCCCCGAATAATGTTGTATTCAACAATATTCGTGTTCCAAGAAAAATGGAAATAACGAAATCGGTTATTTTGATAACATTTTATATTTCGAATACAAAAAGCATACAATTCTTAAGACTTTTAAAGGAAGTCGTGGAAAAGTATTAAATAAGAATTTATTACAAGAATTTGTGCTGAATTCGCGGAAAAAATGTTGTATATGAAAATTTCAAATACAACATTATTTAACAAAATATTTTTTTTTACTTTTCTTACCGTCAAGAAAGCACCATGCTCTTCTAACATCAATTTACATATGTCATTGGTGCATTTGAGTTTAAAAAGCAAAAAAACTGTATGAATAAATGAAACTATTTACAATCGAGATATTGTCTTGAGATCAACATACAACATTTTTCCACAAAACTGTTTCAATGGCTAAAAAGCGAATTTTTCTTTCATGCATTCTTCAGCTTCTTGGCTTTGATTTACCCCTGACCTGTGAACCGTGAGCACTTCTCTGTGTAAAATTCGATATTAAATATTGTTATTATTTATATCAAAATAATGTAACTACTACTGCCATCTACTTTCATGTATGTAAATAGTTTAGTTCAAATAAAATCTTGTTGCGAACAGTTACGTCTTTTAACAGGTTATGAGCCCTTTTCTTGATTTATCAGTTATTTTTGTGTAAAATAGATAAATTGTGTACGTAGTTTCGCGGAAACATGACGATGAACTATATTGCTAGTGTGCCGAGATTAAAAGGCAGAGAAAATTACGATGATTGGTGTTTTGCGGCAGAAAATTTATTGGTGCTCGAAGGCATGGACAAGTATATAAAACCAACGCCAGATTTTGAAATAAAACCAATAGATGACGCAAAAACGAAGGCAAAGTTAATATTGACGATCGATCCAGTTTTGTACGTGCATATAAAGAACACCAAGAGTTCGGCAGAATTATGGGATAAACTGAAGAACATGTTTGATGACTCTGGTTTCTCAAGAAAAATAACATTGCTTCGACATTTGATATCCATAAGATTTGAAAATTGTGATTCTATGGCTACATATGACACACAAATGATTGAAACCGCTCAAAGGTTAAATGGCACGGGATTTACAATTTTTTTATTTTTTTATTTTTTATTTTTTATTGTTTATTCCAGATCTCGGGGAGGGTGGTGCAATCCCACGAGCTCCATATTATAAATAGAACATATTATCAAATTAATATTAAAAATATACATATATATTGTGAGATACTGCACACATATTGAGATAAAACAGAATAAAAATAATACAGAAAAAAAAAAAAAAACATGAAAATAAAGTTTTTTGTTTTTGTTTTTTTTTTTTAACTCATCAGGAGTTGGCTCCATCGCTTGTAAATAGGACCCTGCCAGAAGTGCAGTGCTGCCATCACAAGACCGTTTTCACTCGTGGCTAGTCGCGTTCTAAAGCTGGTGATCCGTTTTTTGAGTAGTGCTCGGAATGCAGGAACACGCCCTTCTACAAACATCTCAGTGGCACTGCAGTACCAGGACAACCCAAAAAGTATTCGGTATGAATTGTTGTACTGTACTTCCATTCTTTTTAGAGATGCTTTGTTGTAGTTGGTCCACAGCTCCGAGGTATATAGGCTCGTGCAGTATGTGTTAAAAAGTTGCCTTTTTGCTTCTGGGGTACACTTATTAAATCTTCGAGAAATCATATTTGCCCTAATACACAGTGATCTTCTCTGTCGCTCAATATCAGTATCATCATTGAGTTCCGCTGTTACGATATGTCCTAAGTATTTGACCTCCGGTTTTTCAGATATTTTTGTGTCGTTTAGGCTGACGGGTAGTACCTTTGTAGGGCCTGCGCTCGATTTCAATACAAGTAGTACAGATTTAGTTGGGTTGTAGACCATGTTATGTTCAGCGGCATATTCTTCGCATATCTTTAACAGCTTCCTCAATGCTTTAATGCTTGGAGACAAAATAACCATGTCATCTGCATATGCAATGTTATTTACGCAAATGTTTCCCAGGTAACAACCTACCTTTGCCGAGGTGAGTTTATCGCTTAAATCATTCATATAGACGTTAAATAAAATCGGTGATAAGCATCCCCCTTGTCTGACGCCGCATTCCGTATTCACTGGTGCTGACATTTTATTTTTCCAGATAACTTGGTTCTCTTGTTGATGATGCCAGACTGCCAGAATGTTAATTATTGAACTGGGCACCTTCCTTTCTTTTAATTTTTTCCAAAGCAGTGCATGAGATACTCGATCGAAAGCTTTACTTAAGTCTAGAAAACAAGCATACACTGTTGTTTTTCTTGCCTTATAATATTCGATACTTTGTTTCAAACTGAATATAGCCATATCTGTTGACAATTTCGATTTAAAACCAAATTGGTTATCGGACGTAAATAGTTTGCCTTCTATGTGAATTTGTATAACCCTTTCAAATATTCTGGATATAATCGTGGCAAGGGATATCGGCCTATAGTTGGAAGAACTGGATATGTCTTTTTGTCTGGATTTAACTAATGGTACTATAATTGTACGCGAGAAGTTCCTTGGCATATGCGTATGTTGAAGTATCTGTGTGAATAGCGTTGCTAGAAGCGTGTATATTTTTTCACCGGCATTTCTAACATGTTCAATGCTCAGGCTATCGTAACCGGGCGATTTTCCAGCTTTCATTCGTTTTACAGCTGTTTTGACCATACCTTCCGTAATGATTATGTTTTCGTCCTCATCTTTGCATGGTTTTTCTAAGATGGTGGGTTCGTTTCTTTCCGATATTTTTGAAAAGTTGGTTATAAAAATATTAGCAATCTTTTCTGCGTCCGATTCTCCTTCAATATGAGTGGATATCTGTGCTTTAGATTTTAAAACGTTGCTAGTTTTTTGCCAAAATTCTTTAAAATCGCTGTTCTCTATTGCACCTGAAATTTTGTCCATTTTTATTTGTTCCGCTGTTTTTTGACATTTTCTTAACTCACATTTAAATTTTCTTCTCAATATTTTTCTGTTTTCCGCTAAGGGACCCGACCGGGGTTTTCCATTTTCAATCCATTTTTTAAGTGCATTTCGTGATGCTTCATAGTGAATTGAAACATTGTCATTCCAACCAGGAATATGTTTAGTTGTGGTAGTATTATGTTTGCGCCCACTTTCAAAGACGTTTTTTGCGGCAGTGCATAATGACTCTACAATCCTCGTATATAATTCGTCGATGGCTTCTTTGTGAACGTTATTTTTGCATCCTGACTTTTTACAGAGTTCGACACCGTTGCTGCATTTAATCCGGTTTGTTAAAAATGATGCTGTTACATAATAGGACATGATCTGCGATGTATTATGTGCTCTCCATTTTACTGGATCCAAAGCTATCGGGGTAATTTCCTCCGTGGCGGTTATACCTATTGTTTCTAAACAAATCGACATGGGCCGGTGATCTGTCCAGTCAACATCGTACTTTACTGAAATATTTTTTGTCATCTTTTGAATCGTGGCTGTCCCTATGCAGTGATCTAACCAGCTCGTTGTGTTACGTGCATCGCTAACATAGGTGTAAGAATTTTCTGGCAGTTTTTCAACATCGATACAGTGATATTTGTTTTCTTTGCAGAATGATAATAAATCTTTCCCAAATAATGTTCTTGGATCGGCATTAAAATCACCCATAATAAGACAGTTTGTATATTGTTTATCTTCTATAAGTGAATGCAGGTTTGCCAGGCATCTTGAAAATTCAGGTACGTTATCATTGCAGAAGGTTGGCATATAAACTGTGGAATGCACAACAATCCTTTATCCAGCGTTATTTCTATTCCCGATAACCTATTGTCATTGCAGTCGATAGCCTTGGCCTTTATTGTGCTGCGCCACAATATTCCAGTCCCACCGTGGGGACGCCCTCTAAGTATGCCGATAGATGTATCTACGGCAGATGTGCCCAAGCTTGAAAATTTTGGGTGTATTTCTGAAAGGTAATTTATGTCAGTGGGTAATAGCCATGTTTCTTGTAATAAAATTACATCATATTCTTCACATATGTCGTGAATAAATTTCACTGTCCTTCTCACTGATCTGCAATTGATAGTAATTATTTTAAGAGGTTCCATCACGTGTTTTGTTTAAACTTTTGTCCGGGCTGTAATTTCTTTCTTTGAAGATTCGGTACACTATACCTTCGGGCCAAAAATCTTTCTCCATAAAAATACCGATTTTTTGAGCGAGGATTGATATCTTGAACGTTTTGAATGGGGTTGGTTTGAACGGTTTGATCCATTCTACGTCGATATAGGATTGATTCTGGGAAGAAATATACTTTTTGACTTCATCAGTACTCGTTTCTGTGTCAAATCTCGAGGCATATATTGCCGTTCTTAAGGGAGCTGCCTTGATGTTAGATACAGGCCCTGTACCCTTGTGATTTTTATTGACTTTTCGTTTTTTCACGACCGTAAAATCGCTATTATTATTGTTTTGATAATTTCTAATTATCTTTGTATCGGGCCGCGGGCCGTTGTCTAACGGTTTCTGGGATTCTACGTTTGCCGAATTACGTAGTACATTGGAATACGTCTTTTGATTGGTTTGCGTTATAATATTGTCCTGCTCCGTGACCTTGACATTGAGCAAGGGCATTTCTTCGGTATGTTTATTATCATTTTGATTATTGACATTAGTTCTTGATTTGGTCCCGGATTTCAGCTCGTTCCTCAAAAGGGTCATCTGCTGCCGTAGCTCTTCTAAATCATTTTGTTTGCACATTTGTGCCTTTATGGTGAATAGCTCAGTTTTTAGAGACAACATATCTTTTAGAAGTGAGGTTATGTCAACTGAATCAAAACAAACTGGAGGTAATTTATGTAGGTTTTTAGCCACAAAAGTTGGCATTTCCGTTGGCTCGGTCTCTTTTATTACTTTTATCATGTCATACAGGTTCTTTACCTTTTTTCCATCTCCCTTCCTGGTGATTCTTCTTTCGTCAACTTCCGAGTACAGGAGATCTTTTGATATTTCCACTTCATCTTCACTAAAGTGCGTGGAACAAATTTGAACTATTGACACTTCATCTAATACGTCAGTGACAGTGACGTAACAGACCAGTGGGTAGGATCATTATTGTTGGCAGGTTTGTCTGATCGTTATTCTCCGATGATAATGGCAATTGAACATTCTGGTATTTCGATAACAGCTGACGTCATAAAGTCAAAGTTACTCGCTATGGAGGTAACCAGTGATTTTGAAACCGGTGGCATAGCATTTGCAGCGAGAAATAAGTATTCCTCTAGCAATACTAAGCCAAAGAGATATAATAGCGGTACGTCATCTATGAACAAAATGAAAGTGACAGCTAACACATCAACAAAAACGGTTACATGTTATAAATGTAAAGAGGATGGACATTATCGGAATCAGTGTCCATTGTTAAAGACAAATACGAGTAAATGTATTTTTAATGTTGTATTCCTGAATGGAAAATATAACAAGAATGAATGGTACGTGGACTCAGGTGCGAGTGCACATATGACGGCGAATGAAGCTTGGGTAATGAACATGGATAAAACGTCGTGTCTACCAGAAATTGCTGTCGCCAATGAATCAAAAGTGCCAGTTGTTTGTTCTGGAGATGTAGAAATTGTGTCGGAATTAAATTATCATATAACAGTTAAAAATGCGCTGTGTGTGCCTAGTTTGACAACCAACTTATTATCCGTAAGTGAACTTATCATGAATGGAAATAATGTCATTTTTGAAGAGAAACATTGTTATATTAAGAACAAAAACAATGATTTGGTTGCAATTGCGGATTTGTCAGAAGGTGTCTATAGATTGAGATTACAATCACGAAGTTGTTTGTTGACTGTTCCTGTCAGTGGAAAGTTATGGCACCGAAGATTAGCACACATTAACAGTCAAGATTTGCAAAAAATGAGAAACGGTATTGTTAATGGTTTGAATTATGATAATACTGAGGACATAACCAAGTCTCAATGTATTACTTGCTGTGAGGGAAAACAAATGAGATTACCTTTTTCTCATATGGGTGAGCGAAGTACAGAAACGCTTCACAAAATTCACAGTGATGTATGTGGTCCGATGGAAACAAGTTCTTTGAATGGTGCTCGATATTTCCTGCTATTTATTGATGATTTTAGTCGAATGACATTCATATATTTTCTGAAGCAGAAGAGTGAAGTTTTCTACAGATTTAAAGAGTTTAAATCAGTTGTTGAAAATCAACTTAGCAAGAAAATTAAGATTTTGAGAACAGACAATGGTCTAGAATTTTGCAATAAGGATTTTAAGAGTTACCTAAACCAGGCTGGTATAATACATCAAAAAACAAATTATTATACACCAGAGCAAAATGGACTTTGTGAGAGAGCTAACCGTACAGTGGTTGAAAAAGCTAAATGTTTATTATATGATGCAAAGTTAGAGAAAAAATTTTGGGCAGAAGCAGCGAATACTGCTGTTTATTTGAAAAACAGGTCTATTGCATCAGGATTGGATAAAACTCCATATGAATTGTGGTATGGATCAAAACCAGACTTGAGTCACCTGCGTTTGTTTGGCAGCAAAGTCATGGTGCATGTTCCTAAACAAAAACGTTTTAAATGGGATAAGAAAGCTACACAACATATTTTAACTGGATATGGTGAGGATGTAAAAGGTTATCGTTTGTATAATCCTACCAAGAACTCTGTTATTATTAGTAGAGATGTCGTAGTGATGGAGGATGAGACAGATGTGAAAGTAACTGATGAAGAGTCGGCCATCTGGATTCCCAATGAAGAGGCAACAGAAGACAATCTGGTGGAAGAGAGTACTTATTCAGTGGGGGAATCGTCTCAGAACATTACAGAAACTGAGGATCCTTCTGAGAGTTCTTCAGATTCTTCAGATGTTGGTGGCACCGAAACACTAACAGAACTTCCAATACAAGATGTCTCAGAAAATGTAGTCCAATCAACAAAAACACAAGAACAATTAACAGATGTATGCAGCAAGCGTCAGAGGAGCAAACCAGAGAGGTATGGCTTCAGCAGCATGTGTATTTCCAGTACAGTTCCAGCATCTGAAGAGGTTGTATTAGCAGAGGCTCTTGAGGGGCCAGAGAGGGAACAGTGAAATATATATGTCAAAACCTGAAGGTTTTGTAAACAAAAGTGGGGGAAAAGTGTTAACATTAAAAAAGGCCATTTATGGATTGAAGCAATCTTCCCTAGCTTGGTATGAAAGAGTTAAAGAGGTTTTAAGTAAATTAGACTTTAAAAATAGTCAATATGAACCGTGTTTGTTTACAAAAATGAAGGGTGAAATTAAAATAGTAGTGGCACTGTATGTAGATGATTTTATAATTTTTTTCTAACAGTGAGACTGAAACTACTAAATTAAAAAATTTATTAAGTTCATGAACTTGCTTGGCATTGTATCTAATTAATAAACAGTTTGTGTATTTAGTTTATTTTGATAAGTGGGGGTGTTATTATTTGTATCAAAATAATGTAACTACTACTGCCATCTACTTTCATGTATGTAAATAGTTTAGTTCAAATTAAATCTTGTTGCGAACAGTTACGTCTTTTAACAAATATATTGTATAAAATATGCTGTTGGTAGTAGAAGATAGTATAAAAATAATTTAATTTGTGATTTGTGACGTGTCTTATCTCGAAGTTGTTGTAAATTTTAGACATTCCTTTCAGAAATATTCTTTAAGTGAGAAATTTAAGGTATAAGTTATAACTGACAGACTATATTTTCCAATATGTACTTAAGAACTTTCTGTCTCCGTCCCTTACGTTGCCACTTTTCTGTGTAAATTTTCATCAATGGCATCAAAGAAAAGCTAACGAAAATACCCGTCGCCAAAGCACTCTGGTGGAAAATCTTATTACCTACCTCCCCTGTACCACCCACACCACCCCACTACCTTCCCAAGAAGGTACTCATTCAATGTTATTTCCCAACCGCTGAATGGGTGGTGTCATAATATCAACAACCTTATTTTACAAGAAAATACACGCCTACTTACTCTCTGAATGATTCTGGCTACAGGTTTTTCCCTTTACCTACAAAGGCAAAGTTTCTATAATACTAGAACCCATTGAACTTATAAATAAATATTTCGCTTTTATGTCCCGCCTTTAATCACTGTACCGTTTTCACGGCAGTCTTTTTTGTTCTGCTGCTGTTTCCAGCTTTCCAGTAGAACCTTTTTTTTTTAACCTTAAAGTAGTATTTTTTTAAAGAATAATTTTAAATGTTTTTTAAAAGAGAAAAAAAATATTTTTCCATTATAATAATATATAAATTACTTATTTCCACTTAATTTATTTGCGACCGTAACCGGTTTTAGCCTGTTAAGGCCATCTTCAGACTGGTACAATTGTTCTTTAAACTACAGTTTATATAAATAACATATGGAGGATGGGGAGGGGGTTACCGGGGGTGATATACAAAGATTTTATTTAAATTGTATGGATTTTCGCATATTTGTTGCTATTTATTTTTACTTTCTAGTTATTTAGTTATGCCTACTTGTAATAACCAAATAAATATATATTTAATTAAAACAAATAACTTTGTTTAAACCACTAATATAATCACAATTACCTACATGTTTCAAAACCGATGGTTTCTTCGTCAGGGTAGTAATGACATTAATAACAAAAATAAAAATGTCATTACTACCCTGACGAAGAAACCATCGGTTTTGAAACATGTAGGTAATTGTGATTATATTAGTGGTTTAAACAAAGTTATTTGTTTTAATTTAATTCAACATGACGCCACAAAGTGATTTTGCGAAGTTTGAAGAAATAAATATATATTTAATCGTCAAAAATCATGATGAATTGTTCAATTTCTTTTAAACAACACGTCCTCAGGGTACCTACTACTTTTGAGTATGGTGTAAACGTAGGAACTGATTATGTTCTTTTAATTGAATTTATACTCGTGCATGAAATGATCCATAAAAGTTCAAACAAAATAGTATACACAAGCCGGATTGTGAACCCATACACGACTTCTGGGTTCGGAACCAAGGAGCCTGTCCTGTGCCCTTTGACGGAGATCGTCAAAGAATACAATTTTGAACTTGATATATTTTTTTAATTATTTGATATACATTATTACAGAGTTATTTATAATATTACTATTTTTCTTCTTTATTTCGAGTATAATAAACACCGGCTGAACTGCCAAAGCAGTTTGTCAGCATAAAATACATAGACATGCAATAAGCATTTGAATAATGTGCTCTATTATTATCGATTTTACCGGAAATGTATGAAATCTAGGAATTGTTTACAACTCCTAGGAAATGTATACAATTCCGAAGCTGTTTAGGAAATGTATAAAATATTGTTTTAAAAATTATTTAATACATAGATACATATCCTGGGAAATCTATACATTTCCTAGGAATTATATGTAATTCCAATATCGTATTAGGAAATGTATAAAAAGAATGCTTTCTGTAATAAAACACGTTGTTTTATTTATAACTCTGTTTTTCATGAGTTGCACAAACCTCAAACCCTCACTCTAATGTGAATTATCATATTCTTACATCCACGTGGTCAACATATTTTAAATATCCTGATTTGCTCTTTCCACACTCCCCTGATTTTGCGAATTCCTGGGTTTACCTAACCTAACCTAACCTAACCCAACCTAACCTAACCTAATCTATCCTAACCTGACTGTTTACGCGGCACTAGCGCGATCGCCTGATCAGACGATGCAATACCCTCCCCTCGCCCCGCTATCCCCGCGTACCCATTGATGTCTTAAATGTTTTACATTTCCGATTGCTATTTAGGAAACGTATAGATTTCCTAGGAAATGTGTCTAATATAATTTATTTCACACATTTCCAGGCGATTTTAGGAACTACATACAATTCTTAGAAATTGAATACAGTGGCGGATTACATACATATCAGTTAACATCGACAATTAAAAACGGATCCTGAAAGTAAAAATAGTTTTCGGAACATTGTATTATATTGGTACCTGTAGACTCCACCCTTATTCGAGAAGCTCGTCATTTGTCTGTTTATGTCTGTATCTTATCCATGTTGTACAAGTATCTTATCCACGTTATGTGTATCTTATTATTTTGTTTGTTCAGTCCTCGTGACAACCCCTGACCCGTGAAGTAGTAAAAGGAATTGCCGATATGTGACGCCTTCCGTCACGCTCTTGTTGGCGGAAAACAATTCAAAATAACGATATTGCAACATACCGTTCCAATTTCAAACTAAATCTATTCAATGAATCGCAAGGAACAAATACAAACTTTTTACTTCAGGCAATTCTGCTTTAATTTTGTTTTTCAAACTTCGAAGGCAAATTAAAATTCTTTGATTTTGAGTTTTTCATCTTCGCTTAATTGAGTTAATTAAAAAAAATCATCTTGTGATTTCTTTTAACTTGAGCTTCTTAAAAATAAGAGAGAATTTGATAGAAGGAATATCACCGGTTGAAAGATATGTTATTATCCCGTTTCTACGAAAATTAACGAAAAAGATTTTCTTGGAGTGATTGAAAACAATTTTTTTTTCATTTTTTTCGTACAACATTTACAGCGCCCTTGAGGTGATTTCTCACAAAAACGGCGCTCTACAAATTATCCAATTATTATTATTATTATTACATTCAATGTTCTGTTGACGAAACGTTCTTCAAAATGTTTTGAACACAGAGGAGTTCTTGGTCTTAAATATTCATTCATTACCGGCAACCCGGGCGTTTATTGAGGTAATATAATATTCTATAACATGTAAGTTACCCGCCTCACTAGACGTTGTCTGTTCTGAGACGGGTAATAATTAGAACATTAAAAAAGGTAAAAGGTGTACAGGAAAATAGTCAGAAAATAAACAGAATAAACAGAAAATAAACAGAAAAAAAGGTAATAATTAGAACATTAAAAAAGGTAAAAGGTGTACAGGAAAATAATCAGAAAATAAACAGAATAAACAGAAAATAAACAGAAAAAAAGGTAATAATTAGAACATTAAAAAGATAAAAACAGGAAAATAGTCAGAAAATAAACATGAAAATGCAAGTTGCAAGAATAATAAATTAATAAGAAGAAATAATAAATCTCTATATTTGGAAATAAAACCCGGTTTATGATAAAACATTGAATGGTGCGTAATTAATATTTCTATAGTGTAAATATCCAGATGTAATAATACATAATGTCCTAATAATAATAATAAAACAAGAAATGATCAATTATTATAAGCAATAATTATTAGCCTGAAACACTCATCAATATTGAAACCTCTCCCGAGAAAAGATATATGTCGCCGACGGGACTCGAACCCGCACCCCTCTGTTTGCCGGACAGGAGCTCTACCATTAAGCTACGGCGGGATACCTCCTACCCGCCAAATGATTCAATATATACCTAGTGTTTCATTCAACAATTATCGCTTATTATATTTTTTCACCTGCAAACAACCAACTTTATTTATATGAGAAAGGCATGTAAGTGCTAACTCTCTCACTAGGTGGCGTCGAGACATTATATCTACATTTGTTGGTGAAAATACTTTAACTCGTCAAATATTGTTTTTTTTTTTTTTTTAAATTGATAAACTAATGTTTAAGACAAGATTTTTTATGCATAGCACAAAGGGTAACAATTATTATAAGCAATAATTATTAGCCTGAAACACTCAAAAAAAAAAAAAATCAATATTTGACGAGTTAAAGTATTTTCACCAACAAATGTAGATATAATGTCTCGACGCCACCTAGTGAGAGAGTTAGCACTTACATGCCTTTCTCATATAAATAAAGTTGGTTGTTTGCAGGTGAAAAAATATAATAAGCGATAATTGTTGAATGAAACACTAGGTATATATTGAATCATTTGGCGGGTAGGAGGTATCCCGCCGTAGCTTAATGGTAGAGCTCCTGTCCGGCAAACAGAGGGGTGCGGGTTCGAGTCCCGTCGGCGACATATATCTTTTCTCGGGAGAGGTTTCAATATTGATGAGTGTTTCAGGCTAATAATTATTGCTTATAATAATTGTTACCCTTTGTGCTATGCATAAAAAATCTTGTCTTAAACATTAGTTTATCAATTTAAAAAAAAAAAAAAAAAAAAAAATGATCAATAAATAACAAATAAATAATGTTCCAATAGAACTACATTTAAGTGCCAGAGGGAAAGAGTTTGGAGCATCTACACTAATTTTTAGATCTGAAATCTTAGATGAAATCTTCCTTAGGAAAAAATATTTTATGGTCACAATGTGACATTTTCTGGGTCCAGGATCAAAGAGTTTACCGCTCTGCCACAACGAGTGTCAATGTTAGATAGGTACCATCATTAAAATCTTTGCAACCTACTTGTCCGTTTCCTATACTTTCGAGGGGTTTTATAAAATCCTTTTTTTATACCGATCTCCATAAAATATATGTCTATTTGCCTTACACATTTTCAAACTTACGATTTCGTATAGAGAAGAAATAATATTTTGGAGTGGTACCTAATCGACAAAAAATAGAAATACCTTGAACAGAACTAAATTTACATGGAAACAATTATTGTCATTTACCTTGCAAAAAAATCATAATACCGAACAGTAACACACGTTCACAATCAGTAATATTTTAAATATAAAACAAAATAACCATGTAACATTTCCACAACATAGTTACGTAAAAGAATGACAGACGACAACAGATGATGTCAAATAATGACCGCCATCTTAAACTGTAGGTACGAAAAACGGTAACAAAATATAACACGTCTTTTTTTCAAACTGAATTCATATAAAAAAGATGACCCGTTTGGAAATTGCATCTTGTAAAATGCCCGTTACTCAAAATTCTTTGCAAGTAAGCAAATAATTTTGTAGTCTCTGTGTAGGTAAGTGGTGGGCCACAAATATGTACTAGCTTCCAAGTGCGAATATGATATTGTAGCTTGTTGGAGGTAGATACTGGCCGTTTGTGTAAATTGTGCACAGCTTCATTCGTTGAAGAGAAAGTGAAGCATGCGAGGGCGAGGGTGAGGGCGAGGGCGAGGGCGAGGGCGAGGGCGAGGTTTTGTTTTATTGTTTGTAATAAATTTCTTATTTTCCTCCTGTTTTCTTCCTGGTGTAATTTATCATACGTACATACTACCTTCTTATATATTGTGTGACGGGGCTTTTTCAACTTTATCGTATCGAGACCGACAAATCATAATTTTTTAGGTTCAAACAGAAGACGTCTGATTTGCTTTTCTTTATTAGCAACTTTCTATAAAAAACATTGCCTCGAAAAGGGAGTTTCATGAGAATATTTCAAGTGAATCAAATAATTAAGCCGGGTTACACCATCCACACTATGGTAAACAATCCATTGGTTACGAGGGGGGCAACTTATATAATTGCCTTCCAGACAACATTAAAAACGAAAAGAGACTGGATAGTTTAAAAAAAACATTTTTTTTTTAATCAACAAAATAGTGAAACAGGATAATATTGTATTATGTAGAGAGTAATGTAAAATGTATTTAGTTTAAAATCATATAAAATGTATTTCTAGTCAAATAAGTAAAAATGTTTTTTTTTCTTTCTGGAATAAAAACTAAAAAAAAAACTTCTTTTATGCGTATCGCTGAGACAGATATTCCGTATGGGGGTCTATTTTCGCTCAATTCACCATCGATTTCATCACTGGTTTAATCAGCGATTTTAACGAAAGTTTTATCACTTGTTTCATCATATTCAACGTAAGTTTCGTCACTTTTTTCATCGCGTATTTCATCATTAGTTTCATCAGTGAATTTCATCGTAAGTTTCGTCACTTGTTTCATGGCGTATTCCATGACTAGTTTCGTCAGTGATTTCATCGTAAGTTTCATCACTAGTTTCATCAGTAATTTCATCGTAAGTTTCATCACTAGTTTCATCAGTAATTTCATCGTAAGTTTCATCACTTGTTTCATCGGTGATTTCATCACTAGTTTCATCAGTGATTTCATCGTAAGTTTCATCACTTGTTTCATCAGTGACTTCATCGTAAGTTTCATCACTAGTTTCATCAGTGATTTCATCGTATGTTTTATCACTAGTTTGATCGCGTATTTCATTACTAGTTGCATCGCAGGTTTCAGCAATGTTTTCGTTTCACGTTACTTCACGGTTTTCATCACCGGTTTCATCACGTATTTCGTCGCTAGATTCCTGAGTGAATTAAATACATATTTCATCTCAATTTTCATCGCACGTTTTATCACTTGTTTCATCAGCTGTTCCATCAAAGGTTTTGATCACAGTTTTGATCGCTAAATTCATCAGTGATTTCACCACTTGTTTCATCACAGTTTACATCACATGTTTCATCACCGGAAATCTGTGATGACACAGATTTCTTCGCTAGATTCATCAGTGACACATCGACGGCCGGCGTGGTCGAGGGGCAAGGCTCTCGACCCCCTATCCAAAGGTTGCGGGTTCGAACCCGGCAATTTAAAAAAATATATAATTAATTGATTTGTCTTATTTCACAATTAATTAATTACTAATAATATATACTACTTTTGCGGCACGTTCCAGAGTGGAAGATACTCTCAGTATCGTCCTGGTGTAAGACCGTTATTCAGAATTGAAACGTTGCTTGAAATGGCTTTAACCGTGTTTGGTGACCAGATCTGATTACTTCCCCATATTCCTCTTCCCCATCTCCTTCCCCTCCCCACTATCTTCAGCCTCACATCATACCACAATTGGGGATGCCATGGTCTCATTGACGGGAGCAGTTGGGAGTGTTGTGCGGTATTAATATAAAAAAAAATATATAAAAAAAATCTCGTGTTTCATCATTTATTTATTTATTTGAGACACAAACAGGATATTTATAGAACATTCATGTTGGTATAATAAAACAAAATTAAATACAAATATAAATATCCCTAGACTAATGTGTCTGCAGTAATCATATTTTCATATACTCATAAGCAAACACAAAGAAAAAACAATGCCAGTATTTTTAAACTTAGGTACTCTAAAAAACTTAATTATAATAATAAAAAATCGAACAAAAAGAAAATGTTTATGAAAAAATAATAAAACAACAAACAATCTTTTAAACAACAAACTCTAAAAAACTTAATTATAATAATAAAAAATTTAACAGAAAGAAAATGTTTATGAAAAAATAATAAAACAACAAATAATCTTTTATTTTTATTTTTTTAGGTGCACAAATTGTGGAGATACTTCTTGAAACAAGTTATATTATTTACAAAAATATCTATGATAGTGTGTGATTTAGCAAGATCATTGTATGATCTAGACATTCTAGAAATAGGATTAAAATATCCAGTATTATTGGTAAAAATTTCGGTCCAAAATATGTTATGGTTTCTGGTAGATTTGGGCCTGGCGTATCATCAGTTTCATTGTATGTTTTATCACTTGTTTCATCGCATTTTTGATCACTGATTTCATCAAAGGTTTTGATCGCAGTTTTTATCTCTGGTTTCATCAGTAATTTCATCACGTGCTTCATCGCTAGTCTCATCGCATATTTCATCACAGCTTACATCATATGTTTCATCAGTGTTTGGTCACTCGCTTCGTCATAGATTTCATCGCTGGTTTAATCATTGATTTCCTCACATATTTCTTCATGTTTCATCGCGTGTTTCATCACTTGTTTCATCGCATATTTTTCAATAAATGTTATAAATCGCATTTTACATCAATGTTTAGCCCGGACCCTAGCTTGAGAAGCCGTGCCCCGTAGGTTGGTAATGGAGTAGACTGTGTTTTTCCGAAGCGGTTTCCACTAAACCGTAGCAAATATTATTCTGTGGAGGAAACAAATTCCACATTACATTCGAGGCACGCTCCGGCGACGACATAACACCGGAACATTTCCCGGTTCGACTCGAATCGTTCACTCAAATTGGGAAAATTCGGAAATTCCGCTATTCATGTCCGTGAGAGTTGGGAACGGCCGTAAGAATACATTCATTGTTATAAATAGCTTTTATTTGATTACCTTTGAGAAGTTACGAAAGCTATCAAATTATGTAAAAAAAAAACCTGAGCTCTGAGCTCTGGTGTCATAAAATTTGCACAGCTTGAAAAGTCAAAACTTCAACACAAAGTCAACGCAATAATTTTCAGTCTCCGACATTTCAAGATGTTTATTTAATTGGAAAAACAGACACCATTTTCCTTGTTCCAAAATTTAAATAGTTAAATCAGTAAAAATATTTCGAAGATTAATTACTAATTACAAATAAAATCCGTTATGTTGATAATCAAATCTTCTAATACACTTTAATTTCAATATGGGATCCGGTTTGGGTACCGCCGACCCGGGAACCATTTATTTGATAACCAAAACCTCTGCCATGGGTCACCCCAAGTGGTTCCCTACGTTTTTAGTGGGAGTATCCGGGTTCATGTGGTGAAGTTTATCTGGGTCTTAGTGGCGGTCGCGACTGCCCACCAACTGTTTGGCAGGTCAGATCGCGTTAGTCTGGTGGAGGTAGACCTTTTGATCTCTCCAGAAGAACTCTCTCGGATCTTCACCTTGCACCGCAGTGCGAGGGACGGATTCATGCTTCATACCCTTTTCCTTCCAAAAACTCCTCCCCTTCCTTCCTTAAAAAGGCCCCCCACATAACATTTCCAAAGATGACATAGGCCCATGTAGAAATTATTTTCCCCAGGGCCCCCTGTGTGGAGCTAATGTAAAAAAAACTTTTTAATCACTTTAAAATACATTTGCTAAAAATGTTTGCAAAGGAGATGGAATTTGCATTTGGGTAATTGTAAACATCCTACCTTTTCCAACCTCGTTGAGTACAATTTATGCATTAAAAATCTAAAAGTACTCTGACGTAATTAAATTAGAATAAAGAAATTTGATGTGAGGTATTCCAAATTATCTCAGGCCAGATATCTACTTCTTACCTAGTAACTAGAACTAGTTCGGATATCTCGATTTTAGAAATATTAAGACTCGTTAAGAATTATTAAAACTCTACGAAATTCAAAGTTATTCTGAAAACACAATTTATTTGAGAGGTGTAGGGGAGACATAGGAGAGTTGTGACAATTTTTAATTTAAGGGATGTATCTCACTCAATAAACAGTCCACAGTTATGACCTATGTGAATTAATGTAGCACCATTCCTTCCCTATACAAAACCATCATCAAAATTAATTAAAGTATTACGGTTTCCAAGAAAATCAACAAAAAGAAAAACTACTCCCTCTGTCACAACTCCCATATCACCGAGGTAAGTTGTGACAGCTTTGTATTTAGACTATTTGAGTATTAAAAAATACCATTACACATATTATAAATAAATAAAACCTGTTTTTTTTTGCAAAAAGTAAAGTAATCATCTTTTAGTACATTACGTACCAACAAAAACAACATATAAGATTCCCATAACAAGTAATTATAACTTATAAGTAATTATGGCATGGTTTTGAGATCAATCATATTATAATTAATCAAAAATCTAAATCTAATCTGATGGGCAATTATTATTAATAATAATAATTTCTCCGATTTCGCTAACCATATAATTAAAAATAACCATAGTTTTGAAAAAAATACAGGGATAAATATTCTTCACATTAATAATAAAGGAAAACGCTTAGATAACTTAGAAGATCTAGAAATAAAAAAATCCCTTAAAAATAATGAGTCGATTATCAATAAACAAAAAATATTAACCTATAGCCCAATATATTAAATTAATTAATTAAAATATTAAATCACTGCCCATTCGGTGTCCATTCTGTCCCCACTTACTCTTCACCAATTCCTAGCCACGCCCCCACCCCTACCACAACACCTACTGATAAATTGTAATTGTCATCATTATATGTTTGCCCTGAAGAAGGAACGGTTGTTCCGAAACCGGTCGGCGTGTAACTAAATAAATCAGTGGTTGTAACTAAGATATATTGTTTCATTTAATTATAAAATGGATAACCACAAAGTGATAGCTAATTTCAAAAGTATAAATAAATAAATTGTTTCTCTCTTGTGTAATTTCCCATTCGTCCCCGTTCTTCTTCCCACTCCTCTACCTCTTCCCCTCCCGCGTCCCCTTCCCCTTCAGCTTTCCCTTTTCCCCTTCCCCCCCCCCCTCACACATTCCGTTTTCGTCCTATTTTGCCTTCTCATCTTCCTCGTCACCCCTCCCGCAAAGCCCCCCTCCTTAATTCCCCAACGAACTTTCCCGCATACCCCTCCCCCCAGCCTTTTTTCCCTGCCGCCTAACTCCATAAAATACACCCATTTTTCCAACAACTCACGAGACCTTTTTAATTTTTTATGCAAATTTCATAATACCAAATCTCACCAGTATATAGAAGTATTAACGGGCATGTTCACAACAATTAAAAAAAATTTTAATCGCAATCGTATGAATAGTGTAGGAAATAATTTCATAACGCCAGAGCTCATATATCCTATAACCATCCCGGGTATGTGCACATCATATTCCCAAAGTTTCATCGCGATCGGATGAACAGTATAGCCGCGCATCAGGTACGAACAAACAAACAAACATTAATTTTTATTGTGCGCGTTATGATTTATATTATACATTCTTTTTCCTACAATATATTATATTCACTTAAATTTACCTTCATACCTTCTATTTATGTAATGTTCATATTTTAAGTTGATTTTTTTTATCCAAACATTGCGTCTCTGTATATACCATATCATACACTTACTATGTAAAAGCCCGTAAGGGCGTTGAAAATGAATAAATAAATTTGATATTTAATTGATTCCGATTGAGGTATAGAATATAAATAGCAGAAGTGAGTTATTTAAAGCAATCGTTAGAATTTCCAGTTGCTATGATATAAATATTTAACGACTTCCGATCTGTTTTATAAAGTACGAAAAAGTATCGCGACAATAATTTTTTTGTCTTAATTTTTTTCAATATTCCAGAATGAAAAAATAACTGACAGTATTTATTGGTTTGGCCAAAGAGATTGGCAAAAAAAAATCGTCTGCGTTTCTGTATTTGTGCATGATTGACTAAATAGTTGTCATTTCACAAAAGACAAAAAAGTTTACGCGATTACTTGTTTTGAAAACCCTGACATGTTGGCCGTTGGGACTCTTTTACGGTATTCATATATAAAAATAAACTAAACTAGCAATAGACCATGTCAAGCAGAAGATACCCTACCCCCTGAGGCCCAGAAACCAATTTGAAATTTACAAATTGGTCCTCTGCCTAAAAAGGTTGTGCATACCACCTTAAATAAAAAAATGTATTGTTTAAAATTCAAATCCATTGACATAATATTTAGTACTAGCTTCTGCCCGCGACTTCGTCCGCGAATTTGTACTGTACGAGTAGCATATTTTCTTTTCCTATGTCAAATCTATGTTTATACCAAAATTCACATGTTTATTTAAAATATCTATAATTCTTGATATGATTCAAAGTATTTGGCGAGTATTTAAAATAAATTCACTAATTTAAATATTTTCTAAAATAGAAATTTGATGTAACAATCATTTTCAATATTTCACATATCTAAAACAATAATTATTATTTGTAATATATGGAAAATAGATAAGCTTATATAGCTTCATAAATTATAGCCTATATGTTATTATGATGTATGAGCTATATTATTGTAAAGTTTCATTAAAATTCATTCAGTAGTTTTTGCGTGAAAGAGTAACAAACACACATACATCCATACAAACTTTCGCGTTTATAATAAATATTAATAAGTTTTTATTTGCATTTTTATGCTATTTTAATTTTTTCACATCTCACGACAAAATTCCTGAAAAATGATTTTATATTACAAAACCTCCATGCATGTAATATATTTTAAAGCTAATTTCACAAAAGTTTAAATATTGATTTCATGGGGTCTACGTAGAAAGCAGAATCATGATACCCTTATACAAACTATCCATATATTTGAAATCGAATCAAAACTATATTACTAAATCAGTAGTTTGTGGTCTCTGCGGAGTGCGACCCAAATCTGGTCCCTAGCATAAACATGCCAACAATTCATTTACATTGATTTGTTGCTCAGCTCATCCCGAACACCGAACCACGAACATAGGGACACGGAATACGGAACAAGTGAAGGCACTTGTGTGTAATGCTGGCGGAAACCCCTGCATTGTACGTGAGCAGTGAGCACTTTTATTGCGGCGAGAACGTGGAATATTAAAGTTCGGAGATGTTGCATGGCATCCTTCAAAGGGATGGACCTAGATTTTTAGATTATGAAGACAAACAATGCAAGCTTTTTAAAAATAGTATAAAGGATGTAATAGCACGCACTCGAAGAATTTTAACCAGCGATGCTTGGGCATATTTGGAGTTAAAACGTAGACTTCAATTTGTTGTCGGATAATATTTTTTTTAATTACCAACGACGGGATGTTCGACGGGATCAAGTGATAAGCGCGCTGGCTCGTATGTTTCAGTGCTGCTGGAATGAGACGCAGTACGTATCACCTAACACGGCTAAGCCGTTCCCGAGTACGCAGTTACGACGTGTGTTGTAAAAATATTTTTATTGTTTTTAATTGAAAAAAATATATATATATCATCCGTCAGCAAAATGACATCTATATTTTTTACTCCAAATATATGCTCAGGAATCGCTGGTAAAAATCCACCCGACACGTGCTGTTATTCCCTGTACGTACATATTTTTTAACAAATATATGGTTAGCGGTTGTTTGCGATTACGAGATGAGTTGCTAATCCCTAGGCGCAGAAAATAAATAAGAGAATTTGTGCATGTAGGAAAAGGAAAGAAAAACGACTCTCCAAGGCTGTGACGGTCATGTTGAAATTATGCCAGATGACAGCAAAGTTCATGGTTAACGGGTTCCTCAGGGAAATGACCCGGAGGCTGATATGGTGAAAGGGATAGGGTATGAGAAGACTCAAGAGGGATGGGAAAGCCGAGAAACTGGACAAGATCGAGTACTTGTTTAAATATTAAGTCTCCAAGCAAATGTAATTTTAATTAAGAGATACGTAGGACTTCTTCTTTCTTTTCATTCATATCAGCGGTAAACCTTTTTGATACTAAGATCAAAATATCTTTAAGACCCATTAACCAGCGGCCGAGAATTGTAATTTAAACTTTCGATCGTGCCCTTGCAACTGTACGTGTACAGGGCGGTTCGGATGAGAATTATTGATTATTCTCCGTGCCCAAAAGTTTAAAAAATAACTCAATATCGACTTTATTTTATTCAAAATTTGCTTTAATAAATACCTACATTCAAGTAAGCAATAAAAATGCTCAAACGTGTGATGATACATTTTTTAATATCGTGTACATCTTGTAAGTATTTTTTGATCATAAGTATTTATGATTTTTCAATAATGCCTCAGCAAAAAAAGTGGGTAAATTTTTTTTTTTATATTTTGCTCTGTAGGCCCTTAAATAAATAGACAAACTGAGGTATTTTCGTCACAAAACACGTTCTCGGATTTATTTTTTAATGATTTTAATTGAACTAAAATTAAAATCCTGAAAAGTGTCTTTACTAGATTACGTATTGATTTATTTTACTGCACAATTTTAATTTGAAATTTGTGTTGTGTAATACAATATTTCGTTTAAAAATTTAACAAATCTTCCAACGACCAACGTTATGACCTTACCATATTAAAAATAAATATGGTTTTTCAAATTTTGAAAACTGATTTTACGAGATAAAATAACTATCTTTCGAAATCAATTTATGTTTTTTTGTAGAAAAAAAACAATACTTCAAGAATTTGATTTAAAAAGGACAAATATCCGGTATTCTGTGGTTATACCCTTAAAGTACAAGGATCAGAATGGTTTGTTACTATATTATCTCTCTTCTTTTACATGGCATGGACATCTGAACACTAGTCTTTACAAATAAACGTGTTTTAAAGTTTATATTACTGATGAATGAACAACATTTTGCCTTACATTAATGGTTATGTATCAGTTCTGCAAAATTTAAAACAATGATATCAAGTCATTAATTATTAGGTCAAGAAAGACAAATATCTTTATGACGAGAATAAATAGGCACATCCTTAATATTTTTATTTTTATTTTTATTTTTAACTTTTTAACTTAAAGAGTTAAACCTCAAATTAGTAATATTTTAATTAATGAAGATAATATTAGCGAAAGTCAATCGAAAATCTGAAACAGAAAAATCAGAAAAAGATACGGATACATCTGGGACTCGAACCCAGGTCCTCCGGCAATCCGGGCCGACGCGCTAACCAACTACGCCAACGTATCCCTATCCGATTCGGTCATTTTTAACTGTATCATACTTCGACTGAGAACCACCAACATTATTTTCATTTTTCTTATCGCATATTTTTATTGGCTGCTACCTTTATGTGTGATTGCAAGATTCAACTCGAACTAAATGCCCTCTAGATAGTGTCAGGATAAATTTTATCACTTTTTATTAATATGCGACATCTATTGACTTTATCTGCAAGTCTAGGATGAAATATTACAATTATTATGGCATTTTTATGTTGACGAATAAATTTTCTACAGCGAGCTTAAGTTGGCCATTTTTGTAATCCCGCCAAAATGGCTTTTTCGACGTGTGACGTCATAATGGTCGCTCGTTCTTGAAAAACTTCCGACAGTACGACTTTGTTTATTTGATGACATGCGTACGAAGCGACGTTGGCAATCACGGGCCGTTTTGGTTTCATTGGTTTTTAAGCGTTTTTAAAGATAATAAATTAGAATGAAAATAAAATCAGGAAAAATGACTTTTAAATAATCAATATATTTTCAACAGAATCCCTCGTTTGTAAAAATACCCTATTATTACAGATATGATGGCATTCAATTCAGAAAAACTTCATTTTCATAACTTTAATTTGGCGTAAGAAAAGCTTATGGTCATGCACCACGTCGTGTAAAATTCACGATCAGGCTCACAACAATAACACTCCTTGTATAGATGGCGAAAAGGTTTAAATTCCCGTTTAACACCAGCCGCCTGTTTTGATTTATTCACGAAAAAAACATCGCCAAAAAGCGTTTTTTATTTTTTTTTTGATAATCTCAGGCACAAATATTTAAATGTTTCACGATCATTTTCTAAAGAATTTAGTTTTCCACATTATACAATAAAACCATAATCGAAAAGGAGTTTGTAAGTAGAGGATGTTGAGCTTTAAAGCAGTTTTTATCGGTCTGATACTTAATTTTTTCTGAGCTTATACTTATTTTTTCTGGGCTTATAAAAAGACTTTAAAAAAATCGATTATTTCAAAGGCAAGTATGTGTGCTACTCGCAGTATTTAATTAACGCATTTAAAATATTTGTAAGCGATCCATTTTTCAAACTAAATACACGTGATTTTGGATTGCTTAAAATTGGATTAATTTTGAATTGCATAAAAGCTTAGTAGTGCATCACCTTAATTAGTGATTAACTTGTTACCTACTTCGATCCTTTCTCTGTACTAACATGTAATTTTGTATAAAGGTAACGACAGACATGCAGCTCACATCAAAAAGATACTTATAACACAACAGCGCTCGCCATACAATCCCATACAGACCCGCCAGACGTAAAAATATTATGTGTTATAAGCGCGGTTTGAATCATCGCTAATCGGCGTTATTTTCCGTAACCGCTACCGGTGCGATATCAGAAAAGTTATGCGACCCCCCTCCGCCGTAAACAGAAGAGGGGGTCATTTTTAATACACGGAGTGTCACGGAGCGCCGGCAAATTGACATATCCAGTACAAAAAAATTATATTCCCGTAAAAATGATCGACCGCTTCTGAATTCAACTGACCCCCCTCTCCTGCCGTAGAAAATATATTTTATAACACAGTATCTTTTGGTATGAGCTTCGTGTCTGTACCGTGCTTAATATGATATTGCCCCTCATAATATGACCGAGACTAGACATCTTTCTATACTTTTATATATTTTACGTATATTTTTTAATTATCTCCACACAACATCACAAATCTGTAAAATTTCACAATTTTTGAGCATCCGATGAAGAACATCTATTTTGAGTCACCGCATCTATTCAGGAGGTATTCAAAGTCAATAGATGTCGCATATTAATAAAAAGTGATAAAATTTATCCTGACACTATCTAGAGGGCATTTAGTTCGAGTTGAATCTTGCAATCACACATAAAGGTAGCAGCCAATAAAAATATGCGATAAGAAAAATGAAAATAATGTTGGTGGTTCTCAGTCGAAGTATGATACAGTTAAAAATGACCGAATCGGATAGGGATACGTTGGCGCAGTTGGTTAGCGCGTCGGCCCGGATTGCCGGAGGACCTGGGTTCGAGTCCCAGATGTATCCGTATCTTTTTCTGATTTTTCTGTTTCAGATTTTCGATTGTCTTTCGCTAATATTATCTTCATTAATTAAAATATTACATCCTTAATACCTCCTGAATAGATGCGGTGACTCAAAATAGATGTTCTTCATCGGATGCTCAAAAATTGTGAAATTTTACAGATTTGTGATGTTGTGTGGAGATAATTAAAAAATATACGTAAAATATATAAAAGTATAGAAAGATGTCTAGTCTCGGTCATATTATGAGGGGCAATATCATATTAAGCACGGTACAGACACGAAGCTCATACCAAAAGATACTGTGTTATAAAATATATTTTCTACGGCAGGAGAGGGGGGTCAGTTGAATTCAGAAGCGGTCGATCATTTTTACGGGAATATAATTTTTTTGTACTGGATATGTCAATTTGCCGGCGCTCCGTGACACTCCGTGTATTAAAAATGACCCCCTCTTCTGTTTACGGCGGAGGGGGGTCGCATAACTTTTCTGATATCGCACCGGTAGCGGTTACGGAAAATAACGCCGATTAGCGATGATTCAAACCGCGCTTATAACACATAATATTTTTACGTCTGGCGGGTCTGTATGGGATTGTATGGCGAGCGCTGTTGTGTTATAAGTATCTTTTTGATGTGAGCTGCATGTCTGTCGTTACCTTTATACAAAATTACATGTTAGTACAGAGAAAGGATCGAAGTAGGTAACAAGTTAATCACTAATTAAGGTGATGCACTACTAAGCTTTTATGCAATTCAAAATTAATCCAATTTTAAGCAATCCAAAATCACGTGTATTTAGTTTGAAAAATGGATCGCTTACAAATATTTTAAATGCGTTAATTAAATACTGCGAGTAGCACACATACTTGCCTTTGAAATAATCGATTTTTTTTAAAGTCTTTTTATAAGCCCAGAAAAAATAAGTATAAGCTCAGAAAAAATTAAGTATCAGACCGATAAAAACTGCTTTAAAGCTCAACATCCTCTACTTACAAACTCCTTTTCGATTATGGTTTTATTGTATAATGTGGAAAACTAAATTCTTTAGAAAATGATCGTGAAACATTTAAATATTTGTGCCTGAGATTATCAAAAAAAAAATAAAAAACGCTTTTTGGCGATGTTTTTTTCGTGAATAAATCAAAACAGGCGGCTGGTGTTAAACGGGAATTTAAACCTTTTCGCCATCTATACAAGGAGTGTTATTGTTGTGAGCCTGATCGTGAATTTTACACGACGTGGTGCATGACCCTAAGCTTTTCTTACGCCAAATTAAAGTTATGAAAATGAAGTTTTTCTGAATTGAATGCCATCATATCTGTAATAATAGGGTATTTTTACAAACGAGGGATTCTGTTGAAAATATATTGATTATTTAAAAGTCATTTTTCCTGATTTTATTTTCATTCTAATTTATTATCTTTAAAAACGCTTAAAAACCAATGAAACCAAAACGGCCCGTGATTGCCAACGTCGCTTCGTACGCATGTCATCAAATAAACAAAGTCGTACTGTCGGAAGTTTTTCAAGAACGAGCGACCATTATGACGTCACACGTCGAAAAAGCCATTTTGGCGGGATTACAAAAATGGCCAACTTAAGCTCGCTGTAGAAAATTTATTCGTCAACATAAAAATGCCATAATAATTGTAATTTTTTGCTTAACTTTTTTAAGCTATAAATTTTTTGTGGAAATACCCTATTGGCACTGTTTTTATTATACGTCAGTGAAACACTAAATGCACCCCTGCAGTTTATGTATTTGAATCACAGAGACGTTCCGGCGCGGCGCTGTGTGCATAATTCACAATGCGGAGGAAGTTGGTTGGCACGGAATATAGGTTAACCAGGAATAGGGACGTGGGCGGTTCTTTTTCACAACTTCAACCCATAAAGGAGAGGGAGGTCGTTTATGTTGAAGATGCCTGAATCGGGAGGCTTTGTAAACTGATTTTACGCTGGATGTCTTATGGATCGTGTTGGTGTACGATTATTTATTTTTTTTAGTTAAAAGGACATTATGTGTGCATTATATAAACATTATACAGGTATAGAATATTAGAAACGTTTAATGAGGTAATCCATCCGCAGGGAGTCGGGCAACGTCTACAATGTATTGTTCAATTTCTTCCGGCCTGAGCGGTTTAGTTGGCGCGCCACGAAAATAGCTATTAACGCCGAAAATGATTCGAATTTAGAAAAATCATTTTAAAGACATATTTTTAAAGATCTAAACTTTGAAAATATGTGAAAAAAAAGTTTTTTTCGAAATCCTAGACTAGAATACTCCCTTAATTGCTTGGAGCTAGTAATATATAGCAGGATAAAAAATTTAGGGCTACAACCCGACCCAGCCCCTTGAACCGCAGTGGGAGGGATAGATTAATAATTTACCCTTGGACACACTGACCCCCAGATTATTACCAACCCCTCTTATATTTTTCCTTCCCAGAACTTCATTGCCTTCATTTATTTAAAAATACCTTCAAGACGGCATCCAAATTAGATATACTACATGAGGGAAATATTTTCCTCATTGTGGAAGTAATGCAAAATATGTACAGGATTACAGAATTTACCCAAAGGATTTTAACCAGCGATTCCTGACAATATTTTAAATTTAAAGTAAAAATTTACGTGTTATTAAGCTGTCTGTGACGGACGTATGTCATCTTTTTATTTGCATTAAATATGTTTTGTTTTTATGTAATCACGTATGAAGTCCAGCGCTGCCCTCGGTATGCCTGGACGGCACGGCCGCTATATATAGGGCCCGCTAGGCCATTTTCAAATTAGTCACATTCTACCAGCCGACACGACGACATCTACCTAGCTCCGACTTTGCTTCTACTTGCCTCTTTCCTTTACTGACCTTCGCTTTACCATGTAACTCGGATTACCTCACATTCTATGAACCAGATCCAGCTTCGTCAAAAGGAACACCACTAGACAACTCGGACCAGCTCTACAGCGGCAAGCGGACGACGTTATCCCTCCACACGTGGTGAAGGGAGCGTCATTTGGCACCTCCGTGGATTGGGACCTCCAGCCTATTATAGTTCTTGTGTACCTCACCTCGTCTGGTACTCTGTCTGATGATATATTTTTTCCATTAAAACAAAAAATTTAAATCACACTTTTCCACTGATTCCACTCCTATACGCTGCGACGGGATCAAGTGATACGCGCACTGTTTCGTGTGTTACCTGCTGCCGGTACGAGACGGAGTGCTTATCACTTGACCTGCCGCTATGCCATACCCTGACTACTCAATTGCGATGTGTGATGAAAAAATATTTTTTTTGTTTTTAATTGAAAAAATATATATCATCGGATAGCCAAATAACATCTACATGTTTTAGTTAAAAATATGTTCATAAATGACTGGTTAAAATCCTTCGGGTACCTACGTATTGTTACACTCTGTATATTGACTTGATAAAGAAACGGGTTTAATGAATTTCAATTTTTTTCATTTCATATAGATAATATACACACCATGTTAAAACAAAAAAAATATGCTTTGGAAATTGAAACAAGCAAAAATGCATTTTAAAAACTTTATGACCTACATATGAAATTCTGTTTTAAAATTGGCTAAATAAAATAATATATATATTTATTTATTTTTACATTTGATACATTTAAAGCCAAAATAACAGAAATAATATTACATAATAAGAGAATATATTTAAAATGAATATAAGTGTTATTACTTATTACGTTGTTTTAGGTCGATATTAGTTCCTAGCTAGGTAGATTGCCTGTTCTAAGGAACCAAAGTGTGTAAAGTGCCAAATGCAATTAAATTTTTTTTTTTTTAAATTAATACCTACATACTAAGTTTTTACTAAACGTGCCATTCATAGGTAACCATGTATAGTTTTAAGTAAAAAAATAAAAAAATATTTTTATAAATAAATACATGTACATTTTTAGGCAGCATCGCGTTAATTGGTCAGATGCATTGTACATATAGTTTTGTATCGCTGATCGAAGAACCGGTGGATGCAATGTTTTAGCCATAGGTTTTTTTTTAATGTTTGTCTAGTGTGTAGTTAGAAGTAAGATTGTAGAAATATATTGAAATTTGTACAGCGCCCTTGAGGTGATTTTTCACAAAAACGGCGCTATACAAGTCATCCAAATATTATTATTATTAATATGGCAACTAACTACCAAATTCTCACCCATTCGGTAAAATTCGCAAATATAATTAAAGCAACGAGCTTAGTTTACTAAAGAAATTCAATGTAGGTATAAGGTTCCAAGGCGAGTTTGAAAGTTTAATTGTGCGGACGTTGATAAGTTATTGGCTTTCCGTAGATAACGCCTTCGTCAATCCGGCGGGAAGCCTATTCCACTTCTACTTCATAATCCTCAGACCTCATTCATGAATTTAATAAAGAAACTTTCCTACGTTCAAATAGACAGTGACGTCTTGGGGGCCCGGGGGTTCGATGGAAGTTGCGGAAATAATTTCCTCGTCAAATTGAAAGGAAATACGCGCCTAGAATATAAAATGATAAATAAATGTTTGTGTTTTCTCCCTTGTGGCGACACCACCATTGTTAGAAAATACAGCGTATATATTTTTTGGCTCAATCGTTTACAATAAAATATATAAATTTGTTTTAGACCACTTTAAATTTTAATTACACTCTACCGGTTTCAGAAGAACCCTTCTTTCGTCAGGAGAATATTAAAACTGACGAAAGAAGGGTTCCTGACGAAAGAAGAAACAATTTATATATTTTATTGTAAATTATGGCGAGCCACAAAGTTAAACATCTCTGTAATCGTTTAGTTTCAATGCTGTATTTTTGTAACGAGTTTGGTAGCAATATTATTGATTTTAAAATAATTTATTGCTGCTTATATTTAACTAGCTGAAGTTCCCGGCGTTGCACGGGCTTTATTCCGCGTTGATAGATGGGAAAAAGGGAATGGGGTATATCGAAATCTCATGCAGGACAGTGGCCTTCTTCTTGTTTTGAAGATCAAGTGTGCAAAATTTCGTCAATCTCTGAATAAAACTGTATTTAAAAATAAAAAAAACAGACACTCTTCTTTACACAGGTTGTCCGGAAACTCGCAGTACAATCAGGTTTAATAATAAAAGTCACATTCGGAGTCCATTTTGTGGAATAATTTTTTTTTTTTTTTATCCGGGAAGCTTTGTTTGTCTTTCAAAAAATATTTGCGGGATTAAATCATTACTAGAAAGCGTTCATAATTTGTTTTTGGGTTTAATTTCATATTTAATAATGAAGGATATAATATGGAAGGAATGGGTAGGTACTGAAGAAAAAAAGTTTTTAATAAAATATTCATTTAATTTACTACAAAAATATTAACAATCATTTTTCAAATGACTTGGATATAATATAGTAAAGTATGTACAAAAGCTTAAAAAGATAACAATAATAATTTCTTATAAAAGATTTCGAAAAATTATGTACAAAACTTTCAACATAATATTTCATAGTTGTTACCTAGTAACTATCAATATTGCTCTGTTAATTGCATGAATATACAAGGTTTATGTTTATAATAATACTATGTAGCTATGTTGACATATTTAAAGAAAATTTTCACTTAGACTAGGATAAAATCAACTTTTTTACTTAATAAACTATTGGTCGTAGATTTTTAATGAAGATTTTAAGTTTTAAAGCTTGTATGAAATTAATACAAAGCCTACGTTTTCAGGCATTTCAGAATTAAGATTAGTTTGTTGAAAACTTCGTCACATATGTAATATTATCAAATACGATCAAATGTCCGTTCAATGTCAAACCTCGGCCCATTTCAACGTTTGATTAAATTGAGATCAATGATGTTATGATATGTCTGATAACAAGTGACGAAGTAAAAAAAAAAATCAACTCTAATAATGACACATTTTTAAAGAGATTCACACAGGAACCTATTTTATTAAACAAGTGGTGAATTACGTAAAAGATCGTTTGCAAAAATGTATCTATTGATATATAAATATTATAACATAATGTGGAATATTTTGATAGAAAAATACATCTAAAAATGTGTTTTACATTATTATTTCACTTAAAACTACATTACAAAGACATCACAGATACTTTTTCAAAGAAGATTTATAAGAAGAATTTCTTAAATATAATGTACAATAATATACAATACTTTCTACAGGGTGTTACTGGACTATCTGACTTACTTTAACCAGTGATTCTTAACATTATTCGGAATAAAAAGTGACTCCGGTAACTTTTTTGGTTTTTTTTTATTTTTTATTTTTTACAAAACCAAACAAACAAACATTCTTCCACATGTCATCACTGTTCACTCAGCCGAATAACGGCCCGACCCCTTTCCCTATCCTAACTGTCCAATATGTATTGATTTAAAAAAATCCAAAACCTCATCGGAAACCAATATTTAATTTAAATTTATATTCCAAATAATGTCAGAAATCACTGGTTAAAATAATTCAAGTAAGTAACACTAACAGTAACAACCTGTATAAAGGCACCAAGATCAGAAAACAATAATAAGGGCATTTGAAGTGATGTTTATGATTTAAAAACGGCGCTATAAAAATGATCAATTTTTTTATATTATTAATTTAACCTTGCGAGGCACGAAATTTACAAAGGAAAAAAGAGGTGTGTAAAAGCAAAGGCAGCAATCTCAATTTTGGCCAGATCACTATGTTTGCTTTTGAACTGACAATGAGATAACTTATCTTTGCTTTTACCTACATTATTACATACAAATATTGTATACACGTATATTAAATACAATATTTGTATGTGATATTGTCCGTAAAAGCAAAGATAGCAATCTCCATTTCATTTCAAAATTCAAAAGCAAACATAGCAATCTGGCCGAAATGGAGATTGCTGCTTTTGCTTTTACACACCTCAAATAAGATATTAAAAATGTTCATTTTATCCAAATGCTGTCCAGTTTCATTCTAGGACAATAGAAAAATAACTAATTACACATAAAAAAGCATATTTGTAAAATATCACCAAATGCTTTCGGTTAGAAATGAACATTATAATTTATTGTAACTTAATCTGAAACCTGGGAAACTTTATCGTCGGACAAGTTAGTCCAATACGAACTAAAAATTAATTATTCCAAATGAACTGCCGTGCAGCTTCCAAACTTGTTTCTAATTAAATGTATGAATTAATTTCATGTTCATGTTAAAAATTAAGAGCCGTTTCATAATATCTCATCTGCTAATAAAATTTATTTTTCATAAGGCACCGATATTATGTATGGATTTTTAGTATCTGATTTAAATATTAGATAATACACATGTTCATTATATCTGTTAAGAGGCTAGATTTTGCACCACACGCGGAAAATTTAGGTATTTCATTGTCCGTTTACCTACAGAAATCGGTCGAAAAGGGTTTCGGGAGAAAACATTTTTCTACACCCAAACAAATCAACATAACAATATAATATTCAAGGAGTATTTCACCAACTCTGAAAAAGTGACGATTAGCGCTATTCATTGAGTATTACTTTGGGAGGCGGGCATGGGTACCGATATCGGGGAACAATTTATTGGATAACTAACACCCCTGCCATAGGTCACCCCAAGTGGTTCGCTACGTTTAGTAACAGGGATGCCCAGGGTGAGGCTTGTCTAGGTCTTGGCGGCATATACATACGTTTGTCACCTACTGCGTGGCGAGTCGGATCGGGATAGAGTTGTTGAGAAAGGTCTTTTGATCTCTCCAGTCCGACTCTCTCGATCCATTGCACCCCAGTGGGAGGGATGGATTCGTACGACATCCAGATTTCTATCCACCCTTCGTAGCTTTTTCCTTCCCAGAACTTCCTCGCCTTTCTTTTCCTTCAGAAAAAACCTTCAAACAGCATCCAGAAAGATAACATAATGGATCTGATTTTTAAAAAACGCATGTTACTGTTTCCCCACAATTGAGTAACACTACCCGTCTGTTTAAAACAAACTTCTAAAACTTGGCACCCAATGTTACGATTAACTAATAGGGATCTTCTACTCGGCGAGGATTTACAACGATGCTAATCCTACGATTAAAGTTACTTGACGAATAATTTCTCGACAGATTTATCAAATCAATTAAATTGATGGAAAAAATGTTTACCAATATGGGCTTAATTAAAGATGGTGACATACCCTCGTATAAAAATACTTAAAATTTTGCATTTAATTTGTTAAAAGTACGTACCCTATCTGTTGACAAACATTTTTATCCCATAAGTAATGGCCACTATTAAAAACAAGTCCGTATTAAATTATCACCCCCTAAAGCGTCCCGTAAAGGCACTAAAGTTTTTTGTACTCGCAGCAGTGGTTATATATATAATATGTTGTTCTTTGAATCTCGAAAGCCCCCCTGTGAGCAGGTATTAAAGGTTTATCGGGATACCAAAAGGTGTATACAAAATATTGTTATCACCCGCAGGTGAACACATAATAGATGCCTATTTATGGGCTCGGATATTAAAAATATATAGAGACCGTTCAGCGTTCGATGTTCGCTTCACGGGTGGTTTGCAAGATGAGACATCGGAGAATAGTGGTTGTAAATTTTGAAACATGGCTCGAATAACCATACTTTTTTGCTGCTCCCACACGGAGAAAAATGTCATTTTAAAATACGATCATTTTATTCGTAAAAACTGTTAAAAACGGGACTGAAGTTCTTACGAACAAATTAACAGGGTTTCAATGATTTTTGGCGGGAAAATGTAAAAATAATTTGTTGGTATGCGTAATTTCTTACGTATACCAACAAATTATTCTTACATTTTCCAGCCAATAAACATTGAAACACTGTTAATTTGTTCGTAAAAACTTCAGTCCCCTATTTAACCGTTTTTACGAATAAAATGATCGTATTTAAGAATAACATTTTTCTCCGTGCAACAGTGAGACAACAGGGGCATGGAAGGTGGGGAAGTACCTGTCCATTCTCATCTGGTCACCAAATACGTCTAAAGCCATTTCAAGCAACGTTTCGGTTCTGAATTGTGGTCTTTCAGCAGAGCAATGCTTCAAGTATACCATATATCATTTTATTATATTGTGAAATAACAAAAAATAATCAAATAAAATTTGCTTGCGCACGTCGGAATTTGAATCAGAGACCCTCGGATTGGTGGCCGAGGATAAACCGTAAAAGAATAATAATAAACGTAGAACCGTAACCACTCAACCACGGAGGCCATCAAAGGAGATGAAGATTTGTCTTGAAGGCATATGATCACCAGATGCAGATGAACACTGTAACGCAGTCCGAAACGTTTGCTAAAGAAGGAAAAATCGCAACTCGGCATAATAATAAAAAAAAATAACCACGATTATACTTTCGGCCGCGAAAATCTAAATTCAAATCTCTTTAATTTTGTTTGAGAGTAAATTCAGAGTGGCAACAGATTGAAAAAACAGAAAATTCAAAGTATTTTAGAGCGGTTTTTAGACTTCAACTTTATAATTGAAAAATGATCCATTATATTTTAGCGACATCTTCAATTAAATTTTTCATTTTCCAAATTTTCCAAGTTGCTGGAAAAAAAACTTTTTTATATTCACAAATTACGAAGAATGGCAAATTAAGAATTGGATTATAAACTTTTGCAACTTAAATATTTGTCTTAATAATATAATAATTGATAAATATAATAGGTATGTATATAATTTACAGTGCTTATAAATATCTAGATAAAAAATATAACCTATTTACATTTCTATACATTTCTGTTTTAAAGGTTGACTAAATATCGCTACAATGACGGCATAATGTAGCTCACAACTATAATTAAAAATACGTCATAATTTTATAAGATTATTGTCTCAAAGCTACCATACTTAACAGGGCAGATTAAAATTTGCCACAATTAGTACCTTAAAATAGAAACTCTCAAAGCTTTTAAAAATACTCCACAACCATGTGAAACTCTTCAGAAAATCATTATTTTCTTTTATATCGTCTGAATATTTGTTTTTTTCATAGTGACTTACTCAACTGCAGCCAGAAAATTGCATTACATTATTTAATATCATTTTGAATATTGCCGAAGACATTTTATTTCACAATTTAAACGAGAAAATATTTTTAATGGCGACAATTTTTTTTTAATCCATAAACTAGAGGAATATGATTATTCTTGCTCAAGCAACGCCGGGTATTAATGGTGGTACATATTTCATACTTGATCCAAACACATCGCCGCTCAAGTCATAATTGGTCACTTTAAAAAAAGGGATGAATTCCATTGCATATTATAATTATATATCTCCATGTGTTTCAGAGGCGAAATGTCGACGACTTTTTGTGCTTCAGGTGTGCTAGCATGGTCGATCGATATGAAGTTACCGATCGATTGTCGGTAACTTCTCATCGTTCCCTAGGACAACTGCAGAACGCTAATGTACAAACGACAGTTGATATCGAATATATTAAGGACACTTAGTCATTGTGAACTGTCACCTATTCGTTTGCGATCTGCAGTTGTCCTAGGGAACGATGAGAAGTTACCGACAATCGGTCGGTAACTTCATATCGATCGACCATGCTAGCACCCCTGGAAAGTATGTATATCGTATTTGATACTGCAATACGTTGTACGTCATCTGACTATTGACGAATTGGATCATCCATTGTGAGACCATCTTGAAAAATAACAAATTGTCAATTAATCTACAGGTTTATTAATACTGTCCCTAGACATATGACGTTTTGATAAAATGTAATGATCAGAAATTTGGATAATTAAAAAAAAAAATTAAAAAAAACATTTTTTTACATACGACCTATTGCAGTATCAACGACGATATATCAATTTCTAAGCCAATTCCAGGATGACTTAAGCAGTAATGATATTGTGGTTGTCGTAAGTTGGATACAAATTCTCAAAGCTGCACATTGCGATGCAAAATTCAACCGAACTTTCACATGTTATTTTTGTCAAAGCTCCCTGCTTACAATATTCCACCATCTATCCTGAATAGTTGGGGTCGTGATAAGTAATAACTATTTAGTTCCGCAGTTGGGAGCTCGCAGGGTTGGCTGGTAATTGAAGATTCATTAGCGAGTCCCCCTGGCGAAAGTTCCCTTGATTAACCTGAGAGGTGTTCTTCTGTTCTTCTTCTCCGTTGGTTACGGTGTTGGGCGGAAGTTGGGCGAAGTTCCGGGAGGCGAGAGGAAGCAGCAGGAAGAAGGGACAATGCCTAGAGACTTGCGCGCAGCGGGGCCGAATATTATCTGGGACAGAAGCTGAAGTACGGGAACAGGAAACAGTGCAGCGACAGGAATCTGGGAAATAAAACATCACTAATTAGATGATGAAATAAAAACAGCAATAAAGAACAAAAATCAAAGTGTTGACAAACATAAATAATACCCGAACGTTAAAATATTAGGAAACAACAATAAAATTTATATTTAAATGAGAAAGAGGTAGGAAAAATCTTGCAATAACCTTTGCAATACTAAATTTAGCTTATATGGGGAACTTAAAAGAATATTGAATCCATAGACATATTATGTATAGACCTGCCCTAAGTGATAAAAGCGTATTATTTCCCCCTCCTTAACTCTGCGTTCCATGGAACCGGCCGGGCTGGCGTATAGGTTCGCGTGAATCTAGAAAATGTGACGCCATCATTCTTGTGCGGACTAGCGTCGAGCTCTCATCGGTACGTTTTACGAATTAACGCAAAAATGGTAACTTGTGCTATTAAAACGTGTAAAAATAGAAGTGAAAAAGAGTATAAACCCAATTGTCGTATTACCTTCCATAGGTAGGCATTATTTGTCTTTATTTTAAGCTTATTCACATCATATAATATGATCAGTTTTATCACACCGAGAAAAATGAAGTGTGTTGGCAACCGAAATTCCCGGTCCCGGCGTGTGCACGTTGCTGTTTACTGGGATAAGTAAATTATGAAACATTTGTAAAAGGGTCTTAATTAAACACGGTAAAAAAATATTCGACTCTCAAAACAAGCGAACCTTTCTTCCCTTTATATGGATTACACAAGTTTGTTCAAACCGGGCGAACAATTCGCGTTCCCATGTGCAAAGGTCTATTCATTCAAAAGCCGATTTTACTTTTAAGAACTAAATGGTGATATTACAATGCGAGATGCCTATATACTGTCATATTGAAGTATTAACGAATCACATATCGTTACAGTCAACTCATCCCTCTGCGCCCCGCTACAGTTGGTTTTTACCCCTCTCCCTGATTCTCTGATCTATGAATATGCATGTCTATGATTGAATCCATTTTTGATGATAGCATTGCACCCGAAATAATGAAACTTGCAAACCATATTTTTAAATTATGCAATTTTTTAAGCTTTTATCTATCCACGCGACAATTTCTTCGAAAGTTTCATTTCAAATATCTGGCTCTTTTCCAAGTGCCGAAAGCTCAGGATTCTATGATGAAATATCGATTAGGATAATAGACTGTAAAGAGTGGAGGAGCTAATCAGGTCGATTCGCTTGGTAAAGAACTTTTGAGGAAGGATTGTGTTCATTCTCAGATCAATTAATCTTAGGACTTTAATATTATTCGTCATATTATTATGAAAAAGCACCAAACTAAGCAATAAATCTTTTCCTCAATAAAACTGAAATTAAATTATTGATATTGATAGCAGAAACATTAAAATGATCTCCACACGTGGTATCCGTTTGTTGAGTTAATCTCAAGCTGCGAGCATAATATACGATGACACGGGTTTCGTTTTATTGTTGCTCTTATGGAGTTAACATATCTACACGGAGTCTTGAAAAAATAAGACAAATCTTTAACAGAGGCTTCGGACGTTAGAAGTTAGGTTCGTGTGTTGTTTTGTTAGGAACATACATACCGTGATTTATAATGATCCGTTGTCTGTATCGATTTTAAATATTTGATCTGCGTGATAGATCGAACAGTCGGAAACATGAATTTTAGTATAGCATAGATATTGTGGTTTTATTTGTGCGTGTTTGTGTTTCTTTTTAATTGAAATATGTACATTGAATCATCAGCCGCCTACGCTAGCGCCGAAGAAAATTCGATTAATAATTCTAAAGAATTTTGTATGAATAATACGATAGAAGGCTCGATAACATATTTCAATAAAAACAACTGTCTGATTATCTATGTATGTAACCTTTCTTTGGAACCTAGCGCCGTGCACCGTTTCCATACAGAGCTCTAAAGAGAGAGAGAGAGAGAGAGCGAGAGGAATACCATACGCCTTTATAGATATTCTCGATCAATTCACTTTCATACATCTCAAAAGATGTCAAAAGAAGCGAAGCTAGCAATCCATAACGCAATATCAACCATGAACATAACGACTAAAGTATGAAACGCGTATGATCAAAGTACAAATAACAAGCTTATCAAATAATGTAAGGTCGATAAAAGTGACGCTATAGCACGAATGACACGATCAAGCAAATAATACATGTGCACGACTCATAGGTAAACAAATACGCGTTGTTGACACAATACACAATGGTCTATTTGTGAACTATAAAACCCCTCTCCATTTTAGCAATGCAATGACAAATGTTTTACTCCTCTAATTGATTTCGTACTAGTCTTTAACAATCCTGTCCCCTAAAACTTTTCTGTGGAAAGGCGAATATGATGGTTGATGTGAGTTAAAAAAATTAATAATATACAGAGTGTACGGGGGTGTGCATTAACTTCGGGAGGTGATTCTACGTGATGGTAGGAGTAAAAAAGATTAATAAATTTTTTCGAAATTACAACTTTTTTTTCCCATACAAAAAGACGTACCTATTAAAAATCCTTAGTGTAAGGTACAAACTAACTCGATAAATTTTCTGTATGTCATCCGGGGCCGATTGTGGCGATGCTGATTTCGAGTGGCCAGTATTGTAACAGCGGAAATACTTACTAGTGCCGGGCGTACACGCCGGACTAATTTTATCAAAAAAAAACTCAAAGTTGGAATTTCAAAAAAAGTTATTAATATTTTTTACTTATACTATCATGTAGAATCACCTCCCGAAGTTAATGCGCTTTACCCCCGGACACCCTGAATATCTACGACATTTTTAGTGATCAAAACTGACCACTTCGCAAAAAGGATCGCTCACCTGTTAGGATCGTAGTTGTTCTCGAAGCCGTCCACACTGACGACGTTCCACTCGTCCTTGTTCTTGGAGAAGGAGAAGGACACCTGGTCGTGGAGTCTGTCTCTTCGGAGGAACTTCATCGGTTCCAAATGGGAGTGGAACTGGTCCACGACGGTCAGAGGTTGACCCAGAAGGTGTTCTGGAAGAATATAGAAGTATTAGTCAAATGTATATGATCGGAATTACAATGAACTTGAAGACTGAGGAAAATGGCTCTATTATAAATAAGCTACCAAAAAATGCAGGCGATTCCTGGACATACTCGATGTTAAAAAATAAATTATTGAAAGAAATATTATTGGAGAGCTAAGCGTACTTTCCAGTACGTGCTGTTACATATTAGATGGGTGGAAAAGAAATAATCGGGAAAACGCTTAACAGTTTCATACAATTCACAAGATATTTCATAAATAGACTGAAAAATCGTCTAAAGAAGACTTTACAGTGAATAAGATAAAAGAACCTAAATAAGTCTTAACAGGACAAATTTCAAAATGTACATGTATAACAGTACGAGTAAGCTCGTAGTAGCTCACATTACAAAATAATATTTTATAAAAAAATACAGCTAACTAATTAATAATTTTTTTATAGAATTACCTAACAAATTAACTAAAAAAACAACTCAAAGAAATGTTGAAAGTTGTTAAATATGCAGTCAATTCACATATACACAAATATTTATAATTTTTTACTTCTGTACCTACCATACATTATTTTCAAACAGATACATTTTCTTGTATACAGTTGAGAGACAGGTGACCTATTTAGTTGAACACCAACTAAAATACAAAAAAATAAGAAATATGGATATATCTTCTGATTAATTATTTAAAAACAGTAGTTTGATTAATTAAACTGTCCCTACGATAACATAACTAATGCATGATAGAATTATTACGATATGTAATAAAAATGGCCAAATAATAAAACCAGACAAGTGAAGATGAAGAGATTAATGAAGCGCGCTGTGGTTAAGAGGCTAGACTTTGAACCACACGCAGAACACCCGCGTCTGTCATTCTGTCCCGCTCACAATAAGCTCACGCACACTTACAATACATGCGAATGCGAAATGTGCGAATGAGACAACGCTCAAATTTACCTACAGAAATCGCTCGAAAAGGGGTTTATGGAGAATACACTTTTCTACACCGAAACTTTCACGAAATAGAAATTTAAAAAAATATATATTTTTTAGAAAGAAGAAGCTACGTCGGTAGCTTTTTATAATTTTATAATTCTTTATGAGAGTTGAGTTAACAGCACTTTTTCCTTAAATAATATTTTTTGATAAATCGTACATGTTTGACACTGGATGTTTACGTTAATACGAAACGCATCGAAAATTCGAAAACATACCGACATAGTTTTCACCCTCTAGAAGACAGTATAAAAAAAATATATTCATTTTGTGCAATTTTCGATGTAGAAAAGTGTTTTTTCCCGTGCGTCCTTTTTGTATGGGCCGAAAAGCAAAGTCTATCATCTTAATCACCGTTATCATAAACAATTTCCTTGTAGACATAATACCCGGCAGTTGTGAAAAAACTCTGAAGAATTGAGGCTAGATAGAAAGTGTTTAAATGTGATTTATATTTCAGTCGCAACGAGTCGTGAACTTGGGCGAAGGACATAAATCTAAGACTAATAGGCTGTGTGATCTAGAGTGCTCGTATTTCTCGAGTTATGAGCCTGAATTTTCAGGAAATGAAGTAATAATCCATGAAAACGCCATCCAAGCCTAAAAATTTTCACGGACTTTGCGACGTCTTCTGGTAAAAAAATTGGTATTTTCTGTAAGCGCCGTTAAGACACTGCGGATAAAACTTTCTCGTTCCACAAAGATTATGGGCTTAACTCGGAAAAAAGTGGAGATGAGCGAAATCGAGTTTCGATTTCATTGCGAAATTATCGAATATTTACACCAAAAACCAAATAATTTGTCTATTGCCTGCTAAACCCTTTCGGGGAGACTACACGAGGGGGCTCCCGGTATCATATTTTTGTACCCAATTCAAAGAATGTGAGTCATCAGAGCGAGCACAGCCACTTCACAACTAATAATAATCCGAGTAACAATTGCGCGATAGTATAATGAAAAAATAGCACTCGCCGAAAGTAACAGTCCAAAACAAGACAATTTTAAGGTGATGTAGTGTCGTTCAAACTCGTTGAATTTTTTGAGAACAATAGAACTAAAAATTATTAGGCATCTAATTATTTAATAATAGGTTTTGTAATAATTCAATTTCATATTTGAAAATTTGTTGATTTTTTATTATTGGTGTTAATTTTATGACGAAAATCTGTTGATAGGCCAAGCATCTGAAATACCAACATACTGATATATATATTTAGTGTTATTTTTATTTGAAATAACCCGAATTTTATTACATATTCTTTTATAATTAATTAACAATAATATTATTTTTAAAACATCAAGATTTTTTCCTGATACTCGAACGGAAAATTGTTGAAACCATTTGAAATTGTTAGGTATGAATTCTTGTTCAATACTAGAAGGGGGTGGTGTGTTCTTGTGGGTTTATGGCGCATTTTGGAAAAAATATTATGTCCTCCGTATCGGCAATTTCACGGAATTTCGTCAATAAAAGATTTTTTTGCAATCTAAATACGTAAACGCACCGGGAAGGAAGATAAACCCTTCTGATTTATACGGATCGTTCATCAGAAATGCCGAATTTAAACCCGACCAGTAGACAGGTATACATACTGCTTAGAATCCGAGAAATAGTTTTCATACATATTTATTTATTAATAAAGTTATGGATACCACACCATGGTGTATTCTAAATTATATTTAATGTTCACGTAGATTAAATATAATTGATGCTTTTAGTTAAAAAATCTTTTTTCCATAAGTAAAAAAGTATTTTTCAAGAAAAAAAATCCTCAAAAGAATAGACCTGATATGATTTTTAGTCCACTTCTGTATACATTGTAAGCGTTATTATTTCGAAATATGAGTATCAAATCCTCAATGTGAAAATTTTATTATTCTTACCGATTATATATCCCATCGTGACGTCATCTGGTAGTCTTATCTTGTCACCGATACTGATGAATTTTCCGCCACTGAAACAAAAGAAAAACGAAAAAAATAAATAATGATTAATGTAATATATCATTGATGAAGAAGAAGATAACAATAATAATCTAAATAAAAATATGAATATGATATGATGACAAGACACAGAAATAATAAAAGATAATGGTCGCAACTGTGACTCGATCTGATATTTCGTCTTACCGGGACGTGCGTTCTGCCAATTCAACCATTGCCACCTTTTTTATAAAACCGCCGTTATTGTCAAAGTCATATTTCATATTAGGTCTGGGTTCGAGTCCCAGTTGCGACCATTATCTTTTATTATTTTTCTGTGATGTTGTTAATTTTCATATTTTAATTAGATTATTATTGTTATCTTCTTCTTCAATGATATTTTATATTGATGGGAATAACCTTAAAAAGTTAAAAAGAGAGTTTTTCTTATGAAAAATTAAATAACGATTATTGTACATTCATTTTCAAAACACGTAATTCGAAAGGAGATAATTATGAAATGTTTATTTATTTTGTACACGTTGACCTATCTGCGTCATATTTATTAAACTTACAATAAATTATACAATATATAAGTTTGTCATGTTATAAAAGTTTAGGTTAAAAATAGTGATAACTGTTTTATCCAATATTAAAACTGTGAAATTGAACAAATCGGTACGCCACGTTCACTATACTCACAATAAGCATCTTCATAGATGACGTAGGCCCTGAGGGAAATTATTTTCCTCAGGGCCTCCTGTGTGGTGTTAAAGTAAAAAAAAATCAATATAAACGCAGACAAATAAAACTATAAACTTATATAAGTATCAAATCCACAATGTTGATATCCATTTATGAAAAGCTTATTTATTGAATCGAAATACGTAAAAAAATACATATCTACACAACATTCAACACTCAACAGCCGTCATGTCGAGAAAACAAATAATATTGTATTCATATAAAAAATATTCGCTGTGGACTAACATTGATTGATAAAATCCTGGATATACATCATGCGTATCAAATAGCAAATACATTACAATGTCGGGTCCTCCGAAAAAGCGAAAAACTCACCGCGCAACGAGCTTGAAGCTTGAATTAGTAAAAAGTATTATTTGCTGTGACGTGTATCATGTACGTAACATGAGGTCGATATATCATGACGTAATACGTAGCATAAGCTTTCGTACCTTCAGATATAAATACATTATAAGAACTAATTATAATTTAATAAAGTAAGCGTCCTTCTCTAGAAAAAAATCATACCACTAAAAATCAGATATTTTGTGGAAAGTTGTAGGTAGGCAGGAGAATTTCAATATAATTATCAAATATAGTATTGTTCTCCTTCTTAGAATAAGGTATATCTCATTGAATAATTTTCATGGTACCTACTTATAAAAAGGCTCGCAATTTTTATATTTTTACAAAAACATATCCAAAAATCCTCCGGTTAAAGTTAATCTATACTTTTAAATAGAAGTTATTAGAATCTTAGGAATCATCATTTTTTAATGCAATGCGAATCAAACATATATTTTTTTAGTATTTACAGGGATACCAATAATGCGAGTAATTCTCTAACTTAAAACTTTATATAACTTTGATAACTATATCAAACAACAAAACGCGTGATTATAACTGAAAACGGTGTGTAGAATTGTTTAATTTAAGAGTGCAAATGGCAGATTCTGAGATCAGTCCTGGCGCTTTAAAGATAATGTAAAAACAAATACTATAAATGCAATGAACACAAAAACTATATCCCCTTTTTCTCTAATTGTTATTGCATAACTCCATTCCTCAGAATGACACTTAAATATATGTGTACTTATAAATGTAAAATATATTTTTTTTAAATTTGGAAAATAAATAGCCGTGAAGAGAGAGAAGTCCGTAAAGTCCTTTTTGAAAGTAAAGTAAAATCCTTGTATCAATGGAATCTTTTAAAAGGAGACACGTTACCCCGCTTGGAGGAATAGTCACCGGAGCGAAGGGGTGGCAGGGTGTGCTTCCTTTAGCCTCGCTTCAGTCCGTACCTGCTGGTGCGGTGCCACCCGTCTTACCAATTTTCCTATCTCTCCTCCATCGGATAAAGGACCTCCCGCGATACGGAAGAATCTAAAAGGGCGTGCGAAGGAATTTAAGGAACATAAAAAGGGGAATTTTTATCATTTTAAAGCAGGGCTTTGAGAAATTCGAAGAAAAAGTTTATTGATTTAAAATAAAATTCCGATAATTAAGATTAGAGGTGAGATAAATCTTTTATTTTATAAATTGAATATCAGATTTTTGTATCCTGTGTACTTTTAATACAAGTATAATATATCTTGCCCGTCTTGAACAAAACATTATTAATACAAAATAATAAGAATTGGATAATTTGTAGAACGCCGTTTTGTGAAAAATTACCTTGAGGGTGATAAGGCGATTTAAGTAAATAACCCACACTAAGTAAATATTATAAACACTCTAGTGCCTCCGCTGACGAGGCAACTGAAAAAAAACCAGTTTGCAACTAAACTCCTGTGTATGACAATGTGATGGCCCGCACAATACACAATTTCTCAAAAACCGTGGCCGGCAGTTGCCAGTTTGCTCGGTTGTCGTGGTTGCGCCAGTTCAGTTTTCTAGTTTTTTCTTGTTTTTTTCAATTTGACAGCGACAGATGACTACGATGACAGCTGATTGTTCTTCGTTTATGGTAATTAGCTCATATAATTACAGAAATCGTAAAATTGAGTAGGCTGTCATAGTTTGATAAAAGTTTGGTTGCAAGCCATAGCAACCAGCGGGTTTTTAGTTTGGTTTCAGTTGCCTCGTCAGCGGAGGCACTTACTCGTTCGATATTCACGAATTCATAATAAGTGTATTAAATCTGCCCAGAAGAAGACGTGATTTTGTCCTCAAACTAAAGTAGTACGATATTTTAAAATTCCTATACATACAAAATACAGTTATTACAGACATGACAATCATTAAGCCTTGTGTAAAAGGAGCACCGTAGGAGTAATTTTAAGATTATTGTGATGACCGTGGCCGGTTTCACATTGAGTTCTGGACTCCAGTATATGGATCCAGATTCCTTTGGGGTGGTACTCCAATAATAGATCGTAGGTAGACGATAACGTTTATTAAGAGATTATGTACAGGGTTCCTTCTTAGGAAGTCTGAAGGCAAAGAGGACGAATGGACAACAAATAAACCTTTTATGCCTTACTCATGCTGTCTCACTCATGCACGCATGTCTCTTTCATACCGCAAGACATACGTTCATCACATCCCTCCACACTTAAATCCGTAGACAGGTACACAACATGATGATGATAATATTATTTACAATACATACAATATTCCAATATTTACAGTGTAATTCATTATCATGTTGAGTCGAGAGCTGAATCCTGTCTTCATTGACTCATCTGTGTGTCCGTGGTCGTAATCTGTCCTTCCAGTTTCCCGACGTGGAAGCCACCGGTTCACTGGAGCTGGAAGTAAGAGGAGAATCACCCATTAGATTGTCATCCGACATAAAGCCGGAGATATCGTACTCATCTGACGATAATCTCCTAGTCTCAGACGCGATTAAAGGATTGCTGGGGTTCTTTTCCCATGATACACACAATTTAGACAACTGATCAAAATGCCTTTTCCAATACATAAGTTTACCTTTTAAATTTACCTCAATTATATAAAGTTTTTTTCCTATTTTTTTATGTATCTTCCCTGAAACCCATTTATCATTGTTTTGGTCTCTAAAATCTCTTACCATTACTTTTTGATTTATCGAAAAACCCAACGATTCTTTATTATTTCTTTTATAATAATATTTCTGATTTTCCTGACATTTAGACATTTTAATTTTAGTTTCTTTATTAATTATATTATCCTTATCTCTCCCCCCTCTCGGTACAAAACTGTTTAAGTTAGACCTTAGTTTTCTTCCAAACATTACAACTGCAGGTTCTAAGCCAGTTGTACAGTGTGGTGAATTTCTGTAATCCACTAGAAAATTTCCTAATTTTTCATCGTAACCTGATTGAAACTTATTTCCTATCATCATTTTTTTCAAAAATTTTTTACAATTTTTCACGGCGTTTTCAGCTAACCCGTTCGATTGTGGATGATTTACCGGAGTAGTTAAATGTTTGATGCTATTCATCTCACAAAACTCTTTGAAGTCCGCTGACATGAAGGCGGCTCCATTATCTGACACTATTGTCTGTACACTCCCGAAATAACTAAATAAATTTCTTAATATTTTAATAGTATTATACGAATTTGGAGAATTTACCTCCACACAGTCTAACCATTTTGAGGTTGAGTCAATAATCACAAAAAAATATTTATTTGCAATGGGACCTGCATAATCAATATGCACCCTACTCCATATCTCTTCAGTTATGGGCCACGGAGTCAATTCGCTTTTTGGTTGAGATGGTTGAACCTCTGAACAAATTTCGCATCCTCTCGCTAAAAGTTCAATTTCTCCATCTATCCCTGGCCACCAAAAATACCCCCTGGCTAACCCTTTCATCTTAGCTATGCCCAGATGAGATCTATGCAATAAGTTTAAAATTTTTTCTCTTAAACTTACTGGGATTATTAGCCTATTATTCCAAAAAAAACAATCATCAATTATAGATAATTCATTCCGTTTACTCCAGTAAATCCATTTTGAATCATCCTTGTTAATTTTATTTGGCCACCCTGTTGTGAGATAATGTTTAATTTCCAATAAAATTTTATCCGTATTTGATTCCGATTTAATCTCCTCGACATCTATTGGTATATCTCTGTTATTTTTGAATAAACTTAGAATTTGAGTATCAAAGTCATTCTCTACGTGAACCGGTTCCTCGACAGGAACGCGTGATAAATAATCCGAACAATTCAATGCCGACTTCACGTACTGTACCTTATAATTGAATGACGAAAGAATCACCCCATAGCGTTGAAGTCTGTTACACGCTAATACTGGGATACCTTTCTTATCACCAAAAATTCTACATAACGGTTCATTATCTATTTCTAAAATGAACTCCCTTCCATAAATATACTCAAAAATTTTTTTTAACGCAAACACAATAGCTGTTGCTTCGAGGTCCAATATAGAATATTTCTTTTCCGCTTCAGTTAATTTCCGAGAAACAAAAGAAATCGGTCTCTGTAAATTATTATCGTAACAATGCAAAAGTGTCGCTCCCAACCCTTTTGTTGATGCATCCGTAACAACCTTCAATTTTACTTCCGGGTCAAAATGAGCTAGCACTCTATCATCACATAAAATTTCCTTTATTTTATTAAAAGCTTCCAAGCAATCCTGATTAAACTCAAAATGTATGTTTTTCCTCAATAATCTATGTAACGGATCTAATAGCACTGACATATTAGGCACAAATGACCTTTAAAAGTTTACTAACCCCAAGAAACTTCGTAATTCAGTTATATCTTTAGGTTGCGATACCTTGCTAATAGCGATAGTTTTATCTTTCAATGGTTTGATTCCTTCTTTTGAAACTTCAAACCCTAGAAAAGTTACTGATGATGCATTAAAAATACACTTGTGAATATTTACGCTAAATCCACAGTCTTTTAACCTGTTTAGCACTGCACTTAAATTCTCATTATGTTCGTCTACTGTTTCTCCCGTTACTATTATATCATCTAAAAATACAGCTGTTTTTTTCAAACCCTGTAAACACGAAGCTATCGTTTTACAAAAAATAGCAGGAGCGCTATTAATTCCAAACATTAATCTCATGAATTTAAACAATCCTAAATGAGTGGATATAGTTGTGAATTCTTGACTTTCCTCATCTAGTTCTAATTGTAGGTAGGCTTGCCGCAAGTCAATCTTGGAAAAAATTATTCCACCAGCCATTTGTGAAAACAACCATTCTATCCGTGGCATGGGATATATATCTACCACTAGCTGCGGATTAATTGTTGCCTTATAATCACCACAAATCCTAATTTCCCCGTTACCTTTTACTATGGGAACAATTGGTGATGCAAACTTACTATAATTTACCGGAACTAAAATACCTTCCGATTGTAAACGGCCTAATTCCGTTTCAACCTTTGCTTTTAAAGCAAACGGTATATTTCTCGGATTGCAGAATTTTGGTTCCGCATTCTCTTTTAGTTTCAGATGTATTTTATTTTTATTGAATCTACCCATTTTATCCGAAAAAACCTCCGGGAATTTTCGAATTAATTTATCTACTTCACTTCTAACATTCTCAACTACATTTTGAGAAAAAAATTCACTTCCCTCCTGGGATGAAGTAGATTGTAACCCCGTAAATCCAATATTAAACTTTTTGATAAAGTCACGACCTAGAACAGTAGTTGTTCCATTTTTTACTACGCAAAATTCTAACATTTCCCTATACCCGTTATAATCAACTGTTAATAAAATACAACCCAATAAATTTAACTTACAGTTAGCGTAACCCGTCAAGGTTAAATCCTTTGGTTTTAAATCCAACTTATTGAAGTGTTTAACATAATCTATCTCTTTTAAAATCGAGACTGCTGCACCTGTATCCAGTAAACCATTTAGTTCAACATTATTCACTAAGATTTTGCACAAAATTGGCTCACAATGCACTTGATTTATACACAACAGTTCCTGCGTATTTATAAACACTGAAGAAATATCTTTATACTTTAAACCGCGACATATTTTACTTATGTGACCTTTGCCTTTGCATTTATAACAAATCACGTTTTTAAATTTACAATTAACTGATTCGTGATAATTACCACAATGTTTACACTTCGTTCGGTCTAATGATTTCGGTCTGAACGATGTAACATTCTTGTCCGTAGGTCTAGAAAAATGTCTACCCGCCGTATTTTTTTTTTGTGACAAATCGATCTGCCTATTTTTAGAAATCATATCTACACTTTCCGTTTTAATTTGCTTATTAATTACATCGAACGAATCCATTGCAATAGCACATTCTAAAACCTTTTTTAATGAAAAGTTTTCAGCCTCGACAAATAATTTTTCTTTAGTACGACCAATTCGAAGACCGGTGATAAAAACATCTTTTAAATTATGTTCAAGTCTGTCTTCGAATTTGCAAAATCTAACTAGATTTCGTAAACGCGCTATGAAGTCATTAACTGATTCTGAAACCTTTTGTTTCGTAGCGAAAAAAATTTCACGTTCCTTGAACACATTTCTTTTAATACCTATATGATTTTCGAGTAATAACAATAAATTTTCTACCGTGAAATCTGTAATTTTTTTTGGAAAACACAAATTTATTAATAAATTTATTGTCTCTGTGTGCAAATGGGATATAAAAACCGCTCTCTTTTTTACATCCGACGTTATTTTGTCATCATTGACTAGGATGAACTGCTCGTACTGTAAGACGAATGTCTCCAGCTGGTCTCTCAAATGACAAAACCTGGGCAGTTCTCCTCCTTCCATCTTCACACAGATGCAATCAATGAAAAAAAACAGAAAATTTTACAAACAGCACTCAACTCACGACTCTGATGTCTTGATGCTGTCCGATCTCGCCCTTCCGCGAACCGTCTTCTGTTCCTGAACCCTGGTCGTCCTTCTAATGCGCCTTCCTTGAGGTCTGCGCCCGGTTCCTGGTCTTCTCTTGAAGACCCAGACTTCTGTATTCACGCCTTACGCGAATACTCCTCCAGGTTCCCGGCACTAAATCACCATATATAGGATGCTGCTGCTCTTGCTTCCTCCTTGCTCCGCAATGATGTGGAGTCGTGATCTGACCCGATCACTCGTTGACCCCTGTAGCTTCAATCTCGGTCTTTTTCGGCTGCCCAAATGTGAGAATTAGGCTGCTCCGTGGTTCCTTTTTTCGGCTGCGCCAAATGTGATAATTTGGCTGCTCCGTGGTTCCCTTTTTCGGCTGCGCCAAATGTGATGACCGTGGCCGGTTTCACATTGAGTTCTGGACTCCAGTATATGGATCCAGATTCCTTTGGGGTGGTACTCCAATAATAGATCGTAGGTAGACGATAACGTTTATTAAGAGATTATGTACAGGGTTCCTTCTTAGGAAGTCTGAAGGCAAAGAGGACGAATGGACAACAAATAAACCTTTTATGCCTTACTCATGCTGTCTCACTCATGCACGCATGTCTCTTTCATACCGCAAGACATACGTTCATCACAATTATGACCACTGAATACAAAATTATTATTTTTAAGTTTATTATAGTAAAGCGCACTTGAAGTGAAATAGCACAAAACTGCGCTGTACAAATGATGTGTTATTATTATATGTAACAAAGGAGTAACATTATGCCACCAAAAATATTATTAATACATTGGTTTGTGGTAACCCTGCAAATACAAAATATGTTAACACCTGCCGAGTTCACAAACCGAACACCCCCACAAATCCATAGAGATAGAAGATGATTCACCATAGATACACTAATCTCCTCTACCCTCACACGTCTATGTAAATAGTGAACGTGATAATGTAAATAGCGTGTACCTAAAACGTGCACACACGTAAGCCGTTGAAGGTGACCTTGAAAGGTAGACGAAAGACAATCATGTTGCCATCCCATTCTTTCGCAATAGATTAAAAGTGACAAAGCACATCTCGTACGTTATAAGTTATAACCTTAACTGATAAAGGGTTTCAATTACAGAACCCTCATTATCTTAAACTGTAAAATCATTCTGAGGGAATTTTGTAAAAAAAAACTGAGATAAGCTTGTAAAATCGGGCTGTATTATGAATTTATAGTTATACCTTTGAGACAATGGGTCGCATGAATGCTATTCTCCGGGCAATTATTAATTGGTGGGGGTTAACGTTAGGGAGGGTGGGTAAGAAGATGTAGGGGCAACAAATCGGTTTACATGCTGAAGAGAAAATATATCGCTGTAGATTTATAGGAAAATGTCAGCGATACATTCTGCGAAAGTGGTTGCGATGGAACTGATACAGACGATCGATCAGGGAGGAGTTAAAGGAGGATTTATGTGAAAAATATGCAAACATACTGACATACTCAGTGACTAAATTAAGATGCTTTTAGATGAGATAAAAATGTTAACAATTTCAGCCAAATAATTATGTTTTGAATATTTTTTCACTTATGAAAAATATAATTATGACAAAACTGGAGAAAACCTTAATGCAGATGTAATGAAAAGTTGATTTGGCATCTAATGAGTTGAGGCCACGGATGTAGCACAATATAGGCACGTCAGGATATGAAAATTAAATATTTAAAAAAAAATGTGAAAGAGACAGATATTTAAAAAAAAAAAGGGTTTCCCAAATAAGACACCAACTCTCATTCTAGAAAATTCTCAAATTAGCGGAGTTCGTTCAGCTTAAACATCAGAAATAAAATTTACTTATATTTTTTATGTACTTTTTAATAACTCAGGTACGGGGCCATACGTCATTCCTATGTCTACCTACGTTAAATTATCGTGAAAACAAGCTTATGTGTCCAAGCGGTTAAAGAGGAAGGGATTATTCAATATATATTAAGGAAGGTAGCGTGTTGCTATTTTCATTAGAAACTGCAAATGATCATAAAAGGTCGAAATGAAAACGAAAAAATCACTTCGTTTCAAATCGATCCGTCCGCGAAATTCTAATGAAAATAAAATATATTTCGATTTTGGATATACCCCGTAACCTGAGGGATGTGAATGACAAAATGACATGCCTGAAGATAGAACCTTATCCCGATTATTCTCCCTGCGCCACGTGGCGGCACGTGCTCACTGTGGGGTCTGCTGTGTAAAGGGTCTATTCAATGAAAACGTAAAACGGTAAAAGAGGATAACTTTTATGGGGATGAATAAAAAAGATAGTTCTTACTTTTTACTATAAAGGGTTCGAAACCCTTTTTTATTTGATACCGCACAAGAGACCCAATTGTCCGGAGCTATGGCATGAAATTCTCATTATTTTTGGAATGTTGGCTGAAAGAGGCTGAAAAAGTGGGAATACGAACATGGAGGCGAATAGGGTTGGGTAGAACTTAGTTTAGACAGATCTGATCACTAAATGTAGCTTAAGCCACTTAAAACAACCTTGCCATTTAAGGGGGCGCTACGCCGCTCAAAAAGAAGAAGGTGGAGAGATACGACAATACGAACGTGAGAGCGAGACATAAAAACATTAAAAACCATAAAATTCATGCGCAAATTGTGAAAATGTTTAATAAAAGACGACTCGTTTGAAAAAGAGCAAAAATCTCGTGGGGGATGTGTCAAGTAGCATTTAAAGAAACATTATGAACTTTTTCATACATATAACTTGTAAAATAACAGAAACAAACGTGTTAATAAAAATTTTCGGAGCATACTTTGCGATTTATTTCTATTGAAGGAATTTCAAATAATCACTGTTTCGGCGTGGGAATTTTATAGATACTATCTTAAAGAATAACATATATTTTTTTAAGAGCTTAAAAACTTCAAACGTATCAGAAATCGGTAGAAATTGGCAGAGCGGCCCGTTAAGCGGTGGTAACGCACCAAGGCGTTCTTCATGTAAATATATAAAAAATATTTTATCATTGAAGACAATTTAGCGACTCTCAAGCGAAAAATTTGGAACACAAAAATAAGAAAAAGATTTGGTATATTAAACACAATCAACACATATCATGAATATGCAACCTCCGTACACCATAGGTTTCCTGGGTCCATAGTAAAGGATCTTATCGTTCTACTTTAAATGACGAATTTCACTAAGAAGGCTTCAATACATCAGAGATTTAAAAAAAACATCAAATCTGAACCAAAAATGGTTCGGATGTTGGATGGGCGGTCCATTCCGTTGAACAGAAAGGAACAATATGTACCTATGGAGTATCCCGTATACAAGAGGGGTGGATATCGTTCACCCTGGATGCCAAAAATTCCATGGCATCATAATTACAGTCTACGTCACGCAATTCCGCTTATCCTATCAGTTATTCGGTAAGCCGCTAACAATTTTGAGTGGCTGTCACCAACACGCGGCATTCGTTTAGCTTCCGTAGCAAAAGCGATGAACATCATATCTAGGAAGTAATTATTACAATAATCGAATTTTCATAAAACCGAAGTCTACGGTGCGATCTAGACTATAAAACCTTTTTAATGGTTAATTAATTTTATGAGAAGGTGAATGTGTTTGTTATAATATTAAGGTTTATGATACTAGAATATTTATGACATTGGAAATTATTTGTGAAATTATTATGTTAACCTTGTATAAACCACTGATTTACATTCACATTCGCAAACTTTTAAAGCAGATAAAGAAACATTATAAAAATTAATTTATAATTCGTAGATCAAAAAGGGAGTGTAGTAGAATTTGATTTTTAAAATATGACAGCATTTTGAGAAAGGCACCATTTTCTCTTCTTGCCTGTCGTAAAATAATAGATTCGCGTCCGTAGTGTCCATTTGTAATAAAAAAGATATTCGGGGCTTTGACATACCTACCCTGCCCCTTTTATCGCGATAAAATGAGAGAGGTTAGCCAATATTAGGGGAATGATGGTGAAAATAATAAAAAAATTTTTTTTTTCAAAATACTTACTAAGATTTTGTTTCCCTTTGTCAAGATATATATATATATATATATATATATATTGTCATAATTACATGATAGTGAATATCTTGTAATTATGCCAAAAATGTTATTGTAATTACACGGAGAAAAATGTTATTCTAAAATACGATCATTTTATTCGTAAAAATGATTAAAAACGGGACTGAAGTTCTTACGAACAAATTAACAGGGTTTCAATGTTTATTGGCGGGAACATACGAAATTACGTATACCAACAAATCATTCTTACATTTTCCCTCTAATAAACATTGAAACACTGTTAATTTGTTCGTAAGACCGTCAGTCCCGTTTTTACGAATAAAATGATCGTATTTTAGAATAACATTTTTCTCCTTGTATCCGTCTTCTTCATCGGCGGAATAAATAATAATTAAAAGAATAATATTTCTACTTCCGATGACATTAATACGAGATCGATATCAGCAAAGCTTGTTGCAAAAAAAACATTTTTTAATTAGGTCTCGCCGTGTAAATTTGGAAACCAATACGCAATGGAAATAAAATATCATCACGTACGTATGTCATTTCTGTAATGTGCTATCCCAAGGGAAACCATCAAATTCATTTCCCCACTGCGAGTTTGTGTATCAAACCGAGTCAAATGTATTCTGAAACTAACAAGTTTGTACTTAATACCTACTCCTTATGAAATCAATATGCTGGCAATGTGAAACTAGCGCCGCCGCTGACATGGAACTTCAAATTGCTTTATCTAGCGAATTATTCAGTAAATTAAGCCCGAAAGTTTCAAGTGTTGTTGCCAATGATACAAGTTGCACCGTATTGAAAGTTCCTAAATATATACAATCTACATTCTACACCAACAAACTGTCTCCGGAATGATCCGGCCTGCACAAACAGAAAATGCATTCACAAATATAATACCACATTGTGTAGAGTGTTGTTATTTTGAGTCAGCATTAGTACCAACTGGAATATATGTAAATATATGTAGAAAGACGGTAATCTTAGCTTGGAAAACAATTCAGAAAAACACAACTGGCAGTTTCACATTGCAAATGTAGCAACTGTAAGGATAAACATATTACTTGGTTAATGTTGTGCCAGTTTTGTGATCTTAATTACACAATGTTAGAAAATATAGTTACCTTATTTACTTGGCGTATTATCCATCAAGACAAACAGATGAAAACATGCAGTTACTTATTGCGGTATGTTCAGATATGTCAGATAAACTGACATGCATGCAAAGCGTAAAAGACATCAGAATATTCAAATATGAAAAGAAGGCATTATACAATTCACGTATATCGGGGTAGCTCTGAAACAAGGGTTTCGATTTTAATATTTATTTATGGATATGATTTTCTGTTTGAATATTTGCGGAGAAAATTATATTTACAGAGCTCTGGGAAACTAGAAGGTCAGCGGCTATTACTGAGAGATAAAAATGAAAAGGTTGAAAGATTTACAGTATTGTAGGTAGATATTGAAAATATAGCTGTCTAGCTTCTGCCCGCGACTTCGTCCGCGTAGGATTAGTACTTCAAGTAATCTATTTTCTTTTCCTAGGTCCCATCTACGTTTATACCAGAATTCTTAACGTATTTATTTAAAATATCTGTAATTAAATAAATTCACTAATTTTAATATTTTCTAAAATAGAATTTTGATTTAAGAATCATTGTTTTTCAAAATATCATTCTCAAATTTTAACATTTTCTATTAAACAATAATTATTATTTTCATATATAACATTGAAAAAAAAATAGTTGGCTTTAAATTATATCCTATATGTTATTTTGATGTATGAGCAATATTATTGTAAAGTTTCATTAAAATTCATTCAGTAATTTTCCGGGAAAGAGTAACAAACACACATACATCCATACAAACTTTCGCATTTATAATATCTATTAGTAAGATTGATTCTACTATATAGATAATAAAAAAAATATTTTTTTAAGATGCATTTTAACAATAATTAGTGGAAAAGAACATTATAATATTATATCGTTATAACAGTAATTATACCTAAAATTATTAAACAGAAATTTTTAGCAAAACATTAACTTAAATTCTTGGTAGAGACGTCTAATTAGCATTATTATTCGAAGCTTATACGGTCGTCAGTAGGTAAATAATAATTTGAGAAGTAATTTGAAAGGCTTTTGATATAATTAGATACCAAGTGTGACAGTTACAGGTGCGTTACCTACAACCTATATTAAGATCTGATATGTTTCACGTTCGTTGCGATCCCCGTTAAAATGTTACGCACCGTCATATAATATGAATCGAGCTAAGAGGATTTCACCAAGTTAACTGTGCGTACGGTAATAACTTTTAATAAATTAATAATTCAATACATCTGAGTCACGTAATCAGCTATTAGAGAGCTATTCGTCTGGCTAAGAGCCACCCTAAGCGGAGGTTTAAGCCCGACTTTAATATTTAAAAACATTCCGCCCTCAGTTTAAGCATTTCCTCCTCGCCAACATCCTTGGGAGGGTACAAAGCCATCAATGTTTTATGAGTTCGGCAGCTCAGCTAAGCTTTATTTCAATAATAAATATCATATCTGATATTAATAGGAAAATCATATTAGATAAATGTTTTGATCCATTATTCAGAAGATAAATAGCAGACTGGAATTTAAATACACGCCAAAAAAGATTTTTCGATATTTTAAATTAAATTTGCTAAAATGAAAATGGCTGTAAATTACACAATATTATGCAAACAATCTAAAAAAACTTCTTTAAAATTATTCCGACGGTCAATAATATTAGGCAGGCAAATGTTTATTCCCGTATCTAAAATGTCATTTAAATAAATTTGTTTTCATAAATCGTTTTCGAATATTTAAGATACGGCAGATACCTAATACCGACTCCTTCTTATGGCAAATGTTTTTAATCGATCCATTCATATACATCGATTTTTGCTAATAATTATTCCATCCTTCTGAATAGAAAATATTAAAATAGCGTGTTGACGATTATTATTTCTTATGGCGAAAATATATGGACATATTCTGTTGCTAATTATATACTGTGAATTTTAATATCGTTATAAATATACTATGCAATCATTTAGTTAAGATTACAATATTTAATTAGATGTATCCGTTTTAATGGTACGAAATAACATAAATACATTCGTTGAAATAAAAACATATTTATCCTTCATAATCAAAGAAAGGTGGGGATGTATAACGTATGATAATAATAATGATGGTCTTTATTCTAGAATATGGAGAAATAAGTGCAATCCCACACATCCCATGGAGAATATAATAAAACAATATAAAACTGTATTCGCTCAGAACACTTTTCTAACTAATTCAATATTGTAACCGTTTTAGTTCGATTTTAGAAATGTTATATTTTTAAAAACGAAACCCGTTTAAACATTATGGCTACAAAAGTCGACCACCACAAATCTATTTAATAAATACTTCATAAAGATTTAAATGTGAGGTGGTAATAATTTGATATTTCCATCATTTTCGCCATACCAATTTATCACAACACATCAATGGAACAAGTTAATATAAATTCTAATAATTTTCCAACTGCTGCAGAGACATTTTGCCAAGGATTAAAAGTAAGTATGTATTACATTCCACATTATACGTATTACGTCTTATGTTCTCCAAAAATTATAATACAAATCCAAATGTCTCTATTTTCTGTACTCAGTGGAAACAAGATGCGATGTTACATACTCCTAGGTATAGGTAGATATTCGTACATAAAGATAAATAAGTATTGTAGAAGGACTAAGCAATCTTAAAGAAGTTTTACCAAAATTAAGTTAATTAAATATATTATTTTACGAACATTTACTCTAATTTTGTATATTAACAATGTTTTTTTTACGAAAATAAAAATGACATTAAAAGCAATAAAACCTTCAAAATATGCTTTCGAATGAAAGAGAAATATAAAATGTAATAAATAGTAATGGAAGATAAAATAGCAACTGTAAAATCATGCAGTGATCTGTGATTTTAGAATTGTGTCCTCAGTATAAAATGGTATCGTCTTCAATTCATTTTCTAATAAAACTGTGTTAATCTGAAGTGACCTACGACGAAAGCTCCTGGTTTGTAAATAATTAGATAGAGCCTGGGAAGTTATATTTGTACAGCGCCCTTAAGATGATTTTTCACAAATAATTCAACCACTATTATTATGAAATAACTTCCATAATGAATTTTTAAAACAAGAAACCACATGAATTGTTTCATCTTTTATATCCAAATTGAATTGTTTCATCTTTTATATCCAAATTTCGGACGAAGTCAGACAATAAAGAAATTTATTTAAAAAGTAGGAAAAAACGAAATAACATAAATGTTTGATATTCGAGTAGGAGTAGTCGTTTCTTAACCTTTTTGAAGTGCTCATTATAATATGTTCGCTTTATGAAGCTGTAATCATTATATTTAACTCAAGTTTCTGGATTAAGACATTTTGATTTCTGTGAAGTGGCAAATAAGGTAGCGACTCACTCGGTGTCAAGTCACTTGCAACAGTAATAATTATTATTAATACGAAGCTGTTACGTTTAAATATTCATTACATTTCTACGCTTTAGAATTTCCAAGCTGTCACATTACGCCTTCCACTGCCGGCGGAAATAAGTTAAGAAAGGAAAGCGGAATTAGAATAAGCGGCATTTACATTATTTAATACGAAAAGTTCCAAAAACATATTCATAAAATAATATATCTCTCTTTAACTCTAAGACACAATATTCTTAATTCGGAAGTCGGGTATGGATAACCAACCCCTCTTCCATAGGTCACCCCAAATGGTTCGCTACGTTCGGTGACTTAGCAGGAATGCCCGGGTTCGTGAGGTGAGGAGTGTCTGGATCTTGGCGGCGGATACGTCTGCCCACCAACTGAATGGCAAGCCGGATCGGGAGAGACTGGTTGAGGCAGACCTTTTAACATCTCCAGCATGACTCTCTCGGAACGATCACCTTGCACCGCAGTGAGAGGGATAGATTCATACGACCGTCACTCCTGGACCTGCCCCCCCGATTCCTACCGACACTTCATACCTTTTTCGTTCCCAGAACTTTTCTCCTCCCTTTCCTCTACACAGCATCCCCAAAGATGACTATTATTATAGAATTATTTTCCTCAGGTCCTCCTATGTTAAACTGGTGTAGAAAATAAATAAAAACTATCCAATAAAACACAATAGACACGAACTCATTTCATAAAAATGAAATGGTAGCAAATTAAATTAAAATTAAATGTGACCTCTTTGAATTTTTACGTACACTCACAATTAAGGAGATACTATATTTCACAGGCTTAGATAATTTTTCGTATTATTTTAAAAAATCGTTTTTTTTTAAGATGTATCTCGGAAATAGTCGTATGCTTATTGTCAAATTTTAGCAAATTTACTGATCTTTAAAAAAGGTTTGGACGATTTTTTCAACAGACCTTTATATTTTTAATATTTTTTTTTTTTTTTTTTTTTTTTTTTTTTTATTTATAAAAGAAAATCATAAGTCTTTAATATTACATAATTCTTTGGCTAATTACAATAAAAATAGTTTTTTTAACAAAATCTACCCAATTCAATAAAGAAAAACATTTCTCGTGTTTGAATTGGGGAGTAGTGCCATTACAAAGGTAAGAGAAAAAATAAAATAGAAGAAAAAATTTGAGGTAACAAAATACATAAACTTATATAGGATGTTAACAAATATACATTGATAGTGGAATTGAGTATCATATCAGTTATTAAGTTGGATATACAGAAATAGATAAGTAAAAGTAAGAATATAGATGTAGTGAAATAAAATAATATTTTTACATTTCAATTTATAGGTAGGTATTATATATAATTAACAAAGGTGTTAGGTACATGGATTTGATTCTAGCAGTTGAGTAGAGGAGCTGATAATGCTGTAAAAGCAGTACATAATATTGAGTTGTGATAATAATCCTTTGGTAGTTCAATGTTGATGGAATATTTTTGGAGGATACGTTAAAAAATAAAAAAATAAATATTTTTATATATTTATTTTTTTGGTTATTAATGTTGAAATAAAATAATTAATTATATACTAAAATACTTAATATTAAAATAAAATACTTGATCAATTGTAATTAATAGGTTACATGTAATCAGAAGATATATAAAAAATTATTTTATGAAATTTAAAATTTATAGTTATTGTTGGGTTGATCTAGTAGTTGTTTGATTTGTGTTTTAAAGGCATTGTAATTTATTTCTGTTTTTATTTTATATGGGAGGGCGTTAAAAAATTTTATACCTTGATAGGTATAATGGTGTTGATAAGCACTTGTTTTAAATTTAGGGATTTCTAAGTTTCCACGTGATCTTGACCGGTTACTTATTTTTGTGAATGTTATTGAATCATTGAAATGATCTTTGTGGGTTTGTAATAATGAGTTTTTTTTGAAGATTTTATTTAGGCTGAGAACTTTAAAGGAGTTAAATAATTGTGTTGTTGGAAATATAGAGGGTTTTCGTAGGATGACTTTTAGAATCAACCTCTGTGCCCTTTCTACAGGCAAAAGGTTGGTTTTGAAAGTCCCCCCCCACCCGATTATACCATATTGTAGAATAGATTGTGCAAGGGAAAAATAAATAGTTTTAATCATACTAGATGATAGGATGTTTCTCAATCTAATGAACATGTAAATAAGTTTTCTTACTCTGGTTACCGTATTTTGGACTTGTTCGTTCCATTTTAAGTGCCTATCTATTATGATACCCAGGTACTTTATACTATTTTTGCATGTTATTGGTAAACAATTTGCATTGTCGCATTCATTTTTGTTTTCACACTGCGATGAATGGATTTTAATAGTAATATTTTTTTCAACATTTTTTTCTTTCAATGAGAAAGGGATAAAATATGTTTTCTCAGTATTTAGTGAGAGACAATTTAGGTCGAACCATGTTTTGAGAATGTTTATATTGATATTTGCCTGTCTCATGGTTTCCTCCCATGATTTCCCTTTAGTGATAACTACAGTGTCATCTGCATAAGATATGATATCTCCAACAATCGGAAGAGTGAACATTTGATTTACATATATAATGAAAAGGATTGGTCCGATGACAGTTCCTTGTGGTATGCCAAATGATGAGGTTTTGGGTTCACTTAGGGTATTATTTATTTTGACATATTGAAATCTCTCTTTTAGATAACTTTGAAACCATGATAGCACTATTCCGTCTAAACCAATTTGCATTAATTTCTTAGTGAGTTTGGAATGTGATATGCTATCAAATGCCTTGCGGAGATCAATGAAGATTCCAAGACATTTTTTTCCATTATCTAACTTTTGCATAATTGTTGACGTTAATTTAGCAATCGCATCCTGTGTGCTGAGATTGTCCCTAAATCCAAACTGGTTTGGGCTCATTATCTTTTTTTCTTTTATGTAATTGTTGAGTTGTTTTTTAACAATTTTTTCATAGATTTTTGCTATGTTTGATGTGAGTGCTATGGGACGATAGTTTGAGATATTTTTTTCATCACCAGATTTAAAAACAGGGGTGACAATAGTCTTCTTATAGTTGTTCGGGAATATACCCTTCTCTAGGCTTTTATTTATTATGTGTGCAATTGGTTTACTGATTTCCTCACGTACAGCTTTTAATGTTTTAACAGTTATATTGTCGTAGCCAGGGCTTGCTGATCCTCGTAAACTTATTATAGCGTTTTCAACTTCTTTATCAGTTACTGAAACAAATGTGTGGAAACCTTCTTCAAAATCTGGGTTTAGCTCTGGTTGATGAGTTTGTTTTTTGTCTATGATAATATTACTAGCAAGATTAGTGCCAACATTAACAAAATAATCATTAAAAATATTACCACAAAGTTTTGGGTTATTTTCTGTCTCAGTATTGATTCCTTGATGAGTAACTTCTTTTGGTAATTTTTGTTTTGTGCCTTTGTTGATTATTGTATTGATGATTTTCCAGAACTCTTTGCTATCTTGACCAGCATTTTTTATTTTATTACGAAAATACTTTTCTTTTGTTAGTCTTATTAAGAGCGCAAGTTTGTTTCGGTATTTTTTGTAGAAAGTAGTGATTTTTTCGTCGTTTGGAAATTTTTTAGACTGGTGATAGTATTTTTCCTTATTTCTGATTGAAATTACTAATCCATGGGTCATCCATGGTTTTATTAATCTGTGCTTAGATTTTGTTTTCGAAACAAGTATTTTTGTAGATAGGTTTATGTGATTAAGGAAAACTGTTTCGAAATTCTCTGCACAAGTATTTGGATTATCCGATTCAAATATTGATGCCCAGGTTTCCATTTTAAGATTTTCTTCTAACGTTTTCATATTTAAATATTTTTTTTCGTATTTTATTTTGACAGAATTGTTGGGGTTGGTACTTCTTTTATCTATGTTGTTGACGAATATACAGGTGTAGTGGTCAGTTATGCTAGTTTTCCATAATATTGACATGTTTTTTTCAGTGTTGTTTGAGTTGCACCATATGTGGTCGATACAGGAAGGGATTTGTCCACTGACATTTCGTGTTGCATTATTTATATATGATTTATAATTTAGCGATGTCATTACATTTATATAATCCTCTTTTGTTCGATTTTGAATCCAATGTCCAATGTTTATGTTGATGTCACCAATAACAATATTACAGGTACCTTTTAGAGTCAGTAATAATTGTTCCATTTCTGTAATGAAATTTGTGGGGTTTGATCCGTGCGTGCGGTAGATTGCGATAATATTGTACATAATTTCGTTCACTTTTACATTCAGTTTTAGACAGTTCGCTAATTGCATTTTAATTTCTGTGACTGTAACATTTTTATATTTATTTAGAATAAACAATGCGATACCACTGGTTTTGTTAATATGGGTAGTGGACGGATAGAATGTGTAATTCGGAATATTGTACAGTGTGCCAGCATTTTTTATGTTTAAGTGTGCTTCCGTTAATACAATGAGGTCCGGTAATGTTTCAAGAAGGTTAAGTGTTAATATAAGTTCATCCAGGTTTTTTTGTAAACTTCTGATGTTTTGGTGAAGAACAGTGAAAGCATTTGGGACTTTTTTTAGTAGTTCATTACATTGTTTTGAATCTTCGCAAATGTACTGTGAAACATCTGTTAATTTGTCAATTTCCTCGGTTAGAAAATCATCCATAACTTATTCATAATCGATTCTCTGTTGTGCTATGATAGACATTCTTTTTCGGTAAGTACATTTTTCGCTATTTGCACTATGTTCAGTATTATTTTTTGTTCCGAATAAATTGTTGTTTTTGTCGCAGTTGTAGCATTTGACCATATCTTTGGTTTTTTCGCATTCACTAAATTTGTGGTTTTTTGCACAGTGTATGCATCTGGGCTTGTTCATTTTGTTCAGGCATTTTAGGGATGTGTGTCCATATGCTAAACAGTGAAAACATTGCATGAGGGGGTTGCAATCTTCGATGTGAGCTCGGACAAATCCTATATTAACTCGTTGTTTTTCTAGTAACGTCTTTCGGATCGGGCCTGTTGTTTCTATTATCACATTACGGAGTTGATCACTTTTTCTGTTTTTTAATATTTTTGTTACTTTTATGGACTCATTTGTTATATCGTTTAGTTCGCTATTTTGTAGAATAAGGTCATTTAAAAAAATTTCTTCGTTATACTCCCCTCCGACACCTTTAATAATCATGCATGGCCTCTTTTTTTTTAATTCTGCTGCAGATATTCCATTTTTATTTTTATTTATTTCTGCTTTCAATTTTTCAGCATCTTCTTTATTGGAGCAGGTCATAATTATTTTATTATTTGTTGCTTTTTTTATTCCATTTATTCCAATTCCGAGGTTAGGCGCCTTTATTGTTTTTGGGATAATACTCTTTATGTCTTCAGATGTTTCTTTGCCTTCAGCGGTTATTAAGACTGCAAATTTGGGTTCTTCGATTTGAACAGTTCTTTCTTTTAAAACCATTGCATAGGATTTTTGTTCATTATTTTTTTCAAGCTTGATGATGACTTTTTGCTGAAGTTCAATAATTTTTTCTTGGAAATGGTTTTTTTCCCGTTTCCATGCTTCTTCTAGTAATTGGATCGTTTGTTCTAGGTTATTTCTAATTTTTGAGTCCTTTACGGTTGTAATGTTTTTCAGATCACTTTTTATGTTTTCTATTAATGTTAGTACATCCATTTTTTATTGAACTAGAGTTACCGTGCGGAGGCACGTCACTCCCGGTCGAACTATGTGACAATACTGATATATAAAGCAAAGACGAGTGTCTAAATTTTGCTATTTTGTTCGCCGAGTTAGAAAACTTAGTTTTAACATCATTGCGGCAAACGTAACGATATTTAAAAAAATCAAAACTATCCGACCTTTTGCAAATGCTAAATTGACTGGACCACTAGGTGAGTATGAGACGATACATAAATGTGAATAAATCAAGGGGTTCGTGCCAAGATAGAGTAAGTAGTGTGGCGGTTTTAATTTTTGCCTGATGGTAAGTTTTTTTTTGTGCTGAGGTCACAAATTTGTATAAGTATCTACTACACAATAATGAATTTGAAATAAATATATTTAATAAGAATATAATACAGTCCTTAACCACTGGAGCGATTGGTGTTCAGTTTTTGATTTGGCCATTCGATTTAATTAATATCATTCCTCAAAATATTAATATGGAAACATATAAACTGTTTACTGCAGTTTAAAGTTAATGAATCCACCTAGATTTCACCGTTTATCCCATATTTGTAGGTTTGTTCAATGTGGTCCAATTTTGGACCGATATCAATCGAAGAAAAATAAAAGCGGTACGTATTTAGACCCAAATCGCTCCAGTGGTTAATCGAGTACTAAAATTTTTAAACATTGCTGTAAGTTCATTAAAATTTAATCCTGTCAGGCTTTTGAAACCCGATCCAAAGTATCCCGAAATAATGTTGAACCGCGACATGTTAATTTCAGGTTTAATTAAATTAAAACATATTCATTAAAGCGAGGCTTCGCGTATCGTTATTATGTGATTTCTTAAACACCTGTCGACTGCAGAAACACCTGTCACCCCAGTCAGATTTATCGTATTGTATAAAGGTATTCAAATACCAGTCGAATTATTCAAGAAACTGAAATTATTCAAGATATAAATTTTACGTTATTGAACACAAAATATTGAAAAAAAACTTAATCAATTTCCGAATAATTTACCTTATTTATTTAATCTGTTAAAATTGGGATATTTTGCTTGTTCACAATCTGGAGTTATGTAGATGGTGTTGCAAATGTAATATAAGAAATATAATATAAGAAATAAAGTGAACTCATTTTAGATATAAGAAGTTCAAATAAGTTAAAAATAACAGCAAACTCAAAAGTACAACAAATATAAAGAAAAAAACATAACATGTAAGAAGGAATACTATAAAGGTATAAAAAACATTTCCATATTAGTCGCATCTGAATGATGATGGTCAATAGATCACTTCTTTGTAAATACTTGTAGCTCTGTTTTGGTTTTTAACATTAATACTATTAATATTCCTACAAAAAAGCATGGAAATTTTATATATATATTTTCCAGCTTCCAGCTTTTAACTTTGGCATTAAAAGTCCAAGGAAGGCTGTAAAAAGTCCAGGCCGGTTGGCTGGTGCCGCCCAAAGATTGTAGATTATTTAAGAGCCATTGACCAGGCAGCGGCTGAGAATAAAAGTTTAAAATGCTTGCAACGCTTGTACAGGGAGGTTCCAACGAGAAAGATCGATTATTCCCCGTATCAAATTTTATAAATTAAAAATAATAATATAGATTTATTTCATTTAAAACTTGCTTTAATATATACATTCAAGTAAGCAATAAAAATGCTCAAACCGCACGATGATAAATCATTAAATATCGTGTACTACCTAATATATACATTCAAGTAAGCAATAAAAATGCTCAAAACGCACGGTGATAAATTATTAAATATGATGTAACTACTTGCAAGTATTTTATTATCATAAGTATTTATGATTTTTCTATAATGTCTAAAAAAAATAAATGGGTAAAAAAAATGTTAAATATTTAAGTTTGCAAGACCCTAAATAAATAGAAAAACTGAGGTATTTTGGTCACAAAACACGTTCTCGGATTTATTTTTTAATTATTATAATTTAACTCAAATTAAAATGCTTAAAACTGTGTTTACTAGATTATTTATTGATTTATTTTTTTGTATAATTATATGATTTAAAATTTGTGCCGTTTAATAGAATCTATCGTTTGAAAATTGTACAAATCTGCCAACGACCAACGGTATAACCTTAGTATATTAAAAATACACTTAGTTTTAAAAAAATTTACAACTGCGTGTACCAGATACAATAACAATCTTTCAAAATCAATTTATGTTTCTTTGTAAAAAAGATTCAATACGGACAGAATTTGATTTAAAAAGGACTAATTTCCGGTATTCTCTGGTAATACCCTCTTAAACAGAGCGGCAATGAAGGACAGTCATCCCAGAAATCCCAAAGCGGGAGAGGGGACAGGACAGGCAGGTCCGAAAATAGAGCAACAAACATAAGACTGACGGCTGGCAGCTCTGATGCCCTGTACCCTGATAGGCTGAGGAATATGTGCCCAATTAGTGGAAGAAATATGGCTGGCCATAGAACCGCCGGACGTGTAGGTGGGTCGAACGGCCACAGCTCGTCCGACTGACGAGACGGAGACACAGGTAAACGATGCAAATTGACATTTTCGGTGAAAGGCACTGCTGCTAGAGGGAGATATTAATATTTTTTTTCAAGTGACAAGGGACGGTAGTAATGAACCGTGTGTCTCTGGAAAAGGAGTTCAACGGACAGTTGTTGGGGTTTATTATTTGTTAAATGTGTCCGATGCATGTAGATCTTTGACGGATAAGGATACAAATACCAGAATGCCTGCCTTTGGCTATAACTCACATTACATAATACATACCTGATGGTAGCATTTGATTTGACACATTCCTATTTTATTGTCGTATACACCTATCTCATGCCAACTACTCACAGATAACTTCAAAGAGACACTTAAAGTGACTTTAGTGATCACATAATCACTTTATTTCAACACCATGTTTAGCCTAAAATTGATTTACTCAAGATCTACTTAAGGCTGAGCTACACTGCTCAAAAAGAAGGAGAGATACGACAATACGAACGTGAGAGCGAGCGAGCTAACATTAAAAACCATAAAATTCATGCGAAAATTGTGAAAATGTTTAATAAAAGACGACTCGTTTGAAAAAGAGCAAAAATCTCGTAAGGGCTGTGTCAAGTAGCATTTAAAGAAACATTGTGAATTTTTTCATACATATAACTTATAAAATAACAGAAAAAAACCTGTAAATAATAAATTTTGGAGCATACTTTGCGATTTATTTCTATCGAGGAAATTTCAAATAATTACCGTTTCGGCGTGGGGAATGTATAGACACTATCTTATAGAAAAACATATATTTTTTTAAGAACTTAAAAGTTTCAAACGTTTAAGGAAAACGTGTAAGAAATGGGTAGAAATTGGCAGAGCGGCCCCTTAAGAGCGATTGACCAGCGGCTGAGAATAAAAGTTTAAAAATGCTTGCAACTGTACAGGGAGGTTCCAATGAGAAAGATCGATTATTCCCCGTATCAAATTTCTTAAATTAATAATTTAATATCGATTTATTTCATTAAAAACTTGCTTTAATATATACGTACATTCAAGTAAGCAATAAAAATGCTCAAAACGCGCGATGATAAATTATTAAATATCGTGTGTAATTCTTGTAAGTATTTTTTGATCATAAGTATTTATGATTTTTTAATAATGTCTAAACAAAATAAGTGTGTAAAAAAATATTGAAATATTTTAGTTTGTAAGACCTTAACAAATAGAAAAACTGAGGTATTTTTGTCACAACACACGTTCTCCGATTTATTTTTTAATGATTTTAATTGAACTAAAATTAAAATTGTTAAAACTGTGTTGACTAGATTATATATTAAATTATTTTGTTGTATGATTATAGGATTTGAAATTTGTGTTGTTTAAGATGATCCACTAGTCCTTGACTCATTCGGAATTGGGCGGAGCGAACGATTTTTGGGCGTTTACCAATAAAAACCCTAATCTCTAGCAAACAACAGTGTTTTGTTATTCCGCAGGTATATTTTTAAAGATCAAAGCGCCGCGTAGACTAAGGCAAGTCCGTTTGCCCCGGGCCCTGGGCGTAGAATGAGCGACGGGCTAAAATCTTTCCGTACATGGCATAAGGATGAAATTCGCACATACAAATTCGTTGGGTACCGCCTATTTTTATTCACTGAAAAGAAACGTCGCCAAAATGCACGTTTTATTTTATTTTGTGAACTTCAGATACAAATATTAAAATGTTTTCCGATCACTCTATAAGAAACTTAATTAGCTACATTATTCAATAAAACAACACCAGAAAAAGGATTTGTAATAGGAGATTTTTCACTTTTAACCATTTTTTATAGGTCAGACGCATAATTTGTTTCTAAGCGTATTAAAAAGCTTATCAAAAAAATACTCGATCACTTCAAAGGCCAAGATGTGTTCCACTCACAGTATTTAATTGAAGCATCTATATCATCTATTAAATTTTCAAAACTAATACACAAGATTTTATACGATTTTGCGTTTTTCCGCATGTCTTCACCTTAATAGAAATTATTGTTTGAAAATTGAAAATATCTGCCAACGACCAACGGTATAACCTTAGTATATTAAAAATACACTTAGTTTTTCAAAATTTTAAAACTGCGTGTACCTGATAAAATAACAATTTTTCAAAATCAATTTATGTTTTTTTGTAAAAATGAGTCAATACGTCTAGAGTTTGATTTAACAATGACTATTTTAATACCCTCTGAAATGGTTAATATTCAATTGCTTACAGTAATCACACACAGGCAGGGCTGTGGGTTCCAATTTCTTACAATTATTATTTAAACTATCAAACGTGTATGTAATAAAATATATATGCATTAAATGCTACCCAATTTAATATATAAAAATAAACCATCGTGGTTGTTTTCTATTACGCTCATGGTGGGATATTTTCCACAAAAATGGCTCTAAAGAATTTAGACAAGTACTTACTAGAATGCGCATGAGAAGATTTAAGGGGAGCTTTTGGTTAGTAAGCTTTTACATAATATATCAAAATGCCATTCGTTCTCGCAGCGTCTGACAGACGACAACAATGCAGAATGCTTATTTGCATCAGGAATTTTACTTCAGACCAAAAGCTTTGCCGTCATGTTGGAAAGGATGCTTTGAAAAGCTTAAGAGTCGAATTCAATCCGAAACTCAGAATGTAAATTGCATTAAGGTATTTACATTTTTACAGTGACTGAATTCATTTACAGGTTTGCAATGGGTAGACAGATTCAGTATTTTTATGTAACGGGAGTTTAAAAGAGATTCCACAGCGAAAAATTACCAAGTTTTTTGTAACTTTTGCATAAAGAAAGACGTATTTTGAAAAATGTATTAGGCTTATTATATCTAATACTCATTCAGAAGAGTATTTTTTATATATATATTAACTCCACATGGGAGGCTCTGATGAAAATAATTTCCCTCAGGCCCTATGTCATCTTTGAAGATGCTGCGTGGAGGGTCTTTTTGGGGAGAGGAATGAGTGAACGAAGGAGGAAACACAGAGGCCGGCAAATCGTTCCACAGCCGAGCTGTTGAACTCAAGAACGAGTCGTAGAAGCGACCGTTCTTATGTGACAATGTCAACCGTGTACATATGTTGGGCGCGCGTTTGTCGTGTTTCCCGACTATGCACCGGTGCCGAGGGGATCAAAGAAGCTGTTCCTCGGAGCATTTTCCATTGAAATACTGGTAGAACAAGGATAGCATTCCCACCCGACGCCTATGCTCTAAAGATTGCAATCCGTTTGTTAAGACGGGAGAATAACTAACGGACCGCCCGTTTCTGCACAGAGTCAATGGTGTTTTTTCAGGTACTGTGAGGCTCCAGAACAGAGGTGGCTGCCAAATTCAACCGTGAGGCGCACTTGCGATTTTTACAGGGTTAGCAGTTGTGTACTATTAAAGTATCTGCGGGCCCTGTACTACAGTACGTTCAGTTTCTGAGAGGCTAACTTAACTCTGGCTTCGATGGAACCCCCGTATCTGAGCTGGTCACTTAGAGTTACACCGAGCATATAAATGGAGGGCCTGTTCGGAAGAATGCTACCGTTGAAGGAGACCAGATTGTCATTTCGATCCCAGAGTAAGAGTTTTTTTAATCAATAAGTTTATTTTATATGCGAGTTTTGGCAAATAGACGCAAAGATAAAGCTTTTAGGGAACCTATTAGGACTCTCAAACACTCAGAATAAAGGACTGCGGCTGAATACAACCAAGGCACATTAATAACCCTCTACTCGAAGTGTGCTTTCGGGATGATTTATTTGGAGCTACAAATCGAATGAAATACGATAATAAGTCAAACAGACGGTTTGAATACACATTACTCCTTGAGCATACAACATTCACACAGATCACGTGTACCATCGCCTCTACTGATCATCCTCATACGTGACTTGAATAAAGGGGAATCAAAAATACAACGTGCCGGGGTGGTTGCCGGTTGGCCGGAAGTACGATCGATTGATTGGTAGTGCCGTAGTACAGCCACGTGGAATCAGTTTGAGTTATGGCAGATTGGGCTTTATTCGATAATTGGACAGCCACCGGTGAAACACGAGTGTACATGGGTACAGGGTATGCGAGGATTCTGACTGCTTGCCATCCTGCTCACGTGAACTGTGCAGTCAGGACACGTGCGACTGGGGGTGTGCGGTCAAATTTATGAAACATGTGACACACGTGATGCGCGGAAGAATGACGTGCTTAAATCTGTTTCAATACAAACTTATAAGCACTTCTTGCTAACGTATCAAGACAAAATTACAAGAGGTTTTGAAAGCGTTTGATAGAAAAGTAACGTAAGCATAGCCTCCTCACCATTATTATCTCACATGACATAAATCTACTCTGCCCTCTCAAATCCTTTTAAGAAATAAAGTATTTGATATTCGGGATGTTAATTAAAATAGTAGATTGACAAGAATGATTCCTATCGCCGAATGGCTGACTTCATTTGAATTCATTAATCTATAAAGCGATTCAATATTTTATTAGACCAGTTATTCGGGTTTCGGGGCGAACGCACTAAGCAAACTAAAACGTTAAATTTCATTACAGGTAACTAAAATACTTAAATTTAATTAAGAAGTTTGTTTACGATTCTTACGTATTTTTATCTTCTCGAAAAGATACAGAGTCTATAATGACAAATAATACAACAAGTCGTCGGTCCACGCCGTAACACCCGCCCCAGTCCGAGAACATAATTTAAGTGATTTAAGATTAACAATATCAGATAATTGTGGTCGGGTCAGTGCGACCCATTGAAGGTCCATGGGCCCGCATACAATTATTGATAATAATCGAAGATCGGAACTGCGATTCCGTATCTCGCCCGCATCTCCGTAATTGAAATTTGAAAAATCCCAACGGCCAACGGCTCCGCCGACAATAGTGGCTGTAGATTTAATTTTCAATACTCTGAGGTTTTATCTCGATGAGAGCCCATTGATGTGATATTCTTTAGCATAATCCAGTACAAGAGATATCAACGAAGAAGGCCCGAACCTTTAAAGATAATCAGTTTTCCCGAGAAATTAAGGATATTGTACTCGCGTTGGCCGGGCTAAGTATAATGTCTAAGGCTGATCAAGATTGATAGTGTCCTGAGAAGGAGGCTGATTTACAGGACTAAAGAGTGTTTTTTTATCCCAGGCATCGATTTGGTATTATTATCTTTAACACTTATTTTTTACATCGCGTTCAGCTTCAACATTCCATTCACAAATAGGTTCTTCACGGTTATACAATCAAGTCCTAAACAGAGGACAAAAGCTACACTACCTACACTATCTGAAAACTAACAATAAAATTGAAAATCCTAGTCAATACTAGGTTGTTGTACCTAAATTAACTATTATTTAAATTTGGATTTCTTTAACTTTTGCTTTATTTTAATATTAACTAATGGCCTTCTAGATCTGTCACAGACAGTGAATGCCAATGTTTCTGTTCTATCCCCATTACTCTATGATGGAATATGATGGAATCGAAAACTAAGAGGATTGTGATGAGTCTGATAATCCCGTCGCAGATGATGCGGATGAAATTTCGTCTCGATCGATACCGAAGACGAACTTACAACGCCTGGTACATCAGGAATAACAAAGCGAATAAGATTGCGCTAAATTTCGGAATTGTGCATTAGGATTAGGCATACAGGGGACAATTACCACGATAAAAAAACGAGCCGCTTACTCCTCAAGGTGGTGTGGAAATTAGTTTTTTTTAGCCAAATCGCATATTGAAGTATACTTTGTGGCGCTCGTACGCCAAAACTATTGATTTTACAAAAAAATTGTCAATACTTAAATTGTAGGAAATTTTCTCTAGTTAATTTTTTATGTACATTTTTTTATTGTAAAATGAGTCAGAAAAGAGATATTGTCAAAAAAATGCTATTAAAGGCCATTTTTCCAAAATGGTGGCGCGAGCGACAAAGATACGAGATAGCAAAGTAAAAATTCGGAAAGAGAACATCGAAATATATAATATTACCAATTTTCAAAACTCCCGGAAAACCTTCCAGATAACCCCTTTTTTCGTACCAAATGACTGACTGTACTATAACCATTTCCTCACATTGTATTCGAAGTGTTACAGATCTAAAAATAACTTGTCCCGGACAGGAAATTTTATACTTTATCATATTATTTACACGGTAAAACTATTATCGAATAAGTATGTAATTAATGTTAGTAAGTGTCTACCTCATCCTGTGCGAATTTTATTACCAGTGTGAAAACGAAAGAAACACACGTTTACGATTTTTTAAAATTATTTATTAACATTTAAACCTACGTCTGTAGTTTGTCAGCAGTGATATAAAGATAACATTTTATGCAATAACATGATACAATTTAAACGGTATATGAGGATGCATTAATAAATTTGTCTTAGGAATATGATTAAAAACATTTGACTTTCTAGTATTTTCCGTCTTTTTCGTATTCATGAGGTGTGAGAAGGAAGACTTTTTTAAACTTTTAGGACGATCATCGATGACGTGCATATGATGTCTCTCTCTCTGGCACTAGTATAACCCCTACCCTGATATTTTGGTCATTGAGTCATTTGATTCAAACATTCTGGACGAAACCACTTTCTGATAATATATTGGAAAGAGTAATTAATGAGAATTAGCTATGATTTTAAAATATTCCAATGAAATAAAACACTTTCGACTACAAAAATTGCGCCTACACAGTTGGTAGGTACCTACACCTACACATAATCCAAAACATAGTAAGTCTATTCATCGAAACCAATTATGTACATCATGGCAGCATCTAAATACGGCGCGTCCTTTCATTTTAGAATAGATCTTTGATTGTTTGAAAGTCATGTAGAATTGTAGAAGCAGCGGGGTTCCCGATCTCGATCCTGTGGGAGATCGCGACCGATTCAAAACGAATTAAAAGGGCACCAGGAATGGTGGCAAAGCCGGGTGCAATTAGACAGCTACAAAAAATCCCTTTGTTCGGTCAAATGTTGAAACGAAATCGTATATTGCGTCCAGCTTCAAAGGCCGAACATAGCGTAATAACAATAACGTTTCAATCGCTAACATTTTATCAATCAATACAGATCATCCAATAAGCGTCGGCGTCTAGTGGGAAGGGCGAACACGGCCAATTACAAATATTAAAAGAAGCTTTTCAAACTTTTCACAATTTAAAAAATATTTTTATGTGAATGAGAGACGAGACTCCCAACTGTTTCCGTCCAGAGCCAGTGAGACTATTTATTTATTGAATAAATTTTGTACATTGTATGGATATTGTGTTATTTCATCCGCCATGCTAGGGATGTCCCATGGTGTTATGGCGTTATTACTATGGCCTGAGGCCATTGGCCTCTCCAATTGGGGTACGTTGTAAGGCTGAAGGTAGTGGAGGGAAATGAAATGCGAAAAAGAAAGGCGGGGAAGTACCTGGCAAATCTTTTTTTTTACGTTAACTCCACGCAGGTGGCCCTGAGGAAAATAATTTTTCTATGTCATTTATGAAGATGATGTGTGGAGGGTCTTTTTGAGGGGTCGAAAAAGTGAACATGGGTCTTGAAGAGACCCATGTTGTTGGAGGGAGGAAACGCAGATGCCGAAAAATCGTTCCACATTCGAGCTGTTGATTCAGATCCGATCATCAAACAGGGACTCAAGCCGTTTCAAGCAATGTTTCAATTCTGAATGGTGGTCTTACAGCAGGGCGATACTGGGAATATCTTCCACTCTGGAATCCTTAAAAAAGAGTGTTGATATAACAACCATGTATGTTCACGGAAGAGTCTTAAAACGGTAAATAGGTAGGTACTTGGTGCTATATATAGCAAGCAAAAGCATAATAAAACGGCATGTGATAAAAATAAACAAACGAGATAGCATTCTTCATCTATCATAATAACTCCACATTTTTAGAGAGTAAGGTTATTATAAACCTCAATAGAAGAGCCGAGGACGCCCAAGGAAGACGTGGCACGATCAAGTAAATCAGATACTTGAGTCGGGCCATGTCAAGAGTCAGAATAATAGAAGAGTATGTATGAGAATATGTATGAATGTGAATGAGGCAAGGAGTGTGTGCCAAGACCGAGTGGTTTGGCGGTCCGTCCTCTCTGCCTACCCCTGCGGGGACGCGGCGTGATGGTTAGTTAGTTAGTTAATAGAAAAATTAATCATTAAAATTGAATGTTAACTAATTTACGATACCTAATAAAAGCCTGACAATAAGCTCTTTTGGCATTCCCAAGAAAAGCTACATAAAAATGAACAAAATATAAAATATTAGTAATGTCAGAAACAAGTGACATTTTCAAAGCGGGAAAAATTATTTAGCAATTGCTAAAATGAGTTTCGAAAGATTTAATTGTCTATTCCAGTCGGATATATTGGCTCAAGTGCTTACTTAGTCTGGGTATTTTTCTTTATTGTAGGTATTGCTATGAACTGAGAAAGAAATGAACTTCCGAAAAATTATTTTTATATCGAAACTTTTTCAATTTATTCACTCAAAGCACTTTTTGCTCCTTTTTGATTGGTCTGTTTTATACAGAAATTTTATTTTAAACTAGGCAATATATTCATAACTTCCTGAATTTAATGAAGCTCAGATTTCTTTCGTGATTTGTTCATATTAATAATATTCAAGGTGGATATTTCTTTTGTGGAATTATTTTTAAATGATTTCGTTGAGTTAAATTATACAAACAAAGCGAAATTATACGTTTTTTATCATTTAGGAAGGTATTAAATTTATAACGCAATGATTCAATTTGATTTAAAAGATGAAACACTTACTTCTTATCATTGAAGAAGAAGATAACAATAATAATCCTTTTTTTAAAATATGAAAATAAACAAGACACAGAAAAATAATAAAATATGATGGCTGCAACTGGGACTCGAACCCAGAACCTCACGTCTAACCGGGACATACGCATTATCCAATTTTGCTATTGCACCCTATTATGAGACTATATATTGTTAATTCTGAAATTTTAAATATGAAGTTGACAAATACGACAGTCTCATAATAAGGTGCAATAGCAAAATCGGATAATGCGTATGTCCCGGTTAGTCGTGAGGTTCTGGGTTCGAGTCCCAGTTGCAGCCATTGTATTTTATTATTTTTCTGTGTCTTGTTCATTTTCATATTTAAAATAAAAAAGGATTATTATTGTTATCTTCTTCTTCAATAATATATTACATTGATGGGAATAACCTTCAAAAGTTAAAAAGAGAGTTTTTTTATAAAAAAATAAATTATTACTTACTTCTTAACTGGGCTTGACGTTAAAATGAGCTATTCCAGGGGTGCTAGCATAGTCCATCGATAAGGATCGGTAGGATAATTGTCGGTAACTTCTCATCGTTCCCTAGGACAACTGCAGATCGCTAACGTACAAACAACAGTTGATATCGAATATATTAGGAACACTTAGTCATTGTGAACTGTCACCTATTCGTTTGCGATCTGCAGTTGTTCTAGGGAACGATGAGAAGTTACCGACAATTATCCTACCGATCCTTATCGATGGACTATGCTAGCACCCCAGGCGGCTTCGAAATAAAGCACTTTTAAATGCCCGAACAATTTCAGGGTTTGTACTCTTCACCTTTAGGTATTCTAGTGCCAACCCATTGTAAAATTGAGTAATCGCTTCAGTGCTACGGCAATCTATATTACTGCACTACCCTTTATCGCCAAACTTTTCCCATAAATATAATAAATTACGTAATGAAAAGGGCATCAATTTGGCTTGGTTCTAAAGTAGGCGGGGGTTTTAGGGGGAGAGGAGGAGCCTTCAAGGTATTTGTCCCCGACCGGTTTAATCTGCGGCTAGTCTGGAGATTTTTCGGCTCCAATCTCGTTATTGGATTCCACAAATTGTTTCTGCGCTCACCAGAGACTAGCCACTAGCTGTGTGTTAAATTTACCCAACAAAAAACATCTTGTCTTTGGTATATAAAAGGAGGATCCGAAAACTAACATCACTATCATGATATGCACATTATACATACAAAACCATGTCCTAAGTCACATTTTATTAAGGCGATACAAAATCATGTGTTTTTGGTTTGAAAAATTGATCGACCAAATAAATTAAGTAATTTTTTTTTTTTTACATTAGGTCCACACAGGAGGCCCTGAGGAAAATAATTTCCCTCAGGGCCTATGTCACCTTTGGGGATGCTGTGTGGAGGGTATTTTTAAGGAAAGGAAGGAGAGGAAGTTCTGGGAAGGAAAGAGGTATGAGGGTTGGATAGGAATCTGGGGTTCAATGTGTCTAGATCATCCGCCGCCAAGACCTAGACAATGAACCCCATGAACCCTGGCACCCCTGCTAAGTCACCAAACGTAGCGAACCACTTGGGGTGACCTATGGCAGAGGTGTTGGTTATCCAATAAATGGTTCCCGGGGCGGCGGTACCCATTTCCGCCTCCCAAATTGAAAAAGTATAGATGATTTAATTAAATAATGCGAGAAGAAAACATCGAGCATTATTTTTCTAAGCCTAAAAAATTAAAGAATCGGGTCTATAAAAATGCCTTGAAGTGTAAATCTCCGATTTACGAACCCCTTTTCAGATATGGTTTTGTTGCATCATGTGGCAAATTAAGTTCTTAAGATTATGACTGGGAAACGTTTTAAAATTTGTGCCTGAACTTCATTGAAAAAAAATAAAACAAGATTTTGGCGATGTTTATAAAATACGATGTTTGGCAATGTTTATATATGAATCACAACCTTAAGGCGTAAGGAGTGTGTTATTTCAACCGATTCCACAAAAATCCACATATTGTAAAGCACGACACGATATACGTTATGCCGTATGACTTTGTGACGTATTAAAAAAATCAGTATGCTGAGAAGGCCACAAAATTTTCAATTTATATTTTTTATTACGGTTTAGAAACCGCGAACTCTGAGTCGAGAGCTTACCGCTATGCTACAGAGGTCGTCAAATAATTAGCAATAATGAGCTTACAAAGCCCTGCTAAGCCGAAGGTTTTCATCGTTGTACCAGGATGTACGAATATAAGACGTTATCGCAAGAAAAATTGCTACTTCAACCGCATAAACGAAGAGCGAAATAATCCGAGGCCATTAGCACTTCCGTTTTTTGAATACCTGGCTCATTAAGGCAACTTAAAATGCGAAGATTATTTGGGAGATAATAAAAATTACATTTTATTCGTGGGTAAATATGGCCACTGGTTATTCCGAAATATCTTAACGCTTAAAGACATATCTGATCTGGTAATAAATTGATTAAATGTACTGATTCAGTCGATAAACTGAGACGCCGAACATGGATCGGATCCCAAGAAAATCTGTTAATGCATGAATTAAAATTAAAATTTAAATTTAAACAATCAGAATCACAAGACCGAATGAAATAATAAACCAGGTGTTAACCCGTTTAATCACAGGAGACCATATTTGTCCCAGCTCACATAGGTCTCACAGAAATCGTTGTTTTTCCCTTACTATCATAGTCAGAAATGTGATCTAAACGGCATTGGAAACAGAATACAACAAACTATATATTCAAATCTATAAGAAAAACACAAACAAATTAAAATTTACCCCTTTCTGAAACCAAAGTATTTGATAGCAATTTGAAAAAAAATTTTGGAACTTTGTGAATTTTTTAAGATTTTTTTTTACATAAAACGAAAAAAAGTGAGGTGACAGTAAGGTTTATAATTCATTTATCTAATAAAATAAGTATGTATTTTATTTTTTTTCACTATCAGTAATTTTAGTTAGAAAAAAAAGTAAAGTGAGCCATTTTTAAAACTTTTTAAAGTTTTCGCCAAAAAAAATTGTATTTAAAAAAATACATGGTATTTTTGAATACAGAAATTTGAAAGCCTATTTCATCACCTTTCGAAAACAGTTTTTAGTTTTCGAATACGTTAATAAATGTTCCATTTATTTGGATTTTATTGCAGAGCGGGAATACTTTTAGCCTCTGACAAAATACGCCAATTTTTTAAAGGACGTACTTGTATGAGACTTTAACCAATGATTCCTCATTTGGAGTAAAAAATGGTAATGAAACTTTAATATGTAGTGACTTTTTTGTTATTTTTTATTTATACCCAATTAAATAAAGAAGCAATTACTTTATGGTTAGACATGATCAATAAAACAAATAAAAAACTTTCTTCCATTTGTCATCACTGGTCACTCAGCCGAGTAACCGCACAACCCCTCAACTTGATCCTAACTGTTCAATATCTACTGATTTTTAAGGTTTTCTGATGATGAAAAAAAAACATCTCAAATATCACCGGAGACCAAAAATTTCTTTAAAATTGGCGTATTTTGTCAGAGGCCAAAAATATTCTCGCTTTGCAATAAAATCCAAATAAATGGAACATTTGTTAACATATTCGAAAACTAAAAACTGTTTTCGAAAGGTGATGAAATAGGCTTTCAAATTTGTATATTAAAAATTACTATGTATTTTTTTAAATACAATTTTTTTTTGCGAAAACTTTAAAAAGTTTTAAAAATGGCTCACTTTACTTTTTTTTCTAACTAATATTACTGATAATAAAAAAAACATAAAACACATACTTATTTCATTAGAGAAATGAATTATAAACCTTACTGTCACCTCACTTTATTGGTTTCATGTGAAAAAAATTCTTAAAAAATTCACAAAGTTCCATAATTTTTTTTCAAATTGCTATCGGAAACTTTGGTTTCAGAAAGGGATAAATTTTAATTTTTTTGTGGTTTTCTTTTAGATTTGAATATACAGTTTGTTGTATTCTCTTTCCAATACCGTTTAGATCACATTTCTGACTATGGTAGTAAGGGAAAAACAACGATTTCTGTGAGACCTATGTGAGCTGGGACAAATATGGTCTCCTGTGATTTTAACATTATTTACATCAAATAATGACAGGAATAACCGGTTACAGTAAATCGTGTACGTTCCTTAACTTCCTGTATAAAATGTATCAAACAATTCCAACAATGGATGCTATGAAAACGTTCTTAGCTTAGTCAAATCGCCCAGTAATAATAATAGGTTTATATTCCGACTAAAACAACGCCTATAAAGTTGCTTCTGTTTACGGACTTCGGTGAGCCTCCGATCTTATCTAACATAATGGACCACATTTATTATCAACTCGGATAATTTATTCAGAAAATCATACGGCGACGTGTTTAGATTTTTCGGTTTCCCTTTATGGTCGCGGCGAGGAGAGCTTTACCAGAATAAATCTTCATTAAAATGCCGAAGAGCCGGCCATTCCGGGCAATTAACAACATAAAAGCCAAAGGTGATATCTTTTATAAAATAACTATTAAAATTTATCAGCTGTTTATTTAAATTAAAAGGTGTCCTATGTTATCCGGATTAATGTCAAAATTTATGAATGTCTCTTATTGGCGTATGGGATGATTAATAAAAATATACACATATTATATTCTTGGTCATCTTGAATATCCTAATTGTGATGAAATTATTATCCTTGAGTGAGCACTTCTTAGTAAGAAAATAGTAAAAGGTTCTTAACATCCTGACGGATAAGATTTTCACTGTCCAGAAAATAAAACCAAGCAGGTTTAAAAAAAACAGGATTTGAGTAGGTAGAGGTACTTTATTTTAATTCTATAGAACGACAGGGGTTATTTAAAACAAAACACACTTGCTGTAGTTTAGTATTTTACATGGTTTGACATTTAAAAAAAGGCAGCATGTGGAGATAACTGAAAGTAAAGAAACCAAATGCATTGGACCTTTTTGTAGGATTATGGTATGTTGCACTTGGGGTAAAATCTAAGAGTATGGATATTATACTATTATATTATATTATATCCATACTCTTAGGGTAAAATATTACCAAATTGTGCAATATAACGTAATTTTAACACCTATACCTATTAGATAACATGAAGGTTATTTATTTTTAAGAAAGATGGACTGCTAATGGAAAAACCCTTACCGCTACTGAATCCTTCAGAGGTTCCATATACGGGAAAACAGGAACCCTCAAACTCAGAGGAATGAGGTAAAATGAGTTATAGCACAATGGGCCCATGGCCTGAGTGTTCGCGGAAACTATATGTTACCGTCTCCGCTTTAATAAAATAAAATATTTTTACATTATTTAAATGTTTGTGACGATTTTGCACTCTTTGAAGCGTTAGAATAATACAACAAAATGTAGATTTTTTTAAGAGCAATTACGGTTTCGAAGATTTAGCTCGTTTAAAACAATTTATGGATACTGAGAAAACATGATTTCTATTTTTATTCGAGAATTTTCTAGAAGCAATTTTATTAAACCTGAATCTACCAATTCATTATTACAAGGAAATGTATTGTTTTAACGAACGCCGCTGGCAAACCGACCGCGGGTTGCGGATTCCATTCCGCTATGACGAGATGAAAATATTCCGGTAGATTTCTCTCTTTTTTATAGTATCTCTTTTATTTTAATAATGTTCCCGTGTCCCGGCGTGGCCAGAGCTATGCCAGAAATTTCACCTCATTAGGGATAAAATTCGCGATACGGAATGTTGCCAAATTAAAAACAAATTCAGACAAAATAAAGCATTCAAAGTTCGCGGTCTGTGTGGGAGAAATCTAATCAAAGGAGTGCCGACCCCAGTATCAAAATGTCATTAAAACCTCGCCAGATAACGAAAAGCATAAACTTAATAGTTTATTTTATGGACACAAGTTTTACGGATTGCAAAACACAATTAATTTTATTGAACAAATAAAAGTTTAAAAATCTTTATTTTACTTTTAATTACTCTTTTATCAATAGGTAATCTTATTGAAGCGAATCATTCCGAATATAAGAAGTGTCAACAACCTCTGAATATTGGTTCAATAAAAAACTTATACTAAAAACATAATAAAAGTTAAACATATTTTAGCGTTTCAGGACAAAATGAACATAACTCCATAATATACATAAATGCTATAATTAAGCAAATTTTAAAAGACGAGCGATTGACCAGCGGCTCAGAATAAAAGTTTTAAAATGCTTTCAACTGTACAGGGAGGTTCCAATGAAAAAGATCGATTATTCCCTGAATCAATATTTTTAAAATTTAATATTAAATATTTTTTTTCTTCAAACTTCGCAAAATCACTTTGTGGCGTCATTTTGAATTAATTAATAAATATTTAATATCGATTCATTTCATTCAAAACTTGCTTTAATATATGCCTACATTCAAGTAAGCAATAAAAATGCTCAAAACGCACGGTAATAAATTATTAAATAACGTGTACTTCTTGTAAATATTTTTTGGTTATAAGTTATTGTTATTGTTATTATTATTGTTATTATCTTGGAAGTATCCGTTTGCCTCAAAAGAATTCGTCCTCCAGAAGACCATGAGTATTTGTATCGAGTTAGATGTTCGAATACATATATGTGTCTGGCATCTTGCGATAAACCCAATAAGTATTTATGATTTTTCAATAATGTCTAATGAAAATAAGTGTGTAAAAAAATTTGAAATATTTTAATTTGTAAGACCTTAAATAAATAGAAAAAGTGAAGTATTTTTGTCACAAAACACGTTCTCGGATTTATTTTTTAATGATTTTAATTTAATAAAATTAAAATTCTGAAAACTGTATTGACTACATTATGTATTGATTTATTTTGTTGTATGATTATATGATTTGAAATTTGTGTTGTTTAATAGAAACTATCGTTTCAAAATTGAACAAATCTGCCAACGACCAACAGCACAACCTTAGTATATTAAAAATACACTTAGTTTTTCAAAATTTTAAAACTGCGTGTACCAGATAAAATAACAATCTTTCAAAATCAATTTATGTTTTTTTGTAAAAAATAGTCAATACGTCTAGAATTTGATTCAAAAAGGACTAATTTCCGGTATTTTCACTCCGAAAGAGCCTCAGAAAATTATACGATATATTAAGATAGATTTAATTCGGGTTGCGGGTATGAGTGCTGCCGCCCCGGGAACCATTTATTGGATAACCAAAACCGCTTCCATAGGTCGTGTGGTTCGCAACGTTTGGTGATTTAGCAGAGGTGCCCGGGTTCGTGCGGCGAGGTCTGTCTGGGTATCAACGGTGGATGATTTTGCTCACCTACTGCGTGGCAGGCCGGATCGGGAGAGACTGGTTGAAGGACCTCTTGGCCGGACTCTCTCGACTCATCGCCTTGCACCACAGTGGGAGGGATGAATTCATAATCCTGAACATATCGACCCTCATACCTTTTTCATTCGCAGAAATTCCTCTCGTTCCTTTCTTCAAAAAGACCCTCCTCACTGGATCCCCAAAGATGAATCAGGCGTAAAGATAATGTATAAAAATCCATTATATTTATAGAAAAGTTAAGTACATCGTCAAACCTGACGGGAACAAGAATTTTTTTAAATTTTTTTATAGTGAATACCTCACAATAGTCCCAACTGCTCCCATCTGGAGCCAGTGGGACTACGGCATCCCCAACTGGGGTATGTTACGAGGCTGAAGGTAAGTGGAAAAGGAAAGGAGACGAGGAAGAGGAAGGTGGGGAAATACCTGGCTATTCAGATCTAGTCACTTTTAGGCGAAAGACATTTCAAGCAACGTTTCAATTCTGAATGGTGGTCTTACACCAGGGCGATACTGAGAGTATCTTCCGCTCTGGAACGTGCCGCAAATATACCTACTGTATATTATTTTAAATAATTAATTGTGAAATAACACAAATCAATTAAATAAAATGTATTTGCACACGCCGGGTTCGAACCCGTGACCTTCGGAATGGCAGTCCAACGCTACGCCGGCCGTCCAAAAGAATAAAATCAAATCAAAGAGGTGACCCGGCCACTACGCAGTGATAGGGAATGTTACGTAAGTGGGTACTCGAATAGTCAATGTAACCTAACTTCTTCATGTCGGAGGGTTGGCGCCGCTTTAGCAGACCGGAAACGGGGGCATTTCCAGAAAACAATTCCGGTCGGGAAAAGTATAGTTTCCCGCTTCCGTCACCAGGGGCCGGATGGAGTCTTGGGAGGTGTTAATTAAAGCGAGAGCCGCGGGGAGCTTTAATAAAAACACCTGTTGGTGGGTACGCGAGATCATCATTCAGCTGGGAGACGCTTTATAGTTTTAATGAAGTGACGTTTTTAACGGAGCGGCACGAACACAGGCAATTTGCCTTTTTTGCAAGTAAAATACATTTTTTTTTAACCTCTCTAATTTTCATCGTTTTATGGAAGAGCGGATTAATAAACTTTTTTTTGAGTTCGTATTTTTTGTGATTCATTTTATGACCTCTTGAATGTCGGATAAAATTTGACCACATATGGCCGTATTCCATAGAAAATTAATATCAGAGCATTCAGAGAAGCTAGAGTTTTGAAATAAAAAGCAACGTCTGGAATGATATTGGCGCAAGAGATTTTCACATTGTCCAAGTACAGTTTCTTTAAACATAACGTCGTCGCATATTTAAAATGAACATTGTGACGATTTTGAAGAAAAAGAGTTAAATATACAGTTATGTTTCTTTTTTTTCCGTTTCAGTCACCGTTCAGGTTCAGACTATTATTATTATTATTATTGATAATTTTATTTTTTGCTTTTGTTTGAATTGTTTCTAATGCTTATTTAGATGTACTTTGCTTTTTAATTTTAGTTTTTGCTTTTGTGTGAAAAAGAGTCAACCAATTTTGTGTGAATTGAATGTAATTTATGATTTAGATGTACTTTGTTAATAAAAAAAAAACATGTAAAGCCATGCAGGGCGTGAAATACAAAAAAAAAAAAAATATTCTTGAGACAAAATCAAATAATATATAAAATTACAAAATACTACAAAATATAATCGCAAACCGGCTTATTACATTTCTCCGCAAATAAATTTGTATCAAAGCTGATTTTCGGAAGCAGGCAGCCGCTTCTAAGTAAAATTGATTGACCTCAGGAAATGTAATACGTCCGGGGTTGGGGTTGACGGGTCCCGCAGGGGAAGGTTGGAGCTGTAAGGTCCAGGCTTTCACCTGAACAGGGAACAGGGACCCGAGGACTGTTAAGTAATTTACATAAATTTACTATTAGGCAGGTACCATTTGTTGGCCTGAGATGAATTTAGTGCTTTATTGCTGCGAGACATTCTAAATTATGCTAAATTGACAACGGAGATAACGAGAAGGGGGAATTATTTGTATGTTCATTATACATAGAGAATGGTTTCGTTTAATTAAGTTAACATAGTATTAACGAAATAGTACTATATAAATAATATTGCGTTATTTTGATTCAATTATGATAAACAAACAGATTACAAAATAAAAATGAGCAAAGTAAACAGTTTACAGAATCTCGTAGATGATTATCGATTAAAATTTAATCTCTAAAAGCAATTATTTTGAACCTACAGGTGATCACAATATTATCATAAAGTAATTTAACATTTGTATAATAGCACGTGAATTGATATTCAATGTTATAATATGGTTAGTGAAATTTAAATTTAAATTTCACGATTTGATTTGGTACTTTCGCATCGTAGTAAATGACAAGATGAAATTCAACGATTACTCGAAGAAATCACAAACATCAGTATTAATTGGAAATTAAAATAACAATGGGTCGTCCTTATCGAATAAAACCATCGGCAATCATCGATAATCATCGGCAATCATCGTCGGCACTCACCTGGCCAGCGGCATCATCTTGGAGGCGAGGGACCTGCTGATGCAGAAACCGGCGCCCCCCGTGGCGAACCAGAACGAGATCTTCTGCTGCAAAATAAAACCAAGAAAACCATCAGTCAGACAGTCAGTCAGATAGTCGGTCAAACAACCAACATCAAATCACCAAAAGGAGAAACAACTCAAAAGCATCAATCGGACCTGCGTTAGAGTTGAAGCCGGCAATCAATAATACCATCGCACAAAGAGCAAGTCATAATTTCTTAATTCGAATCGGCAAAGAGAGAGGAAAAAACATGACTTAAAACCTTATACAACTCAGCGGGACTTAACTTTTTCATTCTAGGTGGCGTAATTGTAATTATGTTTTGGCTTAGTTCGACAATAGAGAAAACATGTCCAAACAAAAAAATCACTGAAAGAACATTAATAATACCATGAACAATTAGTCCAATTACCTCCATAGATGGAACTGTAAAATTATTGCTTCGTACGAGCTATCCGGTATGGTAAAAAATAAAACATTTCAACGTGTAATACGATTTAAACTCGACGTTTCTTTGAGTCTTTTCATTACTTTGACGTATGTATCCAATCATCTACAACAATCATCATAATAACGCAATGAATGAGTCGAAATTATTATATTAGGTAAAAGTATAGTAGGTACATTATTGTATCTTGAGCATTCCTAGCTATAAGCCAAGCCTTTGCCATACATTTGTATAAATATACCCCGTTTAAATAATGTATACCTCTTGGTAGGAACCTTCTAGGATGTGTAAGACATGAGATTAACAAAGCGAATAGGCAGGGATTTATAGATTCATCAGCAAGCATTGTTATATTCATCCACATGATCCATAACAGCTCGGAAACTTCAACAAGTAAATTTTGTAAAGCCTGCGAATACCTAATAATATAATGGCTTCATAGATTTAACCGCAAAAACTGAGCCTTATTACATATTAATACAGAATAATTAATAGGTATACCAATTGAAGTGCCTTCCATACAAATTTTAATGGAAACAAATGTTCTATTTAGCCCAATCCCCCAGTGTCCCGTCTCACTTACACTCGCCTGAAATCGTAGATCACCATCCCATTTGAATTTTCGAAAATCCATATTATAGGCCCAAATTGGGTCTATAAATGGACCGCGAAACACGCCCACGAGGCACTTCTTGTGTACATCTTTAATCTATCCATATTAGTTAAATAATGTCTAATTTATTTTAACTTTATAAATATCTACGTGTATTTTTCGTAGAATAGTATTATTTTAGTTCAGTTCTCGGCACATTCTAAATATCCTTGGAGGGATGGGGAAGCGAGAAAAAGTAAAATAATTAAAATTAGAATATATATTTATTTTTTTTTTTTTTTTTCAAAACAACTTTTGATGTTTTTACAAAAATAAATTTCTTCTGAATAATAATATAATTAAGAAGCCAAGTAACTTTTTTTATTAAAAACCTTATAAAACTCCATCATATTGTTTTCAAACGAAAGACGAAATAATACAATAACAGAGTAAGAGGCATTAAATGAAAGCACATTAAATTACTATAATGATTAGGTACCGCGTACCTGCCGGTAACAACTAAACCGATAGGAAAAGATTGTACCCAGCCAGGAGGGCTCCTGTCCCGGTAAGACCGGTACACCCGGAGGCATTGAGTTATTAAGACTTGAAACACGTGCTTTGTCTAAGACAATATTGGAATTTAGGATGGGCCTATTTTTTTAAATATTTTTCACCGGTAACAAAACCAAAGAAAATAGGGTACGAAAAAGTTAAGAAAAACAAAAAAAAACTCTACACAAATAAAGATAGTTTTATGTTTTTTTTTTCGTTTTCTCCATTATTTATATTATTTATATGATCACGAATGATTGGTTATTGAGGCATGTAGAAATTAGAATTAGGTACATATTGACATACTTATCTCTTCCGGCAGAACTATCAAAAAGGGCGAAGTATTTAATTTCCTCCACATTTAACATTTAATATACCTCAACACTACATTTATTTCTGTAACCCTAAGTAATTACATGCCAGTCCGACAAAGAGAAAATTAAATAAACAAAGCTCCAACAACATTTTCCCTGAAATATTTCATGCCCATTTTACGCTGCAAGTGAAACATCATTAAGTTTAACGACGTACTTAAATTTAAGAGCGAAATAAGCGTGTTTTCCGTTCCCCGAAAATGCACTTCCATCCCTTAATTATTAGCAACATTTTAAAAGGTGCCCACGTCCAGAAAACGTTAAATATTTAGGGCTTATAAACGGGGTGGTCGTTGAAAAGCTACTGGCATCGGTCACTTCGTGCTTTTCAAATAATTAAGTAGTATACCAGTGGAATGATGTTCATAAAGGCTAAGCTAATAATAACATTTTGATGATTTTTATAGCGTCGTTTTTGTGAAAAATCACCAAGGGCGCTGTACAATACTTCTAACTACAGACTAGACAAAACATTATAAAAACAAATATTACAAGCAATAATTATTAGCCTGAAACACATATTTTAAAAATCTACCGAGAAAAGATGCATGTCGTCGACGGGACTCGAACCCGCACCCCTCTGATTGCCGGTCAGGAGCTCTACCATTAGGCTACGGCGGGTTACCTCCTACCCGCCAAATGATTCAATATATACCTAGTGTTGCATTCAACAATTACCGCTTATTACATTTCTTCACCTGCGGGTTCGAGTCCCGTCGGCAACATGTATCTTTCTCGGGATAAAAGATACATGTCGCCGACGGGACTCGAACCCGCACCCCTCTAGGAGCTCTACGATTAAGCTACAGCGGGTTACCTCCTACCCGCCAAATGATTCAATATATACCTAGTGTTTCATTTAACAATTACCGCTTATTATATTTTTTCATCTGCGGGTTCGAGTCCCGTCGGCGACATGTATCTTTTCTCGGGAGGTTTTTGAATATGGATGAGTGTTTCAGGCTAATAATTATTGCTTGTAATATTTGTTACCCTTGTGCTATGCTATTGTGCTATATAAAAAATCTTGTCTCAAACATTAGTTTATCACTTAAAAAATAATTATAAAAACTTATGGCTAAAACACTGCATCCACTCGTTCTTCGATCAGTGATACAAATGTACAATGTAATTGACCAATTTTTTTATTATTTTTTATTATTTAATCTATACATATATTATAATTACATGTTATTGTTTTCAATGCCTGTCTCACTAGGGTAAACCTGTGTCGAGACAGACGTAGAGTTACATACATTGTATACTAACATGGTTATTTGAATATAAAGGTTAATTACATTTTAGGTTCAATACAATAAAAGGCAGGTGATTGGAAGTGTGAATTAATTCTCTAAAGAGTTTGATCTTCCAAATCACAAGAATAATGCGATGCTGCCTAATAATGTACATGTATCTTACTATTTTATTTTTTTTGGTTATTATTAAGAAAATATACAGGACCATACTTAACTAGTTGGTAACTTGAGATTAACAGCGAACACATGTTATTGGAAAATCAAATAAGTTGTACCCTACCTTGAAAAAAAAACGTACCAGAGCAAGAGTGTCTCTGTACGCTGGCAACGTGAACATAACTTAATAAAGCCTACACAAGTAGAAATTCGTAAAATGAGTAATCGCTGTTTTAGCAGTTGATATTGTGATTAAAAAACTTTTCTACTTTGTTTCACTTATTTCACACAGGGCTGGAAATCAACCCAAGGAAAAATGTTTTTTACCGTAATGTAGGTATTACAATAAAATTCCACCGCGAATGAACAATTTATTAAATACAAATTATCTTTATTAGATTTGTAACACAATTGCACAAAAAAACATTAATAATTAATCCCGTTACGTTACCACATAGTGATAGGCATTTTTGTTAAATATGTTGAACTAATAGTGGTAAAATCACAATTGTTTTATTTTTGATATACCATGTAAAAATTGATAAAACATAAACTTTCGATTTTCAGAAAGTAAAAGAAACAAATAATATCAGACGAGCATTTTAAATAAATGAATAAAATATAACTGAATGCTTACACAATTATAAAATAAGTTATTCCTGAGTTATCAACAATCAAACATAATACCAATAATATCATACGAGGTTGAGCTTCCTCTTCCTTCCGTTTCTTTAATCTTACAGTGTACTGTCCAGTAGCCACCATCAGGGCAAATGCGCAATGTTCCTACAGATAAATGTTTATGTGTGCAAAAGTGACACCGTGTAACATTATTTTTTTATGTGTATTACAGATTGAAAAATCCTATTACAACACACATGGCATATACATAAATTTACATTTTACAGTTCTTGTATAAAATTACTCTTGAAACCTTCGAGACTAATGTTGAAGATGTAAAGAGATCTGGAGATATCATTTAGCAACACCATACTTGTGTAAAAGTGACAACGTATAACATTATTTTTGTATGTGTATTACAGATTGAAAAATCCTATTACAACACACATGGCATATACATAAATTTACATTTTACAGTTCTTGTCTAAAATTACTCTTGAAACCTTCAAGGCGAATGTTGAAGATGTCAAGAGACCTGGAGATATCATTTAGCAACACCATACTTGTGTAAAAGTGACAACGTATAACATTATTTTTTTATGTGTATTACAGATTGAAAAATCCTATTAAAACACACATGGCATATATATAAATTTACATTTTACAGTTCTTGTCTAAAATTACTCTTGAAAGCCTTGAAAAGGCTAATGTTGAAGATGTCAAGAGACCTGGAGATATCATTTAGCAACACCATACTTGTGTAAAAGTGACAACGTATAACATTATTTTTTTATGTGTATTACAGATTGAAAAATCCCATTACAACACACATGGCATATACATAACTTTACATTTTACGGTTCTTGTCTAAAATTACTCTTGAAACCTTCATGGCTAATGTTGAAGATGTCAAGAGACCTGGAGATATCATTTAGCAGCACCCTACCTCTTGTCATGCCATGCTGGGCCAGAACGTCCGTTCTGCCTTGTGGATTACAGAGCAAGTCGCGGTGGCGACCCTGGCGGTAGTTGTTCCGTGAGAATAATTTGTATTATGCCAAGAGGTATGGGCTGTCAAAAAACATTTAAACCTATTTAAACCTCGTTGGGTTATTACCTCCAGGTTATTAGATTAGGTAAACGTGATCAAGCTCGTTGAATCGTTGGCTTAATATCTTTGACGGTCAAAAAAGACTACAAACAAAAACGAACTAATTAAAATGAAAAATTCATGTGAATAATTCTCTGTTTTATGCAGTTTGAGTTCAGCAGAAGCTTTGTTTCCACGAAGAGAAGTCGAAGCGCTCCCATTGCATAATAATCTTCCTTTATTTCCTCGCCATTCCAGAGGCCCGCTGGCCATTCCTCATCCTCGCATACTCCGGGTAATCTGCACATTTTATCGGGACCGTTTCACCCTTCTGGTCATCATCGGCCTATCCGATGGACCGGGTCGTGACTAGCGCGAGCCTATCGCGATGGCCCCGCCACGGGCCAAGACAGGGTCCGGTGCCGAGCCCTGCAGTACGCCGGATCCTACGTAATGATATTCAAAGGATTCATAATAATACTCCCCGTGCGCAATGCTAATCGATCGGCTTTACGGTCCGCTGTTTCTATCAATGGACCAATTGCATAATGAGCATACAGTTTTTATCTCTCCGAATATTATTGTGTACAATATCCGATTAAATAAATTATAGTTTCTTTTCAAAAGAGGGATTTCAATCAATTTGTTCTGTATTAACTTGACTGCTTGAATAAACAAAATGTTTATTTATTTAACACGAACAAAAACACACTTATATTTTTTACTTCGTTTTTTAACCGCCAAATTTATTGTAACTGTCGTCAAAACGTCTTAAAATGTTTCCGGTAATCCACGGGTTTCCATGCACACTTCTTTCCTTATGCTAATTATCAATCCAAGACGTTTCATAATTTTTAAATATATTTTTTATAACAATGTCATCTATAGGAAATGCTATGTGAAGGAACGTTTTTATATGAAATAGGTCTATTTCATATGTATTTATCAATTAGTTGTAATTTTAACTATTGTTCTGAAGAACAGTCTTAAATTTAAATAAGCTGATCATAAAAATACAGTAATTATTAAGTTAATTTTTACGTTTTTATATTCGGTGTGTGTCTTTTTTGTGTATTTACATTACGATAGAATACGAGCTAGTTTCAATGTGACTTTAAAACGGAATTTAAACTGTTCAAAATGGACCTTAATATCTACAATTTTCCCCTCTTGGGGACCCATTCCAAAAGTGGTATTTGCCGTGGAATTTCGATATAAACTAGAAAACGTGACTGTGCAATTGGGATACCGTTACTATCTTACATTAAAATTATTCATATTTTACTGTGAGATATTCGGTCAAGGTAATATAATGGGAATTTATTTCATGTTGGCTTGAAAATTAGCTATTGAACAACGTAAGCACAAAGGATTGGGCAGGAAGAGATGAAAAGAAAAATGCAATAATAGGTACTTGTAAAGTAAATTGTAAAATTAATGTTTCTAGGACTGAAAGAATAAATAAAATAAAACTCATTTCGGACAAGTCGAGTTCACTCAATATTCATTTTGCACAACAGCTGTCACGACGGCGCACGTCTCGCCTTCACCAAGAAAACTAATTTATATTACTTAGAGAAAAGACGAAGAAAAATAGTGAAGCGAACACAATAAACGTCCAACTTTTACTAAATCTTAACAAAAAAAAAACGAAATAATGTTGGGTCGTTCTTAAAGCAACCTTTTCAAAAATGTAAGGTGGTGTTTGTACAGCATATGGCGGGAAATCAAATAAACAAAAGAACAGCAACCGTGTTCGTGATTTGAATTTGGTGATATCGAGAATCGTGGTGCTCCATATATGATGTTCTGTAGCATGTCAGATGATATCTCAAAGCGGGCAGATAGTACCAGGTATGATGTTGGTTTGCTGCATGAATAATGAACGATCGGTACGAATGAATATTGTGAATGTTGGCCGAATGAATACAAAACGTTCAAGTGGTGAAACAATGCAGCAGCTCAGAGCTATTATTATTCATTTAAGCAAGTGTTTAACCAAGCGTTAACATTACGTACAGTAAGAAAACTACTAGGTTGTTTCTTATTTATAGATCAACATTCCTTATGGTAGCTGTAATGAATTTAAGGTTAGCTGCTGACCCTGTAGGTGTAGGTACAGATCTCTAGTATTAGAAGTAAACTGATATACTTGGGCTTCAACAATAAAATGCATGCTTCTGTACGAATCCCCCTTAATGGTTTAAAAAAATATAATATTATGTGATGATATATTAGGGGACATACATTAATTACGTGAGCAAAAAAATGGTGGGGAGGAGTCCAGTAAAATCTCATCAAACTCATTAAAACCGAGGGGGGTGGGGCAATAAAAATCTCACGTTAAATTAAAAAATATATATATTATAGAGATAATAAAAAAAAATGTTTCACTTCTTTTGAAGTGTATTTTGCCCGCCAAAAAATGGCTACTATAAAAAATATTTATTTTGCTGTAGTGTAAATCTCACGTAAGGGGAAAGGGGGGTCACACGAAACCGCACCTAATCTCACCAAGGGGGGGGGGGGGAGGAGGAGTCTAAATGTATGAATTTCAAGTAGTTAAATCCAAATTTATAATTTAAATAAATTTAGTAATTTGATCACCAATTTATAGATAATAATAGATCGATGGCCACTTCTAATGCAAAAGAGAATGTGTTTTACCTACATTTAATGCCTATTTTAACTTTTAAGTTTAATTTATATAGATTATCTCTAAGCATTTAAATTTTAAAATTTAATTAGATATTTACATTCTTTCACAGTGGAACATAAAATAAAGAAGAAATCAAGAAATACGATACATTAAATTATATCGCATTGTAAAAAAAAAACTATACAGCGCCAGAGGAACAAACACTCTACAAAATGTTCCAATTGATATTATTATCATAATAGACACAATGTAATATCATGTTTTGTTTTTCTGCCTTGATGGTGGACACTATAACGCTGTCCGAAACTCTGTTGGTTAAAGAAGGAGGCAGCTCAACAGCGCACAATACCCCAAAAGCAAATCACAATCATAGCCGTCAAAATCTCAAAGCATATCGGGCACAATGTAGTGAAATGAAAATAAAAGCTACATGAAGTGAAATTGAAGAAGTAGGTAAGACGAAAAGAGAATAAAACAAAACAAGAAATTTTGTGATTAGCCCATTAACCAACGGCCGAGAACTCAAAATTCAACTTGCGATCCTGCCCTTGCAACTGTACAGAGCGGTTCCGATGAGAACGATTGATTATTCTCCGTACCAATTTTTAACTAATAACTTAATATCCACAATTCAAAGTGTGCTTTCATATATTTTATTTTATTTATTTTATTTTATTTTATTTTATTTTATTTTATTTATTTTATTTATTTTATTTATTTTATTTATTTATTTTATTTTATTTTATTTTATTTATTTTATTTATTTTATTTATTTTATTTATTTTATTTATTTTATTTATTTTATTTATTTTATTTATTTTATTTATTTTATTTATTTTATTTATTTTATTTATTTTATTTATTTTATTTATTTTATTTATTTTATTTATTTTATTTATTTTATTTATTTTATTTATTTTATTTATTTTATTTATTTTATTTATTTTATTTATTTTATTTATTTTATTTATTTTATTTATTTTATTTATTTTATTTATTTTATTTATTTTATTTATTTTATTTATTTTATTTTATTTATTTTATTTGATTTATTTTATTTTATTTTATTTTATTTGTATATATGTATATCTGCATTCAAGTAAGCGATAAAAATGCTTAAACGCGTGATGATTAATTTCTTAATATCTTGTACTTCTTGTAATTATTTTTTGATGATAAGTATTTATGATTCTTCAATAATATTTAAGCAAAATAAGGGTGTAAAAAAAAAACAGGAAATATTTTTGTTCGTAAGACCGTAAATAAATAGACAAACTGAGGCATTTTCGTCACAAAATCCGTACTCGGATTTTTTTTAACGATTTTTTTGAACTAAAATTAAAATTCTGAAAAGTTACTTTACTAGATAATGTATTGCTTTATTTTACTGTATAATTATTGAAATGTGTGTTGTGCGTAATACACTATTTCGTTTGAAAATTTAACAAATCTGCCAACGACCAACGGTATAACTTTACTATATTAAAACTAAACTCAGTTTTTCAAAATTTAAAAAATGACTTTACCAGATAAAATAACAATCTTTTCAAAACAAACTGTGTTTTTTGGTAAAAAAAAGAGTCAATACGTTAAGAACTTGATTTAAAATGGACTAATTTCCGGTATTCTCTGGTTATACCCTCTTAATCCCAGTATTTTAAAACATTACCAAAGGCCTACATATACGGCCTTACTAAATAAACGTGTTTTTAAATTTTAAGCAAAGTGATAAACATTCATTTACCCGCTTTTTCTATAAATTTATCTATCCTTCTACAACTCATTTTCTGTAACTTTCTAAACTGTAGTACAATATGTTTTCTCTTAATTTTTTATAATAACTAAATTTTTTTCTATATTTTTTTTATTACTTATGTAATACTAAGTTTTTTTTTTTTTTTATACTTTTTAAGTATATTTTATTTTTTAGGTACATACTTGGAAATATAGTATTTGTTTTTATATTACTTACACTCAGGCAGTACCTTAGTGGGTTTTCATTTCTTGTTTATAGCATTTGTTATTATATTATGTTATATGTATAACGATATGTAAATAAATAAAGTTTGAAAAAATATATACATTAATTAATGTCAGTAATAGTAATAGAAGTAATTTAAGAATAATTTTTAATTTAATTTATTTTATTTAATTAAGAAGTAATACTAGTACTGGTAGATTGAGTAAATACCTTGGTGTTATCCCGATTGAGTATCTGCAGCGGAGCCTGTATGGAGGGTTTACCGAGGTACCAGTCCCTCTTCGGGCTATAGTCCTGAAGCAGCTTCACTAGGCGAGGAACGTTCACGTAGTTATCATCGTCGAAGTGGCAGAACCATCTGAAACAAGGAAAACTCATTAAAATTTCATTCGTGGTGGATAAACATTACATTGTAGGTACACACCAATAGATTATTACATTTTAAACTAATAAGTAAGTAAGATTAAGCTGAACCCTTTAAGACCGTAAACCTGAAAGTTTCAGACCGTATGTACATATATATGAAAATAAACACAGGGTGGGGCAGAGCAACTTGCTTATTTGAATTTGGCGCCCTGAAGCGATGGTTGCTGCGAGGAGGGTGGGGATAGTCACATTCGAGAGAGCGGGGCTTAAAGTTTTATCTCCGCTTGGTTTAGATAGAATCATAGAGTGGACGAAGGTGGAGCGCGCGTTCGCTGCCGAAGCATACTTTTGAAGATAGACAAGTCTTAATAAGTAGAAAAGGGCTAAAAAGATTTATAATTACAAAATCAAATGTTTCCTCCCTACTCATGCATGATACGTCACGCCTGCACGGTAATGCATACGTATTGAGATATGAAAATATAATGTAGCTTGTATTATCATTAATTATTAAATATAGATAGTAAAGGAGATTCTCCACGATTCCATCAACCCCCATAATAAAAACCGTGAAAATCGATTAGCGAGTTTTTGATCCACAACTTTCAAGGTTCAGTTATTAAACCCTCGTGATCTTGATAATGCACCAAGATCTCTTCAAGAGGCGATTGCTTGACCGCGAGGAAGCAAGGACAGGTGCAACCTGAGGAATCTCAACCACTTCCAAGTAATCAGAAAGATTTGTGGAATAATGGGCCTTGTGCAACAGCGTTCAAGTGTGTAATTTCCGAGCGCAGTGTAATTCATTTAAGATCTGATTTAGTGATTGGAGTCGGTACAAAAGGAAGAAGTGCCTACAAACACCTCGCAATTACAAGTCAAGAGGTTGAATCGCTACCACGGGTGATTAATGGACGGAGGTGCGCGAGTTCGACAATGCTCTGCGCTGGATTGCGTATAATGTTGATAGAAAATGTGAAATTTAGGTTGAGAGATAAAATAATCACGTTGTTTGCACATTTTATAATTAATCTCACAATTATTTACTTAATTATTGAGAGAGGCCACGGAAAACAGTTTTCAAAACGGTCTGATAATTCCGAGTAAACAAGATCATTGTTTGAGATTTTAAAAATAATCATTGGACATATCAAAAATAAACAATTTACACTTGAATTCATAAATGGGTAAATACTAAATTGGGTAAAGGTAACTAAATTAGATAAAGAACTAAATAGTAGATTATCAATCAAGACACTGGCTCCATTTTATTTCGATTTACAAAATGTGATTTACGAAATTTTAAATTAGTAGATACATGATACGTTTTTAGATTTCCACGGCCAAAAGCATTTGACTGCGCTTTCACGAAATTTCCCTTTCAAAGTAGTTCACTTTCTTCTGAAATGAAGCTGACGACACGGTATCGCTTCCAAGTAAATAAGCACACACTTAACACAACAAATTCACATCGACGGATCTGCCGGATCTGCCCTGATGATGGACACTGCAACGCTGTCCGAAACGTCGGCTAAAGAAGGAGGTAGCACAACACGGCATAACACCCCAAAAACAAACAACGAAAATAGTAGATAAATATCTAATTTCTAAAATAAATCGACCTTCTGTCTTTAGAAATCGTAGAAATCACGAATAACGGATTATCGCCGTTCTGGGTAGAAATAATATTTAGATTTACCAAATATCCCTTAAAATTGAATAATTCTGAATCCCAATTCAATCAAATTCCCAAATAATTGTCGGTTTTCCTGGTTTTGTCGGCTTGTGGCCACCCTGTTATTGATCAACCCAAAAGCGTGAATAAGAAAACAGTTCATGTTTAATTTATATATTCATCTATTAAATAGCAATAGAAAAAAATAGTATTTTTTACATTAACTCCTCACAGAAGGCCCTGGGGAAAAATTTACTCAGGGTCTATATCATATTTGTGAAGTATTATAATAATTTATCATTATTTCATGCTGTGTGGAGGGTCGTTTTATGGAAAGTTATGCTAACAATCTTGCAATGTGCTAAAACAACTAGAAATTAAAATAACTAGCACAATTACAGTCGTTTAGGGCTTAGCTTGGGGTATTTCAAACTACGCCACATTTGACATAAAAATCGACAATCAACGTCATCTTCAAATTTGTACATTTGAACAGTACCCTTAAAACGCCGATTTTTTTACATGTTTTAGCTTTTGATGATGGTTTTATGCTTGACGACCGATCAACATTATTTGTACAAAAGCTCAAACTGATCGATAATCGGCGTTTAACGAGGACCGTTCAAGTGTCAAAAAAAATGGCGCTGATGTTTTTCTTTTAACATTAACTCCACCCAGGAGGCCTTGAGGAAAATAATTTAACTCAGGGCCTACGTCATCTTTGAAGATGCTGTGTGACCGTTAATCAAATATGACGAACTTTGAAACACCACACGGAGAAAAATGTTATTCTAAACTAGATCATTTTATTCGTAAAAACGGTTAAAGCCGGGACTAAACTAGATCATTTTATTCGTAAAAACGGTTAAAACCGGGACTAAACTAGATCATTTTATTCGTAAAAACGGTTAAAACCGGGACTGAAATTCTGAAGTTCTTGCGAACAAATTAACAGGGTTTCAATGTTTATTGGCGGGAAAATGTAAGAATAATTTGTCGGTATACGTACGAAATTACGTAAACCAACAAATTATTTTTACATGTTCCCGCCAATAAACATTGAAACACTGTTAATTTGTTCATAAGAACTTCAGTCCCGTTTTTACGAATAAAATTATCGTATTTTAGAACAACATTTTTTTCTCCGTGCACAAACCTTACTTCGTGGCACTTCTCCAGTTCCGAGAAATTCCTGCACGCTTTATGTAACGTTTCCTTTAGATACAATATTTTTATTTCTTACGCAACTCTAAACAAGAACTCCGTGGAGAAGAAGATTATAAAATTAGTACTGGTCTACTCGCATACAAAGATTACAAAGGCGAGAATAATAACAGTTCATAGCTTGAATATCAAGCTTAATTCAATCAAACGTGAATGAATCCAAAGAGCAACACAAATGAATACAATATGCACGGTCTTATATTTAGATGATCGCTGCTCTAATAACAGGCTAATTGTTCTGTTTCTCATGAATTGTATTCGTATTATTAGTAACTGAGTGAAACGACCGAGATCCACAGACGGCGAGAGTGATTAGAACAAACAATTGGCGGGCTTAATTAAACACAAACTAAGCTTCGAATGGAGCGCATTTAGAGGTGTGGAACCTTTTGCGACCGGGCAAAGTTCGCCGTGAATTTTTCAAGAGAGCTTTTACGAGCAATCGAACAAAAGGCTGTAAAATTCAATTTGAAAATCCACCATTCACTAACTACACTAATTTCATATTATGCAAGAAAAAGGCTGGCGAGGTTAAAGCCAATAATGTTGCAATAAGGTTGCTATGGCTTCCAACCAAACTTCTATCACAGCCTACTTAATTTTACGATTTCTGTAATTATCTCAGCTTGTTTAACCATAGACCTAGGACAATCAGCTGTCATCATAGTCATCTGTCGCTGTGCAATTGAAAAATACTGGTAACGGCCGGCCACGGCAACTAGCAGGGCGAGTCACGAGTCACTGCTTGCGTTGCTATTGACAACAGGTTTTTGAGAAATTGTGTAGTGTGTGGGCGGAGCGGGCGGTCAACGGAGGCACGTAGACCATAAATAGACAAATAAATGGCGAGAGTAGTAAGGGAGACCAGTGTGCCCGAAGTAAGGTAAAATTTTGAAATAGTGACTTATTCAAACATTTCAAAAATCGAAATTCTTTCTTTAAGATATTGATTGCACATTCCATAGAAAAGAGTCGTAAATCAAATTTTTTTTATTTACGATTTAGCGCTAAACGAATCCAGATTATTACGTTTTTAATCTCAATCCCAGTCGGAGAATGCTGTTGAATGTAATTATAAGACGAAGGAAAATTAAGAAAGAAAAGATAGAAGGCTGTTCAGACACACCTACGTATAAAATAAACATACATTGCAGTAATAACTTCAATGCATAAGCAAGGTCGTTATAACGAATCACAATAATTGTAATATATCATAAGTAGTCTATGATCATTTTGGTTGTCTATATGACATTCGGGTGACATGGTTATAGTTTTACGAGATGTGCTGAAAAAACCCGAAGGCGGTTCTGCTCTGTCATTATATCACGGCAGCCCGCCGGACAAAAGATAGCCTCCCGGTAATAAGGACATGAGTCTTCCTAAACTATATTATTTGTAAATTACGAAACAGCAATAAACCGTCACTGCGATCTCAAAGAACACTGGAGATACTGGTTAAATTCTAATAAAAATATAATATCTCTGGAGAAGGACTTCAGAGATACTTTACATTCATCAAAACTAAAAAAACGTACTTACACGGAGAAAAATGAACTGTTAAAAACGGGACTGAAGTTCCCACGAACAAACTAACAGTGATTCAATGTTTATTGGCGGTAAAATTATAATTATAAATATAACAAATTATTCTTAATGTTCCCGCCAATAAACATTCAAACCCTGCTAATTTGTTCGCAAGAACTTCAGTCCCGTTTTTAACCATTCTACGAATAAAATGATCGTATTTTTTATTAAAATGTTCGTTTTTTCTATTAAAATGTTCTTTTTTTTTCAAATAACATTTTTCTCCGTGTACGCATCAAAAATGGTTGGGCACAGCTCAGATACGTTAAAAAGATAATAAACAATTGAATTTTCGCAAATTCAGAACTCGAGACTAGTACCCAAGTATTTAGGCACTTTAAGAATATGTTAATTTAAATTTCAATAGTTAATTTTTATTTATCGTATCTGATTCATTACGTAATGTTGTATGAATGGCCTCGTTGAATCTTGATAAACTAAAGTGGCAGAGCGATGGATAGGGTATAAAAACACTGCGTCATTGCTGCGATTAGCCATGAAAAATATATGTAGTGCTAAACTATTTTATATTGATGAATACATTATAGTTATGCATAATTTACACATTAACCCAATATTCTATCTTTTTTTTAAATTAAAAATATTTTTCCATCACGCGTCGCAACGGAGTAGTCGGATAAAACCTAGTGGGCCACGTGATAAGCACTCAATCTCGTTGCAGCAGCACCGTAACACACGAAACAGCACACGTATCACGTGATCCCGTCGCGACTTGTAGGAGTGTGATCAATAGCGACGTGTGAATGTAAAATATATTTTCTGTTTATAGAAAAAAAATATCATCGAATATCAAAATGGCATCTATTTTAAGTACTCCAAATATGCTCAGGAATCACTGGTTAAAATCCTTTGGATACATTCTGTTATACCTGTATAATATAGAATATATATATGTAAAATTAAGGTAGGTACTAAAACAAATCGCACAAATTTCTGGCCGAATAGTTAAAAAGGCTTAAATCTTTAACAAGACCAAAAAAATATAATCGAGGTAAGTATTTATCACGATTAATTTTTAATAATTGCTGCTACCCCAAAGCGATACTTGGTCGAAAAGAGTCATAAATACCAATTCGCCTATTATGAATTATTTGTGTCTCTAAACTATTGTAATAATAATATTATAATAACGATAATATCCGCCATGATGACTCTAAATAATGTGCACTTAAATCTCTTATTCGGGTCATTACTCCAGACGGCGTGTAAAGGTGGTTCAGAGTTGCCATCTGCCGGAAGAGTAAAACTATTTTATATGCGTATGGGCACCATAAAGTAAATAAGTGTGGCAACATAATGGGCATAATAATAAACGCTTTGCATTCGCTCGCGAAATGGAAACTGGAAATAACGCGAGCTTTATGCGCTGCCGCACCCCATTACGTAGGTCTAGGTGCCTACCGAAACCTAGACCTACGTAATGGGGTACCGGTCTAGGTGCCTAATAAATAAATAAAAAAATCTATTTTTAATTTAGATAATTGTTATTTCCTAAAAATGTTTATAACCGTTTCTATAGTGATCACGAACCAAAAATTATCGAATCGACAAACACTTCAACTGGCGGGAAATTAAAAATACTCTTACCTATGCCCCTATGCCCAGGTTAGGGAACGAACCCATAGTACGTCAACCAATTTTTGCAATTTTTAACCGCCCCTCCCCCCTCAGTGACCACGTATAGTATATTCCTAAACCCCCCCCTCCCCCTACAGTTTTCACGTAGTAATTCATAAATATGGTTTTGAATCATTTCTTGTTAAAAAAAAGTTAAAACACTGCACTGCAAACTATCAGTATTCAATCAGCTGATGTCTCGGCATATGTACATCAGTGTTGCCATCTGCGCGTTTAAAAAGCGCCAAACACTGCGCGCCATATTTGAATGTAACTCGAAAAAAAAACGCATTATCCTAGAGGATATTGACTACGTGATAAAAACCTAAGCCCCCCGCACCTCATTGTGACTAAGCGTGGTATTTTGAAGATTCCCCCCCCCCCCTGAATGGGTCACGTAGTATGGGTGTGTTCCCTTATCAAGAGATAAACAGAAATAGAAAAAAGAGTTAAAAATAAATGTTTATTTTCACACTTTCAGAAAAACCGTTTCTATAATAGTTGTTATGGACAATAATTATTGATCATTGAAGAAGATAAAAACGCCTAATAAATCTAAAAGAAACACGAAAAGTAACAAGACAAAGAAAATAAAAAGGTAAAGGTCGCAACCGGAAATCGAATATTATATTGATGGAAATAACCTTCAAAAGTTGTATAAAAAAGTCATTCTAATAAAATGGAAACTTTGATGAACTTGAACGACAACACAACTGGCAGAAATTTATAAAATGATAAAGAACTTTCCATCTATGCCTAGGTTAACTTAGGCAATTCTATGGTGTCATCTATGGTGAATGGTGATGCTACGTGGAAGGTGAAAACCAGGATTTTGAAGAGACCCATATAGAAGGAGGGAGGAATACAAAAGCATCAAGCAATTTCACAACACAAGTCGGAGAAGAGATCAAATATCAAATGGAAAATGTCAACCCTGTACAAATGTTCACCACGCATTATTATAGAGATCGATGCTGGGACAATTGAGGAATCGAACAGGCAATCACAAAACAAATCCGCAGAACCATTACACTACGGAATTTGATAACCAGAACCTGTGGTTGACTTTTTTCGTGCTTAAGAGCATTCTGCAAAATCCGCTAGGTACCTACTAAACTCGGCAGGTCGCAGTTAGTTTTGCTCTCTAAAAAGACACCTGAACGCAATTAAATCGGAACATAGTCGTCCAAACCGCAAAGTCAATACACACGGCAACTTCTTTTGGATTCTAGGCTCGGTAACGGATTACAGATTTAAATGCTGGTTGCACCCATTCAGATTAACCGAGTGAGTAGTAACTTCAACGTGCATTTTACGGCACAATATATATGGTGGGACATTAATCATTATCCACGGTACTTGTGCGGTAGAGGGAGCACTAACTATTTGCGGAATGTTTTTTTATACAGCGGAATTCTCTGCCCGATTTAACGGCCCTTCGTAAATACGGGCACATCAAACGGGACTTTGATATCTGCAGAAAGGTAAATACAGCACATTTTAATGGAGAGTTGTTAAATTTAATGGAGATGGAGATGTAGGGAACGATTTATTACAGGTGCAAAAATAGTAACGCATAACACCGATAATGTTAGGACTAAGGACACCTTTAAATTAGTTGAATGTTAAATTGCCATAAAAAGATATATTTGACGATAATGAGTAGGTAAGTACGCGTAAAATAGTGTTTGATAAATCGACCCTTTGGAATAAAAAGGTTCCATATGTGGAGGTAACGTCGTACGATAATGTGATCTTTAGTAAGCAACATTAGAGTTCATTATCGCATGACGTTGCAGCCACAAATAGAACCTTGTTATTCAAAGGGTCGAAATGACAAAATTCGTGCATTAGTAAAACTTTACATTCAACTTGGCAATATAAATGAAGACCTGCAAAGTACGCTGAAAAAAGTGGTGGAAGAGTACTCTAGGGGGAGAGGAAGGGGGGATTTTTGTAAAATACATGTTTACAAACTAGGTCGAGTGAGGCATCGTTTTACCTATCCTATCCCACCAAATATTAATTCTATCGACTTGAGAGTGCACGGAGAAAAATATTATTCTAAAATACGATCATTTTATTCGTAAAAACGGGACTGAAGTTCTTACGAACAAATTAACAGGGTTTCAATGTTTATTCTTACATTTTCCCGCCAATAAACATTGAAACACTGTTAATTTGTTCGTAAGAACTTCAGTCCCGTTTTTACGAATAAAATGATCGTATTTTAGAATAACATTTTTCTCCGTGTGGTCTCTCGATTCATCACGAATGAAAACATACTAAACGATACCTCACTCGTCCTAGTTTGTAAACATGTATTTTTCAAAAATGTTCCCTTGTAGAGAGGTACTCCGCCACTTTTTTGGGCTGCCTCTACAAATCTCCATTTATTTCAACCAAGATGACCAATGTTGCATTAATGCATGAATTTTGACATGTATTTTGTGTATTTTGATACTATGACCTAGTCAAGTGCACACTGAAGTGCAGAATTAACAAACAAAAGAAAATATTTCTCAAATTACGAACTGTGCAAAAAAACATATACTAACTGCTACAAATCCAGTTACCCTATCTCGAATATAGCAGAGAAGAGCTTTAAACTTTAGCGGGGTTCATTCGATCGGACGCGATTCCGTATATAAGAACAAATTGGTAGCAGATACGATCGTCTTCCCGCTATTAAGGAGAGAAAAAAAAATCCACGCTACCTTCTCGGCCGCCTATGCTCCTGGTAGTAATTGCAGGCAACGCGCCTTGTAAGCCGCTTAAACCAGAATATAAGACCAGATCTGGACAATTAGGTTTGCAGAGTATGCATTAGTCGGAGTACTTAGGCGAGAGCGAAATTATAAAGGCGCGGTACGTTATTAAAAAATAAAATAATGACATGATGTCCGGCGTCCCGCATTTTAGCTTCATGTCTTTGACTAAAAAAAAATTCTTTCGCAACGTTATTGCAGTGTTTAAAAATGACTGAACATCATTTGTCTTTTTGAAGAAAAAATAATATGGGAAAGTTTTAATTTGAAGCATTTAAAATACATACATGCTCGCAGTGTCGTGGATTGTTCTACGATCCGGCTGTGTGTAGTTTTTTGTAAGTTAGGGTAAGAGGGCTGCACTGGATATTTGAAAATGAATAAATTAGCTTACAAGATCCTTAGAAAATTCGAAATAAATATTCTTAATAAAAATTGTTTTTTAAATATTTTTTTACGGTTCTTTTTTTATAGAAGTTACAGAATGTAGCCCCCCATAAACAACAAAATAAATAGTTTTGAAAATGGCTCACCTTACGTTTCTTTTCTAACATATTTTATTAGTAATGTACCTATTATAAAAGTTATCGTCACTGTGATTTTTAGTCGTTTCAAGTAAAAAAAAAAAAAATTAATACAAAATTCACATGGTTTCCAAATTTTTGGTCGGAAACTTTGGGTTCATAAAGGTGTACATTTTCATTATTTTTTGGTTAATTTTTAGATTTGTTTATAAAGCGTTGTGTTATCTCTTTCTAACACTGTTTGGATCATCTTCCTCGCCATAATAGTAAGGGAGACATGACAATTTCTATAAAAAAACTATGAGTTGTTCCCAAAACCGAACAAATGAACGGCATGCCACTGCATGCTAGTACAGCGTGTGTATTTCGACAACCTCCGTAGCAGAATGGGAACAACCTTCGTAGCAGTGAACAACTTTAATCTGGACCGAGGTTTGAAACTCAATTGGGGAAAAAACAAAATGTTGTCAATTATTTACATTGGTAATTTTACATCAGATAATTTAGTACACGTATTGTTTCAAAACCGCCCTGATGAGAGACATGCAGAATCAAAACATTTCCTGAAATTTCTTCAGCTTTTTTTTCTCTGTTTTTAGTGGCGACATCTAAATTTCTTCAGCTGTTTTTTCTCTGTTTTTAGTGGCGACATCTAAATTTCTTCAGCTGTTTTTTCTCTGTTTTTAGTGGCGACATCTAAATTTCTTCAGCTGTTTTTTCTCTGTTTTTATTGGCGACATCCAAATTTCTTCAGCTGTTTTTTCTCTGTTTTTAGTGGCGACATCTAAATTTCTTCAGCTGTTTTTTCTCTGTTTTTATTGGCGACATCTAAATTTCTTCAGCTGTTTTTTCTCTGTTTTTAGTGGCGACATCTAAATTTCTTCAGCTGTTTTTCTCTGTTTTTAGTGGCGACATATAAATTGACAGGTACCTATTTTCCATACATATTATTTTCTTTCTCCTTCCACCCCGTTACTTCCTTCCATCTCACAAGACGCCTCAAAATTTGATGTCAAAGCTCCACCAGCTTCGAGACAATTAGAAATCTAGCGCGGTACTACGTAATTTAAAAATAATCCCGGAATAAGGCCATAAAAGATAAAAAGCTTTCTTATAAATAAAGGATATGCATTACACTGATAGGTACATCTTCATACGCAATTTATTTTTTTCATAAGCAATTTAAGTCGAGGATTTTAATTTAGTAGCAAGGATTAGTATACCTACTATATCTACTCAGTGGATGGGTGTAAATTCCTGCACAATGTTGGTTCAGAAAACAACAGCTGTGAACACAAAACTGGCGTACTTTAAATTGATTCACAAACGTCTTAAGAGGCTAGACTTTGAACGACACGCGGAACACCCGCGTCTGTCATTCTGTCCCGCTCACAATAAGCTCACGCACACTTACCGAATGCGAAATGTGCGAATAAGACAACGCTCAAATTTACTTACAGAAATCGCTCGAAAAGGGGTTTATGGAGAATACACTTTTATACACCAAAACTTTCACGAAATTGAAATTTTAAAAAATATATATTTTTTAGAAAGAAGAAGCTACGTCGGTAGCTTTTTATAATTTTATAATTCTTTATGAGAGTTTAGTTAGCAGCACTTTTTCCTTAAATAATATTTTTCGATAAATCGTACATGTTTGACAGTAAATGTTTACGTTAATACGAAATGCATCGAAAATTCGAAAACATACCGACGTAGTTTTCACCCTCTAGAAGGCAGTACAAAAAAATATATTCATTTTGTGCTAAGAGTATGGATATTAGAGAGACGGCATGTGTAGTGTGCCCGCGCGCTCCAAGTGTGCCTTTTCGAGAATTTACCCACACGGCTGACGGTTTTTGGCCGATTAATACGTTCCGACAGTTTTACGACAGCAGCCATTTCCCATGGTGACAGCCCATGTCAGCCGTATGGGTAAACTTCTCGAAAAGGCACACTTGGAGCGCGCGGGCACACTTCACATGCCGTCTCTCTAATATCCATACTCTTAGATTTTGCGCAATTTTCGATGTAGAAAAGTGTTTTTTCCCGGGCGTCCTTTTTGTATGGGCCGAAAAGCGAAGTCTATCGTCTTAATATATCAGAAATCTTTAAGATGCTAGCTAGTACCTACCTATATTTTATGTAGTCAATAATAAAATTATTAGCTAACAAAAAATCTTTTAGCTGAACTTTTTATTTCTAAAACTAGTAGGTCAGCGAAATTATTTTCAGAAACATCATTTATATATTAATGAGTTTTAAAAAATCCATTCAACTTACACATAAAACAATATTGTCAAGTATAAGAAAAAAGTTAATGCTCAAACGCCGGGAGGTGAGTATTAGTTATAGAATTCAATATAAAACGACAAATAACTTAGTTAACCGTTGCACGTCTTTCGAGCCCGTACTAAGACGGGTTTCGAGCACTTGTTTCGTAATAACGTAATAAGTAATAATGCTTCGACGTAAAGAATCCACCTTTGTTTGTATTCCTTTAATAGTTATTGATGTTCGAGCAGGTAGTGTGGAGAGTGGTGTGTCTGGTGAAAAGTCAATCACTTTTTCAAATAGTAGCCTTAAAACCTAACGTGTTCCATTCGGGATGATGACGGTCGTCAATCAGCGGACAGTCGCGTTCTAATGGGCAACGCAAACATCGTTATTCCTTCCCGTCCGACCATTAATCACAATTGACAAGCGGTCTTAACCAGAAACTTCTTTAATTAACTACGTACAAAGTACAAATAGAGCAGTGCTATAATAAAGTGTATCTTCGTGGACGTATCAGTCTAACGTGGTGAGTATCTGCTGCCTTGTTCGTGGTCGAGGGGTGTGGAAAATATTGTTTAAATGTATTTTATCTTATTATAACTCCACACAGGAGACCTATGTCATATTTTGGGATGCCATATTGGGGGTGTTTTTGAGGGAAGGGATGAGTGAACCTCCTCTTCAGCGAGAGGAAAGCAACACAACTTGGACCTTTTTTATTTTTTTACAGAGAATACCTAACAAGAGTCTTAACTGCTCCCGTCTGGAGCCAGTGAGACTATGGCATCCCCAATTGGGGTATTTGTGAGGCTGAAGGTAAGTGGGGAAGGAAAGGAGATGGGAATGAGGAAGGTGGGAAAGTACCTGGCTATTCAGATTTAGTCACTAAACACGGCTAAAGCCATTATTAAGCAACGTTTCAATTCTGAATGGTGGACGATATATACAGCACCAGGACGATACTGAGAGTATCTTTCACTCTGGAACGTGCCGCAAATACAGTATATATTATTTTTATTAATTAATTGTAAAATAACACAAATTAATCAAATAAAATTTATTTGCGCACGCTGGGTTCGAACCCGCGACCTTCCGATTTGGGAGTCAAGTGTCATACCACTCGACCACGGACTGCCAACATACATTATTTAAATATCTTTTTATCTCTCCTTGAAAATGTTATTACAACTGGTTTAAAAGTAACGATTTTTTTCGACATTCTGAGAGGGCGTTTAACTTTATTTTTTGCAAAATCAGTTTTCAAAATCATTTTTTTGATATGCAGAATTTTTAACGACAAATCTGGCCAGAAAAGAGGTTTTAAATAATTCATTGACAAATATGATATATGTAATCTTCTAGTAGGTATGCTAGTAAAAATAAACTTTCTAGGGCATTTTTAATACCTTTTATATGATTTTATTAACGGCGGAGAAAGTTAATGGGTAAAAAAAATATGGATTCCGTTTATAAATACAATAACTTATACCGTAGAAATTGTATGAAATTTTTTTTAAATAACCATGCTAATAAAAACACCTAATAACTTGAAATTCCCGGTATTGTCAACTATACAATACATACTAATACAATAACTTATACCGTAGAAATTGTATGAAATTTTCCTAAAATAACCATGCTAATAAAAACACCTAATAACTTGAAATTCCCGGTATTGTCAACTTCGCAGTATAATAATAATTCCGTATTTCCCAAGTTTTCTCGATCTACCGCTACCACGATGAGAATAAGGTCAACTTGAAAAGAGTCTAGGAAAGACTACGAAGAGATGAATTTGAAAAAAAAAATAATCACAATAAAAAGAATATAATAATGTTTCAAACGAATGTAAGAGAATTAGCATAATATGTTCAAACCCAATTACACGAGAATTTATGAGCTGTTTTCCATAAGTCAGACCGGTGATTAATGCGCCCGGGCGGTGGAAGGCAGGGGTGCAATTTGCCGTCAGCTTCCACAACGGCAGCCCAGTGCCGGGGGCAATTGACCAGCGAACCGATTAAAATGCCCGCTACGCCCCTGCGACGCAATGTATACAGCCGATTTTCCAGCAGGGCGAATTAAGAAACTGTATTCCTGTCAAAACTCAAAGTGCTACCATCAGTATGTACATATGTAGTAATGTAGTGCACCTAATTATTGTGGGCACAGCGAGCACTGGGAGTTAAGTGATGCTTTGAAGGCGGTTTTGTAGGCTGTGATACGCAAAATCAGTTGCGGAGCGAAAGCCTGGACGGTTTGGGCAACCGCCCTGAGGCCCCGATCTCGAAAGGCCTTTGTTGCAGGACATAAAAATGCGAAAAGGAAATTCCGTCAAAAATATCTTTAAAGGAGATTAAAAATAAATTGATGTCATTATTTTTTTTTTAAATGCATAAGTCGATGTTTATGTATTATGCATGTACTTGTAGTGGAATTAATTTTGAGTATGGAGGTCGGATTTTTGTTGTACCTAATGAGTTTCTGAAGAAAGAGAAACATTCAAGATTAATAATATAAAACAAAAGCTAACTTTTATTTTAATTATACACTTAAATTTAATAATTTTAAAATAAAATTAAAATTGCACCATAATTCATTTGGCATTTCACGAACATTTGGCTCCTTATAACAGGAAATCTGCCTAGCTAGGAACTAATATCGACCTAACAAAACATAATAACAATAACACTTGTACACATTTTAAATATCTATATTATTATTACGCTAGCGTCTGTACGGTGGAAATTTAAGAACCCCACTTCGTGTACAACTCTGACGCTGCGCCTTCTTCCAAACCATCTTCGTACGTTAACTTTGTTACCAAGCTACTGCCAAAAACCCGCGGAGCGGTTATAATTATTATTATACTAGTATTCTATTATTATGCAATACACTGTTATTTTTCCTGTTGTGTATCCAACGTAAAAAAATAATAATTAAAAAAAAATAATATTTATTATGGGGAGTCAGAAAAATTAATTAATTTGAATTTCCAACATCATTGCATTCGAGGTGCTAATAAAAAATCAGAGACTTAATAAACTGAACTTGCTCTTGATGAGGTCGAGAAATGATGTCGAAAAAAAGCATAAAACATCTCATATTTTTGCCATAAAGTGAGCCGGAGTACTTTTCCTCGAGATATAACTTTTTATGATCACTTGACTCGGCCAGCAAATAATGCCTAATACGGTCGCCGCAAAAAATCACTCTCGCATTATGATGGCATTCATCATTACGATGGGAAGTGAAACCGGCGATTATCATTCATAAAGACGAATATGGCGAATTAATGGATTTTTTTCGTTCCGACATCCAATTTAATCATAATAAAAATAAAAAAAACAATTTGTTACAAAACACAACACCTAACTACGAAATCATGCGGACCCGCGCAGGTGATTTAAAAAAATATTTTCAAATGGAACTGTTATAAAAATCATCATCACGATTAAAAAAGCTCAAAGCTTCTTTTCATGTTCTCTTATACCTTGCACTGCATTTATAAATATTATATACTAACGAACATCAGTTATGTAAGTAGTCATATTATGTTTACACTGTATAATTGTTTGGTTGTCCATTTTTATGAAAAAAAGGTTTATTCTGAATTTAAAGGTGTTCGTACAGCTAATCTTATCTTACTAATATTATAAACGCGAAAGTTTGTATGGATGTATGTATGTTTGTTACTCTTTTACGAAAAAACTACTGAATGGATTTTAATAAAACTTTACAATAATATAGCTCATACATCAGAATAACATATAGGCTATAATTTATAAAGCTAGCTATTTATTTTCAATATATTGAAAATAATAATTATTGTTTAATAGAAAATGTCAAAATTTGAGAATGACATTTTGCAAAACAATAATTTTTTTAATTAAAATTCTATTTTGGAAAATATTTAAATTAGTGAATTTATTTAAATTACTCGCTTAATACTTTAAATCAAATCAAGAATTATAGATATTTCAAATTATTAGGTTAAGAATTTTGGTATAAACGTAGATGGGACCTAGGAAAAGAGAATAGATTACTCGAAGTACTAATCCTAAGCAGACGAAGTCGCGGGCAGAAGCTTGTAAATAAATAAATAAACACTAACGCTTATGTATCGAGTAGTAAGAAGTAACGAATTAAATTACTGATAAAATGAAAGCAATTACAAATGTGTACGTTGGAATCAATATCAACGTACAGGTGCTTAATAACATAATACGCATGGGAAATCAGAACCAGTATATAATATATCTATATACGAATACATTAATACAGGTCTCGAAAATGGAGACCGTAATTTGCTACTCTACTGGGTTTACATTTGTATTAACAGGGATTCAGATTTAATGATATTCTACGCGAAACAATTTACTTAGACACATTTCATATTTTAATATATTTGTTTTGTACATTAACTCCACACTGGTGGCCCTGAGGAAAATAATTTCCCTCGGGGCTTACGTCATCTTTAAAGATGCTGTTGAACTCTCACAAATATCAACCGTGTAGGTACATATGATATAACAATATATGATTTTTTTCCACTACCATATAGTTAGCAGATACTGGTTCTGTTGCATTGATGGAGGACTCTGATAGCAGATGATTGAACCCGGAGTTTTTTTTATTAGGAATCGGAAACTTTGGACCACTAACCGATAGAGACGTAGGAATTTGGTATTGTTTTTTTTTGTTTGTTTTAATCTGTGAATTCTAAACCTTTATTAGAGTCGAAAAAAGGTTTAATAAAAACAAAAAAATCTCATGAAATCAAATTGTCAAAAGAAACGTCAATATCTCAATGACAATTCTTTTTTCAAACATTCTCCAGACAGATAGGTTTCATTATATATACGAATTCAATAATCTTGAATATTATTATACCTGCCGAAGAAAGTTTAAACAATCACGACGATTCCATACATTTTAAAATAACCATTAAAACGGACATCATCTTGAAACGGAACGAATAATCAAATGTACACACAGACGAAACGCAAAGCTGTTGAGTTACAACAGGACTTCGGCTAAACGCAGTCAATTTAGACCGGGCAGTGGTTGAGTGGGCATGGCGTTTGGGTCCCACCCAGGCGTTCCGTGTTCGATTCCTCGGCTGGCTAAGTCCTCCATCACAACACAAGCAACATCTTCCGCTTAGTGTGGTGGTAGTAGGAGATTTTCAAATGTTGTTGGGTTATTCGTAACCCGGGAATGTTTGTCTTTCTTTTTAAAAAATAAAAAATAAAAAAAATTATAGTTGTACTGGGTTTTTTTAGGTAGTGTTTGTTATCTCAATAATTATTGAGAAATTATGAACATATTCATAAAATTGACATTTTCATTTGCACATGTCTCGTTTAGTATCTATATACACCAATACTCCCAATTCCGGTCACTCTATATTTAATTTAAATTTAATTTAAAACCGTTGCATCACAATCAAATATCATCAATGGAAGAAAAAAATATTTAACCAAGTCTCAACAAGGTTAAAATAAAAAATATTTTATTCGGGATTTTTAATTCGAAAGTGGCGACGAAAACCGTAGCTGATCATCAAGCGCTCAATTAAAACCCATTAATTTTAAAATTAATTCGTTCCGATACGCGAGCTACTACTAACTACAATACAAAATCGACTGATACATACAAATAAGTGTGCAGTTTTTAAACCCGAGCTAATGCAATTAGCCCGCTTGTAACCCAAGCACACACTTCTGCCGTTAGGGTTTAAGCCAAGCTTGTGCACCATTTTCTTTCTTTTATATAATTCCAATCTCCAATTTTCAAACTGAAGTCATTCCAACTAGATATTAAGTATGGACTTTTTTATACTTGGTTAATTTTATACGGTTGTCATTTAATGGTAACCATAAAAAACACGGTGTATATAACAAATAAACTCTCTAATTCAAAGGCCCCATATTATACACTATATTATTATGTCGTATTATACCATGTTACTGCTCTCACTGTCTACTATGTACATATAAACTTTACATTTCTTTATAGCTAAATTACGTTTGTTAACCTTAGGAGTAGGCAAATTCTTATTTTTGTACAACAGGTTTATACCTACAAATAATCATCTTATGCATTACTAGTTACTTGCTGTTATAATATGTCAAATGGATAGATTATACTATGTATTACTACTGTTACTGTGAACTTACAATCTTAAGAATATTTTTTATAACTATGTATGTAAAAGCCCAATAGGCGTATAAATAAATAAATAAATAAATAACTAAATATAAATAACAGAAAAGATATTAAATTAACACATTAAATATCAGAGAAATACTCTTTTATGGACTTTTTTATATTCGTTAAGCTCGCAATTGAAAAAGTCCACTTTTGATAATATATTATTGTAATTATTGCATATTTTGTTCAAGCCAGTATTTTTTTACAGTTCGTTTTGCATTGATCTTCTTTGAACAGGGCAGAAGAGCGTGTGGAGAGTGCAGGTACATTAAATTGAATCTTATTTAGCGTTGAATATTATTGTTAACTAATTTATATAGAAATAGTGCATCTATACTATACGATTTATTTATTTTTTATTTATTTATTGTTTCTTCAAATGTTAGGTATTACAGTTTATAATACAATTTTCAACCTCAATAGGACAAGCCTGTCTTGAGGTACGATGCTTCGTGTACTTAATAAATCAATTTTAAAGTATAAAACTGCCTCCGCGTAATTATTAAATCTTACAAATGACCTGTAACAAAGATATTTTAAGAATTTCGGTCTTATTTAACTGAATCATGCTTTGACTAAGCTACCAACAATATTCATTTTCATAACGCATATTTTTGGCTGCTATATTTAAAAACGCGATTGCAAGATTCTACATATATCTAATTGCAATGTAGATAGTGTTTTGGATAAATATTGATAATATAGTATCTTGGATAAATATATATATATATATTTTTTTTTTATTTTATTCAGTTCGCTTTCTTCGAAGTTTGTTAAGTCTATATTATTGTCAAATACATCTAAATTGATTAAATAAAGTCTATGAAAACATTTTATTGGTCATTGGGGAGTGTAAATCTTAGTTAGAATGAGATATACAATAGATACATATACGTAAGTAAAATATTAATGTCCGTCTATTCGTTCGTTTAGGTATGTGTAACAACAACAGTTTAAAAAAAAATACAAGAAAGGTTGGGTCTATTTACGCCTATTTCTGAAGTTGTAGAATTTAAAAATATTAATTACTAGGATTAATACTTCGAGTAGCCTATTTTCATTTCCTAGGTCCCATCTATGTTTACACCAAAATCCTTTAAGTATTAGGCGAGCACTTCAAATAAATTCACTAATTTAAATATTTTCTAAATTAGAACTTTGATTTAACGATCATTGTTTTGCAAAATGTCATTCCCAAATTTTGATATTTTTATTAAACAATAATTATTATTTATAATATACTGAAAAAGAGATAGCTTTATAAATTATTGCCTATGTGTTGTTCTGATATATGAGCTATATTATTGTTAAGTTTCATTAAAATCTATACAGTAGTTTTTGCGTGAAAGAGTAACAAACACACATACATCCATACAAACTTTCGCCTTTATAATATTAGTAAGATTTAATGTGTGTAATTTAAAATGTGCTCTATTGGTGTGAAAACGAAAATATATCAGAAGACTGGAGGTTAATTGTAAACAAAGCAAAGTAATAGATACATTATACATTATTGATAGTTGAATTCTGTTACGATTTTATGCACTTACACACAATATCCAGATAAAATATATTTACAAAAAAGTCAGAGATCACGTTTCGTTGGCAGAGCTAAAGCGAAGCTATTGGCTCACCGCTCGTGCAATCTTTATAGAGAGCTTTATTTTATAATTAAACTACGCCAGAATAATAATTGGTGAAGGAATTATAGATACGAAGAAATCCGGGGAAGCTTTTAAGCTCAGCTTAGGTAGTGCAGACAATATTCGAGTAATTATTTCCCAGTGAGACTAAGTTAAGAGCGCTGTTTCGAGTTTGATACAGAAGAAACTAATTAGAAGGTACATTAAATATATAATACAATTTTTGTATTGCGATTTTGTAGGGTAACAATTATATTTAAGGCGAAGCTTAACGTGAAATCAGTATTTTCGATTACTTTTTACAACGAATCGGTTTACATTGTGAATACCAAAAAATATGCTTTGGAAAAATTGAGGCTTTTCCTATAGTGTCGCTTGAGTAGAATTTAAATAAAATTGTCAATTACTTTATAAAATATATAATTCTAAACTTCTATTAAATGTATTTTTTCATCAGAAATGTTTGAAGGCATATAAGAAGCAATTTAAAAAAAAACAATATTATGGCTAAAATTATCTGTGACAGTTTCTCTTGATTAACTGTTTTTTTTCCTGATAAAAATATTCACAATTTGGGAGGCGGGTATGGGTACCGCCGAACCGTAAACCATTTATTGGACGACTAACACCTCTGCCACAGGTCACCCCACGTTTGGTGACTTAGGAGGGATGCCCGGGTTCATGGGGTTAGGTTTGTCCGGGACTTGGGGGCGGATGCGTCTACCGACCATCTGCGTGGCAGGCCTTTCAAATCTTTTGCAAGAAGTCAAATATAATTTATTATATCTGGTCATAAACAAGCCTCGTAAAAGTAATTATTGGAAAGTTTCCGGAATATTCACTTTTGACAAGGGTTATTCATAATATAATTCTAGATAATGATTAAGACTCCAGGGTGGTTAAATTTGGTCACACAGAATTAAACTTTAGAAGCTGTCAAGATGTCAAAATTTTCTGATATTTAAGAGCGATTTACCAGCGGCTGAGAATAAAAGTTTAAAAATGCTTGCAACTGTACAGGGAGGTTCCAATGAGAAAAATCGATTATTTCCCGTATCAAATTTTTTAAATTAAAAATTTAATATCGAATTTATTTCATTTAAAACTTGCTTTAATATATATCTACATTCAAGTAAGCAATAAAAATGCTCAAAACGCACGTTGATAAATTATTAAATATCGTGTACTTCTTGTAAGTATTTTTCGATCATAAGTATTCATGATTTTTCAATAATGTCTAAACAAAATAAGTTTCTACTACATTAGAATATAAACTAATATATACAAAGTAAAATTTAAGTAAGCATAACATGTTTTTTTTAAATAAATTCATTCTTCATACTTTCGGGCATTTTATCATACATCTTTAGTCCTCTCTACATTAGGCAGTTCTGTGATTTTGATTTTTTTATATGTGACTAGGGTGAATGCTATAGTCATTGGACAGTTAAGAGAATGACTTTTTTTAAAAGTGTATAATTAAAAAAATATTATTATGTAGGAAATATTTCAGGTAGGTAATGCCGTAGAATTTAATGGACTTTAAGGTAAAATAGATAAAAATAAAAAATATCCAAGGTTTTTTTAATAATATATTATTTAACTGAAAAGTAGGAAAAAACACAGTTATTGGACACTTTTTATAGTATTGGGACATAAGTGGCACAGTTATTGGACTCTATATTTAAATTAAAATGTAAAGTAAAATGAACGTCCAAAGTCCTACCCGTATGTCAGCTCTGGTTCTATAAACATAAACAAAACTAAATAATGTATTTAAACTCCCAGAAAAAACTAATTTTACGGCAAAAAACCCATTTCAACGTTATAATCATTGAGATCTTTTAATGTATTCATTATGCTTTCATCAGACACATCAGATACATCAGAATCTTCAGACACCTTATAGCATACGTGACATAAAAACTTGTCATTATCCTCCCTTATTGGTACATTTTCGGAATGCTTTTTTGGTACGCAGTGGACATGAAAAATTCGAACGCACTCAGAACATTTAAGTTTATCAATTTCTGTCACATTCCTTCCACATCTGTTACATCTATTTAAAGATATGCATTCAATGGTATTGATCGATGATTGAGCATTTGATGCGCTAGGCTCATTTTCTTTATCCTGCTTTCTCCTTTCAACATTTTTTTTCACCATTTTCAGACGCTTCACTTTCTTTCCTTCATCTAATCGTCGTTTTTTTTCATCCCGTACTTGTTTTTTTAGTTTTTTTTCATCTTCGATTCTGATCTTTTCTCGTGCTTTATTTTCAAGGGCTTCTTGGTACTCCTTGGAAGAGATATTAAAAGACAAGCGTGCCGTTTGTCTCTTACCTTTCCTCTTAGGTTCTGCAGGTCGAATAAGAAAATCTTTGATTCTAGTTTTCAAATCGATGTCCTCAGCACCTGTGTTGTCGTTCTGTGTCAAAGGCGATCTATTTATTACTGAAGAGCATGCCTTTGACCTACCTTCGATTCCTGCGGAAGCAATTTCATCTGTTTCAGTTGGCATGATGAATGCATTTTCGACTAAATTTTGTCCATGAATTAGACCTTCAGTGAAATTCAAAGAAATTTGCAAAACATCTTCGGTGTTAGTGGTATGCTGTGATGAAACGAAGTGGGAATTGGTTTCACGAGCCGTAGTTTGTTCGATGGATATATTTGCTTCTTGAGTTTCATTTTCAGAATGATGCGAACTATGCGGAACTTCTTCGGTATATCCTGCTGTTCGTTTTGATTTAAAAAAATCCCAGATTCTGAATAACATTAACAGCTCCTGGTTTTTATTTTGTTCAACAATTTCGCCAAATCTTTTTAATTTTCCCATTGTTTCTATCCCAACAATCTCCTTAAAATTTTGGAATGGCAAGTCTGGGAAATTCTCGTCATTATCGGCAATCGGTGGGTTCTTTGCTGCAAGGCACTTTGAATAGTCCACTGCATCTGGGTCAAAGGGTTGCAAGCCGCAAGCTCGGAACCCGTTTACTACGCAAGCTGTATCAATTTTTTCCACCACTTTGTTTAATACCATGGCAAAATTCTGTTTGTTAACTGGTTCTCCAACATGTTCTATTCCCCAATCACGCACAGCTGCCTTCCACAGTTGTTTAATAGGTCTAAAGAGAGCAACGTCCGCTGGCTGAATAATGTGTGTGGAGTTTGGGTATAATGCAATAATTTCAATTTTCAGTGTGCTCGCTATTAAGCTTAGATTATAACTCAAGTGCGAACGATGTCCATCTACAAACAAAATTACCGGAAAAATAATGTTTTTCTGTACCAAATAAGGATGAAAAATGTGCTCTATAAAAAACTGAAAAGCATCAGCTGTCATCCACCCAGACTGGCTGAGAGCTATTCCCCATTCTGATGGAATAGATTGCCTTATTCGATCTGGGAGTCTTATTTATGGGTAAATTATGGTTGGAAGACAAATGCCCCCATCAGCAGATACAGTGAACAAAACCGTTATCGACTCTTTCGATTTTCCTTTATCTATAATATAGACGTTCTTTTCTCCCTTTTCTGCATAAACCTTTCCACTTGTAGGGCAGGTCCTGAAGCCAGATTCGTCCGCATTAAAGATTCGAGACGGATCTTTTGGTACACTGTCTAAGCCTTTTTCTTGTAGGTAGTCCAATGTTTTATTAAACCATTTCCTGATGTCATTTTCTGAAACACAGGCACTGGCTGCAGTCACCGCTTCTCCTTTTCTTTCAGAAATCTTCGGATGTCTTTTTAAAAACGCTTTAAGCCAGCCTCGTCCTGTAAAAGTATAAAGTCGAAATCATGAACAAAAAGGCCACCGAAAAATGAAACATAAGACATTAGTTTTTCACATAAAATAAGAACTAGTTAGGAAACTGGTCTATTATCCTTGAATGGGTTTTTCCTGGGAATCGCAGTTAGAAATGCCTGCACAGAGTCCAATATATCTTCTTTGGATCTTGGAAATCCCTTTCGCCCTAATTCACAAATCCAGCCTTCCAAGTCCTGCTCCTCTTGATTTGAAAGATATGGATTGGGTCCAAAATTTATTTTTTTGTTTGAATGGGTCATCTTGTAGTGAATGGTGCTTTTTGGAATTCCATATTTTTTTGATGTAGCCCTTATGCCTGCCCCTGCGCTGATTTCCTCTAAGGCCTTGTCCAGTAATTCATTGGAATAAAGAGGTTTTTTTGGCATTTTGTGAGATCTTAAAAAAGGCATAAAAAATGTTTTAGTAATTGGACAGTACCTTGTTTTAGTTATTGGACACCCGTCCAATTACTGAACGCATAATGTGAGTGAAGTGATATTTTGTAGAATAACGCTAATTCACATACTACAAAAGCACACCAACTTTCATGAAGATCGATAATTTTTAAGCGGAGACAGTATTAGGACAGGGCGTTCAATTACTAAAACATTCATAAAATTTGTTATAGTAATTGAACACCTAAATTTTGAGGTTATTATTCGTATTACTGATTAAATCTCAACAAATACTCACAGTTTGTAGCCCTTTGCAACCTTCCCTAGATGTTTCTTCCAAAATTCACTGAACTTGTATGAAATAATCAACAATAAAATATATCTGTCCCTTAATCAAGTTGCTAAAAAAATGCACATTGTAACGGTGTTAACGCGACTTGAAATATGAATGAAGTTTTGTCAGTGGTGACATCTGGTGGTAAATATTAGAACATGCAGCCGTATAAAGGATAAAGCAACATATAGATTGGTTTCTCTCACACTTACAGGAATGCTGAGACAGTCTTGTTTTGGAAGTTTAAAGTTGAAATGTCCAATAGCTATCGCCGTTCAATTACTATAGCACCCACCCTATCTTATTCTATTTATATTTCAGATGTCGTAATTATGTACATCTCTTTAAACACAATTTCATTATTAAAATATTTTGGCGTTTGGTTTTTCATGACTTTATGCACAAAAATTAACACATTAAATAACGTTTCTTTTTTATTGGAATCCTATTTAGCTCCTCCCCCATTTGATTAACCCTTGGGTGTTTGCCTTTTCCCAGTATACATCTCATAGCTCTGTTCTGTATAACTTCTAGCTTGTTCAAATTTCTTTCATTGGCCAAACCATCGTAGCGCAGTATTCAAAATGTACATAGATAAGTGAGCTCTGTAGTATTTTCATTTAGTTTATTTTTGAGTCTTCTAAGAAAATTAACTTTTTATGATACCTTCTTTAGCACATATTCAAAATTTGCTGTTAGTTTTGAATCGAGTATTACACCCAGGTATTTGATTTCATTTACTTTTCAATTTTTTCATCATTCATTGTCAAATTTAACTCTGTGTTATGCGTTTTATTGCCTATTTCTATATTTTTTTCTTCTTTTGTTTAGGTTCAGTTGCAGCTTGTTTAATTTCAGCCATTTTACAATATTTTTCTAGGTCTTCGTTTATTTTGTTAATTGCAACTACTGTATGTACTCTTCACACGATAGTGGGATATGAGAAGCGTTTCAATGGAAATGTAACAAAATATCTACTGTTCATATATTACTTTTCCTACAATGCGAGCAATAACTGACCGATTGTAAACCTGAATGAGTTTTTCTTGTTGTTATTATAAAAAATGACAGTCTGCCGCAATTATTTACGCATCACACTACATCCCCGTATCTTATTTTCTATTTCTAATACGTGACTAAGTGAATTAAATCCACCGTCAGTTATTCCAGATAGGAAGCAGGTGCGAGGAAATCTCGTACCGAAACGAGTTTGTTCAGATTGAGAGACAAGGTGTATGCCGGTAACACCGCGAACTCCGCCAACTCTGGCAACCACTCTGCCTTCTCTGCCTGCTCCTGCCGACACGACGGACAGTTCAACGGTCGAGATCGTGGAAAAGGGAGCAGATTATTCACGCCTTTCATGCGCGGAACGACTGCGCACAGGACGCAATTAAGCATGCGCCGATATACAAACACGCATACCACTGCCTTGCACGGCCGTAAGGGGCGTTTTACACAATGTTCTTTTTATCATCCAGTTTTCATATGAGTCGTCTTTTTAAATTGATTCGGGATTAAAAAAGGGACGTAATCTACTTTGGTACCGATTTTAAGATCAATAAATTTAGTAGGTACATATACCTAGCGATACATTAATGGGTTATCAGAAAACACTATGAAAATGATGAGAAACCTACCTTTCCATAAATTTATTTATTATTCCATTTGGGAGGCAGTTTTAAGTACTGCCGCCACGGGGATCATTTATTGGAAAACCTACACCCTATGCCACAGGTCATCCCAAATGGTTCGCTACGTTGGTGACTTAGCAGGGGTACCCGGGTTCATGGGATGAGGTTTCTCTGGATCTTGACATTGGATGCATGTGCCCATCAACTGCATGGCAGGCTAGATTGGGAGAAACTGTTTGAGGAAGAACTTTTGATCTCTCCAGCAGGACTCTAGGAGAATCACCTAGCACCCATGGGTTAGGTTCATACGTCCTTTACTCCTAGACACACTGACCTCCAGATTTCAGAGAAAAAATCATCTCCTTCTCTTTCTATATTAATAACAAAAAATTAAAAAAATAATACTCCTCCGAGTATATTTTTTTAATTGATAACATTCATCCGAACGCCCACTCATTATAATAATCTAACTTAAGATTCCAATTGACTCCAATGCCTTTTAAATACATTGATTAAAGATTTCATTTCGACGGGCAACGCCCTTGTTTAAATCGGTTAGGCTTAAGACCAACAACCAGAGATAAATCATGATATTCTGACGCGAGCCGCGGCCTTTCTCTTTTTAAGAGCGTATTTATATCGATTATTAATTATTATCCGACAATCAGTGCAACGAAAGTTGATCGATATATTATAAAAAAAGGAATAGTAGCAGTTTCCAATCGTTGCTATTTCGAAAGTCATATCCAAACTTACTTTAAATTCGTAGCTTAAGACGATAGACTTCGCTTTTCGGCCCATACAAAAAGGACGCCCGGGAAAAAACACTTTTCTACATCGAAAATTGCGCAACATGAATATATTTTTTTTATACTGCCTTCTAGAGGGTGAAAACTATATCGGTATGTTTTCGAATTTTCGATGCGTTTCGTATTAACGTAAACATTCACTGTCAAACATGTGCGAATTATCAACAAATATTATTTAAGGAAAAAGTGCTGCTAACTCAACTCTAACAAAGAATTATAAAATATATTTCGGTATAGAAAAGTGTATTCTCCATAAACCCCTTTTCGAGCGATTTCTGTAGGTAAATTTGAGCGTTGTCTCATTCACACATTTTGCATTCGCATGTAAGTGTGCGTGAGCTTATTGTGAGCGGGACAGAATGACAGACGCGGGTGTTCCGCGTGTGGTTCAAAGTCTAGCCTCTTAATATGATTTGTTTGACGCTAAAATGGCGTAATGCACCTGCACCAGAGAGCCAAATAAAATAAGGTAAAAACATCAATATCATATTTATCAAAGTAAGGAAAAATCAGAACAACTTTAAAAACGAGATCATTTTTCCCGTTATTTGCGTGTACAAGCGCTGTAGAACGGATCACCTTACTACATAGGTAATTGGTTCCAGCAATGTAAGTATATTATTTATAAAGTTGATACACTAATCTTATTTATACATTTTAATTCCAGTAAGAATTTGTTGACCAATTATGAATATTTCTCGTGTATTTTGCAACAAGTGAATCACACTTTATTGATAAACACAACAATTATTAATGTTTTCCAGCATACCTAGAACAATTTTTTATTAATTATTTTTAATTGATAAACTAATGTTTAAGACAAGATTTTATGCATAGCACAAAGGGTAACAATTATTATAAGCAATAATTATCAGCCTGGTTGGTTGGTTGTTTGCAAGTGAAAAAATGTAATAAGCGGTAGTTGTTGAATAAAACACTAGCATATATTGAATCATTTGGCGTTAAGAGGTAACCCGCCGTAGCTCAGTGGATTAAGAGCACCTGACCGGACATCAGAAGGGCGCGGGTTCGAGTCCCGTCGGCGGCATGTATCTTTTCTCGGAAGATTGTTTCATTTTTTTATTGATGTTGGCTGCCGAGAACTTCTTCAAAGATGAGTGTCCGTAGTTTTGTTTTTACAAATCCATAGTTTTATTCAGAGATTTACGTCTACATAAGATTTCGAAAAATTACCCTCATACCCCTTTCTCACCCCCTTGCAGCAGAATTTTGATACGTTTTGTTGCAATTTTTCACACTTGACGTTCAAAATAAGAGGAAATCTACAACTGATTTCGAAAAACTCGCGTAAAGCCTGGGCAACGCCGAGGACTTCAGCTAGAATTAAAAAGATTATAGATTATACATAAATATGATACAGTGAACAGAAAATAAAATTTAAATCGCGATGCCGACTCACCCCCTGACCGGTAGATATAGATGCATACATTATAATATTACGAATATTTCATTAACGTTGCAGGGTAGATCTACTTTGCGTCTTATTTATTCTTTAAAAATAAATAAAAATATCGATGGCCGAATAAATAAAAAAATATAAATATTTATGATAACCGGAGGCCAAATAAATAAAGATATATAAAAAAAAGCCAAAAGATATATAAATGCAAACCGCCGCACGCAGAGGTAGTGTACGCCGCGCTGTTCGTGATGTCGCCGGACCGTATATTGTTACCGCGCGTGTAAGGTAGTGCAATGAGTGATGCGGCACCCAAATTAAGAGGGCCTCCGACTACAAATTATGCCGCTACTTAAGGGGCCGAAGACCACCAGGTCTCCCGGCCAAGGGGAATCATTAAATATAGGGGAACAATTAATGCATAGATGGGGCCTTAAAGAGTCGGCGATGTGCGAATGCGGTGCGGTGCAGACCACCATACATGTGGTCAACGAATGCCCGCTCCATTCATTCCCCGGCGGGATTGATGAGGTCCACAGGGCGACGCCTGAGGCCCTGGACTGGCTCGCAGACCTAGATGTCCCCCTCTGACTCCCCCACCATACGAAAGAAGAAGAAGAAGAATATCTATGATCACCGGAGGACAAATAACGAAAGAAATATAAATATCTATGATGACCGGAGGCCAACTAAATAAAGAAATATAAATATCTATGATCACCGGAGGACAAATAAATAAAGAAATAAAAATATCTATGATCACCGGAGGACAAATAAATAAAGAAATATAAATATCTATGATCACCGGAGGTCAAATATAAATAAATAAATTTATAAATAAAGAAATATAAATTTTGTATCCACTTAATCGAAGCACTTTTAGAGTTCAATGTCACCAAGGCTTTGAAAATCTCTGAATAAAGCCTGCGTCCACAAATAATGCGTATTATAAGTCTAACCATAGTTAATGGGCCTTTCGTCGCGTAGGTCGGCTGTGAAGGGTGGATATTTCAACCTAGGCTTTGCTCATAAATACTACAGGGAGGTCCAAATTATAATCAAGATAAGGTTATTGGTTACTTGGTTGCCGCTCCCTAACAAGATTTGGCCTTACATTGGTGTATAGTTACATTACTAGTCTTAATTAACAAACTAATATTTGACCTCAAACGAGTCTGCATAACCCCACTTGCTAGTTGGGTGGGTATTATATTAATATTATAATTTGATAATTTTATACAAAGCAGTAAACGCGTCGTATGGAATGGAAAATAATAATAATAAAAATAAGTAATTTTAAATACATGTAGGATTACGAAAGATTTTTTAAATATTTATATTGAGGGATCAGTAGGATGTATCGGTCAAATTAGGAATTCCACCGAGCCGAACCCTCTGATATGAAAATATCTGGAGTCGGTGAATTATTTTCCCATTTAATAGTTTGGTAGATTAACATGTTGTTCTTGTATTGTTTTGTATTAATTATACTTATACAATACACTTGCATAACATCGATTTATTAGATGATCATTTATATGGAAAAGTGTATGAAAGGAATTCCCATAGGAAAAACTAAACCCGGACCTGTAAATCTGGTGCGTAAAAAATAATAATAATACATTAGTTTTTTAGATCTTCATACAATGATCTTCATACAATGACGTAAGCTACTAGGAGTATTTTCCATTGAAATATCGGTAGAACAAGGTCAACATTCACACGTGACGTCTCTTTTCCAAAGATTGCAATCCGTTTGTACAGACAAAATCTCTTAAATTCAATTATGTTCTTTTCACAATTGCTCAGTTTTGGTTGGTTGATTTCGGGTTGGTTTGGTGGGCATCCCTTAAATGTATATTTGTTTAATTAGATTAGCATTACGTATGTAGGTACGCGAAGAAAGATTAAGTTTATTTAAAACTGATACTATAAAGCGCATGATGCACAAGGTCTAAACTAAAATCTAAATGATAGTAACTCGGGTATTTCTCTGGGTGGATAGCCAAGTAATATTTAGTGTGCTATGCAATGCAAGGTGGGAGGAAGCTTCTCCGCGCATTATACTGTGGGTGGTGTGTAATCACCTTCGGTCCACCGCCGGCCTGCTCTGCTCTGCTCTGTGCAATCGCGATTTTATTACATATATTTACAGGCAGGTTGCTCCATTATAGTTTAAATCACAAGACCATACTAGTCAAAAGACATTAAAAACATGGCATATTAAAATAATATTACAAAAGCAAATCGCAATTTCTTGAAGTTATTCCTGTGTATAGGCGTTAATTAATGATAAGGCATAATTAATGGTAGGCAGATGCACCTACCTACTTATACTGATGTGGTGAATTTATTATAGTTTATTATAAATTTATGATAAAACCACCTGATATTTTTATAAAAAAAGTTAAACTCTAAATTCGATTGTTGTGAACTCCTCCATTTAATAAATCTACATGTAGATACCTACACGAACAACTAGACAAACATTAACATTATATATATATATATATATCGATACATCTTATTCCAACTCTAGTTTGCAACTAGTTTATAAATTATTATCAAAAACAATTTTGTACATTTTTGTTAATATTATCGTTGATTTAGGGGATATTGGCCGATTTTCTGTTTTTATATATACTTTATGTTACCTTATTATTTATACTTTATGTTACCTACCTATATTTTATTAACTCTTATTTGATGTTATCTGTATTTTGTTAACTATTTATGTTCATTGTAATTTTTCATAAAAAGATGCATTGCTTTGTATGTAAAAGCCCTTTAGGCGTTTAAACATGAAGAAAAAAATAACAAGAAACCCTTCAGAACTTATTTCCACTAACTGATTTTTGGCCGGACCGGTTTTACCCTGTATCAGGGATCTTCAGAGTGATAAGATTTCAAGTAACGCAAGGCTACATAAATGTTTAGCCAAAGAATCATTGAATAATAAGTACCATTCATTAGTCACATCCCTCAAAATAAACAAAAGCTGATCCTATAACCGACACAAGAGTCAGGAAATGATCTAACTAGATCTAGAGGATATAATATTGTCTTTATTTCAGCTGAACGGAGCGGTGTGTGCAATACTCTGCCGGCCATATAAAAGTTTTCATCGTACAAAATTCAATATAAAAATAAATAAAATAAAATGATGAACACATTAAAATATAGTGATAACCTCTAAGGATTTTAGCTTGGTTAGGTAGTCGAAGGGAGATTTCCCTCTGTGAATATTAGCACGGGTTTCGAAGACATTTCATTTTCCCCGAGATTTGCTGTCAATGCTGTTTACAGCTGTCGTTCTGTAATTTTGTTCAAAGATGGCGGCCGCAGAGATCAAGCCATTGTCAAGCGAGTAATCCAAAATGACGGGGAAGAATTACATTTTAAAGATAATTAATCATAATATTGTCTTGTCTCGCCAAATTGGCTCTGCAGCGGCAAAAAGCGGAGAGAGGTGAACGGCAAATTTCAGGAAATAAATTATATAGAGGCGATACGTAAATTGCAAGGGTCAAATTAAAGATCAAATTTGCGGACACTATACTGTTCATTCGTTCCCAAAGTATTGCTTATTTAAGTAGTACTAATATCACCTTATTTAAAAATGCGGCCTTATAACGCATTCACATTCCAAAAGGAAAGACATGAGAGTACTGTCCAAACATATACTTCAATATGTTATCATTGGCAGATCGAAGAATCTCGGCTGATGTACTCTTTCTACAGATAATATCCAGGTCCGTCGTAGATTGTCTGGAACTCCTATAATGAATCCAACTACTAGTTCCCAACAAACGAACCAGATCAGACAAAATTCTTAGCCTCCATCGATGCAACATCAATCCTAAAGAAAACTCCTTCATTTATCGTGCATCACACACTTTCAATAAACACTACACAATATGACATTTTTAACTCGGTTATTAAAGTCACAAAGACAATATCATATACACTATACATACTCATCGAACGATACCACCACACTATAAACTTCCTATATTTCGTTATTTATTGTGGTGTTTGCAATACTGCCTCTTACTCTATGATAGATGAGCGGCTATACCGCCGAGCAACGTCCCGAACGTTGACGGAGTTGCGACCCGAAGTGGGTCATTTCGAGGCAGCGCGTTAGTGAGCGCTGCTCTGGGCTCCCATTAATAATCTTACCTCCAGCTAGGCTGGGCGTTTACTTTGTAACCATTTGCATTCAATAAACGACGTTCTCGTATAGCGAATCTCTATTGTATTAATTACATATACTCAGTGTGAAGTACTGAGGATAAGATTGAAGGCATTATCCCAATCCAGCCTGAACGCTACATTATATGATTATTAGTATAAATTCTATACTTCAACAAAATCTACACCCCCCCCCCCCCCCCCTCCAATCGAACCTCTCAATATTCCCATTTAAACAATTTGTTGTGTAACTCTTCTTCAGTATTCATTTAATACATTTATATACTATAGTAACAAAGTGGAACCTTTAAATGGCACAATTAATTTTACTTAGATATTATTATGCTTTATTTTAATATAAACTGTTGGTCTCCCAAATAAGATAAACAGAGAAAATTTAAAAAAAAACTGGTACCTACTCTAAGTATCATCTGGCGAAAGACCGCCATTCAAAAACGAAACTTGCCTGAAATTAGTAGTGACCCAACCTTCCTCTTCCCACTCCCTTTCGGCTTCATAACATACCCCAATTGATGTTGAAATAGTCATAATGGCCACGATGAATAGGGTACCGTTGCTCTGGTGCGGTAATCACTTTTAAAAAAATCTATAATAAAATCGTCATTAAAAGCGAAAATGTGTCCGGGGCATTTGTTCCACGTGTTATATAGATATTCCTCAACGAAGGTCCAGCGTGCCTGTCGTTAGCTCTGCCGGCATTCAGCGCTCGTGACCTCCAGCGGCACGCTTAGGGCGGGGGCGGAGGCGGGGAGGGCACGACTTATCGGGAGTCGGGCCACGCGCCGGCCCTTCCGCCCTTCCGCCTTACCTGCCTGACTTTCTGCAAGCCGCGCTCCGGGGTCAGCAGGGTTGGCCAAAGGCATAAAGGACGACACCGGCTTTTTGCGGTAAACGGTGACTTGCAGGATTTAAAAAATAATTATTGTTTTTAGAATTCTTCACAAAAGGAAGGTGTTTTGAGTAAATGAAGTTGCAGGTTATGTTGTTTTTAGGTAAGGCTTAATTCACGTAACATTAAAAGATATATTATTTGTACTAAATACTTGCAGTACATTTCAACGTTATTAATGAGTGCAAAGCTTTGTTGTAAGTTTTAATATTTATTTATTTATTTTATTTATTTATAAAATGCATGAAATACATTAAAACATTTACATATAAATGACATATTAAATCACCATACTAGGCGGCTGCCTGTTTTATGGTGACCAATTATATATAAGTTTAATTGGTTAGTTTATGAAGTCTATAATAAATAATAAAAAAAAACGTTTTTTAGACTGGTAAAAAATATTTTATAATTTATTTCAAAATGTTAAAACAATCCTAAGGCCCACCAGTTGTTTCACAAAAAAAAATCTTATGACATAATCATCAAATGGCCATTCAATGCCATTTTGTTTTTTTGATAGTTGAGTTTGTGAGAAGGTTTCCGTTAATTGCTAATTTTAAATTTAACATCACAATAATGTATAAATCCATAAATGTTTTACCTATTAGAGCTCTTTTTTGGCATAAAATCTGTATGCAACATAACCTAGATAGCCCATACAAAACTATGGTGGATCACGTGTACAATACTAGGCTTACACAAAATGAAGGGTTGATAGTACCTAGATTTTCTAATAAACATGGCCAGAGAACTTTTGAATACATTCTACCACTTATATTTAATATGCTGCCATATGATTTGAAAAAATGTTACTCGACACCTAAATTTGTGCTGTTAAAAGCATGGCTATTGGAATCAGATTTTCTATATTGACTGACTGTACCTAGTGCACTTTCAAATTTTTTAGACGTATTCTATTATATTTTATACTTATTTATGTTTTTATTATGTATTTTATTAAATTGCAATTTTTTTCCTATTGTATTATACTTGAGACATTTTAATTGTACAATGTTTTCCTGCAGACAAGCTACTTGCAGTAGCTTAGCAGGTATAATTTAAACATGAAAAAAATCTGTTTTTCTGTAATAAAAAAAAAAAGAAAAGCTTTTGAACAAATTGTTATGTACAGAAGAAGATAACTTTCAGCTTATTACCATTTAATAGACCTTTAGCTTATTAATATTTAATAGAAAGACGAAACGCACCTAGAATCGGCGTTTAACGGGGACTTTTCAAATCCTCTATCTACGATATTTAAAAAAAAATCCTTCATGAAATAACAACGCTGCCCAACCGTGTGGCAACATAGTTTCCCTGTCTTTACACTGTACAGAAAGGAGCGCTTTTGTGAGGAAACATATAAAAAAATAAAAATAAAGTAAAGGAGAAAACAAAGTAACAATGCCAACCCTAATCTCCGCCACCTATCCTCTGTTATAAATCCCCCCAGCCCTCCCCCTAAGCCTCCGGAGATTCCGACATTATCCTGCAGAAGGCGAGTGCATTGCATCCAAGATAATGTCAACGGCTAAGAAAGTTACAGTTCTAACAAGAAGAGAATCACCTTTGCACTACATTGAACCAAAGCCTGCTCCACGGTACTCGGTACCTTCGTTCGAAAGTAATACCTATAAAATACTATCCACTGAATAAAGTATACAGGTACTTGTTCTTGTTCTACGTAGCTACTATCTCAGGGTACACGCTGTGATAATTCTACAAAACGGCTGCCGTGCGACAAGCCATAAATTTTAAAACGCCCATTTTGTAACAACTGTTGCACGACAAAGCAGTTAAGGACATTACGAAATTAGCATGGAAGAAAATTACCCTAATTTTGCAAAATATAGTACCTATCTACACCGTATTTACTTACGTACAACTTCGCTGTGGAAAAGTTTTCTTTCATTATTTTTTTCACATTCTTCCATTAAAATGTGCTTACTTAATGCCGACCTATGTAAGGTTTAAAAATCAAGTTCTTGGCAGGCTACATATTTATATATACAGGGTGTTAAGGTACGTACTTGAGTTACTTTAACCAGTGATTCCTGACATTATTTGAAGTAAAAAATGTAAATGAAATTTTGGTCTCCGGTGACATTTTTGATGTTTTTTTTTTTTTTTCTACAAAAACATAAATAATGGTAGGTGTTGGGTAGTTGGGGGCGGGGTAAGTGGTGGGGCGGTAACTCGGCTAAGTGACCAATAAGGTCATGTGAAAAAAAATATTTTGTTTGATTTTGAAGAAAAAATATTTTGAAAAAAAAAAAAATTTACATAAAAAAAGTCACCGGAGACCAAAATTTCATTAACATTTTTTACTCCAAATAATGTCAGGAATCACTGGTTAAAGTAACTCAAGTACGTACCTTAACACCCTGTATATATATAGTTTTTCATGTCTTATTTGTGGTATATTTATTAAGTAATTATGTGCGTAATGTGTACACGGAGAAAAATGTTATTCTAAAATACGATCATTTTATTCGTAAAAACGGTTAAAAACGGGACTGAAGTTCTTACGAACGGGGTTTCAATGTTTATTGGCGGGAACGTCTAAGAATAATTTGTTACGTAATTTCGTACGTATACCAACAAATTAATCTTACATTTTCCCGCCAATAAACATTGAAACCCTGTTAATTTGTTCGTAAGAATTTCAGTCCAGTTTTTAATCGTTTTTAATATTAAAATTATCGTAATAAACATTGAAAAACTGTTTGTTACAATAAAATATATAAATTTGTTTTAGACCACTTTAATTTTACTTACACTCTACCGGTTTCGGAAGAACCCTTCCTTCGTCAGGAGAATATTAAAACTAACCTATGATACAAAATATTGATAGAATATACCAAACATTTAGGTGCTGGAGTGGGAGGTCAAAGGGGGAGGGGGGTAGTTGCGGGAAATCCAGCAATAACAGAGCGGTTTATTGGAAACATATCTAGAATGGGACTAAACGATAAATTAATTTGGTTATTCAATATATTAGCGTTATTATTTAAGGATTTTTTAATTTCAAGTGCTTCCAGGTAATTTTTTGTTTATTTGTTTGTTAGAACTTCAGTCCCGTTTTTACGAATAAAATGATCGTATTTTAGAATAACATTTTTCTCCTTGTAGGTGTGTGTGTGTATGTGTGAGAATGTTTGTAGGTGTGAGAAGTGGTGATCTGTGAAGGGATTTATATGCACATTGCCCTTGAGGTGATTTCTCACAAAAACGGCGCTTTGCAAATTATCAAATTATTATTATTATTAAAAATGTTATATCATTGATATAATGCTCCTTTTAAAAATGGGCAGCGAATCCGAGAAAATACAAAGAAATGTTAAGATATAATACATAATACAAAGAAATACATAAGAAATGTTAAGCGTCAGCAATAACTATTTTAGTCACCATTTGTACAAATTAATGTATAAAGAGGATATTAAATAACACACTGAAGGTGAGAAATTCCGTATCATTATTTTAATCAAGATATAAGAAATAAATGAACATAGAAAGGCGTATTTTTACGTATAAGGAACATCTATTATAATGATGGCCTCATTCAAGCGACAGATATATCCATTAACTCAATTAAAGGAACCCGGAGCGCATAGTACGGCAGAGGTATCTGCTATCTACTAAATCAGCGCTACTATTACCGGCTCTACCCGGAGGCTGGTCACAATTAAAGCCGAGCTCCGTGATAATATCTACTACTTAAAGTAATCAATTAAACTTGCGACTACCCTTGGCAAGAATCTGGCATGGAGCACGTCCATCGACAGTAATTCCTCAATCTAGGAATGGATATGGTAAACAAGAGATTTAGAGATCACAAACCATCTGCTTATTCTGCTCTCCGGATAGCAGCTAGCCTTCGAAGTCTTTGATATAAAATAGGTATTTGAAAAATTTAAGCAGGCGATCAATTTAATCTACTAATTTTGTTTATCTGTGATGTGCGTTATTCCTTCTTAAAATTATTAATGTTCAAATCAATGATATCTGATTTGTTATGAATGTTAGTATCATTTTTAAAAACGGAACTGTTTGTGTGAAAAATAATTCAGACAAGCGATAAAGTATGTACCTACCTATAATATAACATTTTAACAGAAAATAATTTCATTGTCTTTTTCGAAATTGGAATTATAATATTGTGTGAATTTTCACAGGACTGCGCTATTTTCAGCATTTATATTAAAATGCTGTTTTTTTTTAACCACTGGAACGACAGAGAAATTAAAATATTTTTTCTCGGATTGCAAAAGGAAATTTTTGCGCCCACATTAAAAAAAATCATACCTCCGAATTTGTGTATGGAGACATACAAACTGATTATAGTTCTATGTAGCCAAAGAATTCCCCTATCTTTTGTCTATTATCTAATATTTGTAGGATTTATATAAAAAAATATATTAAATCTTTAACCTTAAAACATTTTAAAGAATCTAGAGAATATTTATTTAGTTATATTTTGAGTGTACAATATATTATATAGTCGATTTAATAATAATTTTTTTTTTTAATTTGCCACATTTTGGCAAAAAAGCAATCCGAGGTTATGGAAATAGTGCCATAATGTGGCAAAAAGCGCTCGAGTAGTTAATATGAACACCGCGCAAGAATTCTAACTGCTCCTAACTTCCCGGAGCCAGTGGATCTCCAATCGGGACATGTGAGGCTGAAGGGTTTGGGCCTGGGAAAGAGATGGAAGAGAAAGGTTGGGTAAAACCTGGAGATTATAAGGTATTTCAAACAACAACGTTTCGATTCTGAATAGTGGCCTTTCACAAGGATGATAATAATAGTACATATCTATCACTAGTTATTTATTTTATTTATTTTTTTATTAATTCACGCCCTTAGGGCTTTTACAACAATCATAATACAAAAATAATAGAAAAAGAAACAATAATATACAAATTATGTTATATCATTGTTTACTAAATGGGAAACATAATTTTTGAAATTATCAACTGAACTAAATTTATTTACAAACCTATGTAGTCTTTGGATAGGGGAGTTAATGAAATAGTTAGTTTTCGAAGGATAAACAAAGAACACCTCTGGAAGCCTCGTATTACGATTTGTTACTCGGAATGTTATTAGTTTTATTAAGTCAGGTGCGTCGATTGTGCCAATAACTAATTTAAAGTACCATATCGCTCTTGGTTCTTCTACAAGATAAGTCAGTTAAATTAAGTCCTTTCATTAATTTATCATAATTTTTTTTATAGTATGGGGACCAAATAGTGGAATTGTATTCTAAATTACTTCTAACTAAGGCAGGGAAGAGTATTTTAAATTAATAAAAGTGACGTAAAATCTTTGACTGTTCTTAAAATAAATCCCAAACATTTCATAGCCTTATTAGTAACTTCATTAATGTGTGGAACAAACGTTAATTTTTAATTTTCCGGCTATATTAATGCCTAATTGCATAAACCAATATTGTAGACCCCTGCTACAAAACAAGTGTCTCTTGAAACGAGATAGATACAATTTATTTGCGACATTATCTAGCAGCTTTTACCTGGAGGTAATTTAAGTCGTATTTTTAATATTCCCTGGTAATAAGTCCCTGCAGCACTAACGTCTTATCAAGCGTAGGTACTATGCAATTTATACCGATTAATAATCATTAAAGTGACGTGTTCAGATTAAACAGAATTTCCTGTTGACTAGGTAATAATTATTATGCATAATAACACGTCTTTGACATTCAAGCAATTTTGTATTTCACAATCTCGCAAAGCTTTTTGATAGCTCGAGATATAATAAATATAATCGAACAGTTTTTTTCTGGTTTCTCAGTACACAATGAAAAGCATAAAAATATTATAACCATTTTATGGTGGAGGTGTATTTACGTGTGGTGATGTCGGGATGATGATTGTGATATAAATCAAATAAGTTTTTACACTGTACTCACAAGTTTATTTATACAATTACTACCTTCCCATAATTTATTAATTATATTAATAAGATAATGCTCTTGGAAGCGAACGAGTTGGAAGGTTGTTAAATAAATAAACACACGAAACATGTAATACCTACGAGAAAACACTAATAATAAACTTATCATGTTTTGTAATTCTTCAATGCCTTTATTTGTGAGTTAGCATTCACACAAAAAGCAATTGACATTTTTTTAGAAAACCATTACCATTATGGTGACTTTTGTAAAAAAATGTTAATCTCGGTAAACTAATGCCACTTATACAAGTATCAATACCCGTACAGGTAGGGAGAAAAATGTAGGATTCTAAATCAATTACAACTCTTAGATAGGTAAAATCAACAAGGCACCCCTTTCGAGGGGTATTATAAAATTATTTTTATGTGAATAAAAGAGTCCCAAGTGCTCTCAAACATGTGGAGCTGGTGAGACTATGGCTTCTCCAATTGAGGTATATCGTGAGGGTGAATATAGTGGGGAAGCTAAAAATAAATAAAGAAGAGGAAGGTGGGGAAGTACTCGTTATTCAATGCGGCTACATCAATTTAAAGCAACGTTTTAATTCTGAGTTTTAACTTGTTTTTAATTTTAAGTCTTTAACCAGGGCGATACTGACAGTAGCGACCTACGGATTAGTAATCGAGAGAGAATATGCCAAAAATACGGTGACCGGCGGACAACTCGGAATGAACTAACTCAACACCTCCGTTGAAAACTCCTTAAGAGTTGTGGGAAAAAAATGGTTAGAGAGGTTACATTAGCTTAGGTTACGGGCTATTTTTTATTATTTTTCATTGCTTTCAATGACTTTTCAAATAGGTGTTGATTCGAGTTGTGTTGATTCGGAGTTGGCCATGGAACCCAAAAATAAATATCGCACAGCCCGTAGAAAAGTTTCGTAAGTCAAAAAAGTTAATTTTACAGGAGAGCGAAAACAAATGAACGATGAAAAAGCGGTCCCGTCGAAAAGAGATACTAGCGACATCTTGCAGAGATGGAGTGGTTTAACTAAAATACGGTATTCGTAGGGCATTGATAATCAAATTCACTTTACGTTTCAGAGATAAAACGTGAAATAGAAATTTTTCACTTACAATACGATAATGGGATATACGATATATACAATAACCTACCTGACAAAACAAGACAATCGAATAATATTAAAAAATACAAAATCCTGATCAAACAATGGATCATCGAAAAAGGTCGTGCAATAATTAGTCACCTCACCCAAATATAATCGTATATCTCATTATGGTTACCACTACCTACCAACCTGAAAATTTTGTCAAATATTTTTGCTTTATTGAAAAATGTACTTTATATTATAATTAGAAAATATTTGTAAACTAGTCTGTCTCGACACAGGAGTTCCTAGTGAGACAGGCAAGGCCAAAAAAAATGTAAACCTTATGATATAGATTCAATAAATAAACAAAATAATTTACCTTACATCATCCTGATAGACCACCAATAATATTAACGTAATAACACTATCTAAGTCTATTGATGCAAAAATAAAGGCCGGCAAATTACACTTCAAGTACAAACCTCTCCGCTTTCATCGATCTCAAAATACGTGTTGTATCCAAACAAAACTTTTTTTTCATTTTCCTATCACGAGGTTTGTAATTTGCAAATCTACATTCGAGATTAGCAGCCATTAGCAAGAATTTGATACGATTTCAGTGCGGCATTATGAGGCGGCGAATCCCAACAGTAGGTACCCAGTGGCCTAAAGGGCAAATAACGGGTATGAGGCTTACAACGTAATGGCGTGATTATTAATAGAGTTTACGGTCACCGCGGGTGTTCTTAAATGTAATTAAAGCTCACTGTGTCGCCAAACAAGTGTCTGTGTGATGGGGCGCGGAAACAATAATTTCGATCACGGAAATTTTAAATTTGAGGACAAAATGTTAATTGTTCAGGGGAGCGAAAAGATTTTTTTTTTCAAAAAATATAATTTTGCCTTATTATTATAAAATAATATTGAATACATCTTTCGGAATACTTCATTTTTTGTGAATTTCTTTAATAAGAGTAATAATTTATTTTTAATTTTTCAGAAAAAAATTACACTTAAAATACACGTCGTGATAACGCACTTATTTTCCTATAAATATTTCGACGGAAAGGAAATACTTCTTTAGTAATCTAATCTAATTTTCTTCCCAAAGTATCGAATAAAACCATTCCAATCATCAGTGCATAAGAATTTATATGGAAGATTCGTTTGGATTGTTACCAATCATCGTGACAAATCAGTCGTTTCAATGCACTGAGTTCGCACACTGCAAAGTAATATGGGAATTACGCTTAGAATGGGATTGTTGATTTAATTCTTACAAAGTTCAAAATAAAAACTTTTTTGATGCGGATTCTAGTTAGAGAGCAACGTTTATTCACATTTGCAGCAGGAATTTGAAAAATTGCTAGTTTTTAGTTAGATTTTAACGTTTAGAATGTGAGAAACAACAACACAACTATTGTCAGCATAAATGCCAGCACCCATTCCAAACTTCATGACGATGGATTTGAGCACTGTTGTTACGATTAGATTGTGAGGAATGAACCTCAAAATTAATTTTAATTTATTATCGTTCGCCTCCGAAACGTTCGTAACGCCCGATATTACGCCTCTCGTAATGCTGTAATTTCCGTAACGCATTCGCCAGTTTACCCCTCAAGTCAAGCTTGCATAAAGAAATATTTACTTCAAAAACGGAGAAAAATTACATATTTAACTCATTTTGGAATGTATTATGCTTTACAGCGTTTCAAATTTCCGCTGTCGATGTGTTCAAGTTCAAAATGTTATATTTACAATAAATCTAACAAGTTCAGAATTCACATAAAAATGCAAAAATTTTCTGCAAAAAGGTAAGGTATTTTATCCAGCCTGGCGGTAGGTAACTACAGGTGTAAAAAAAATGTTGGAACAACTAGCGGTCGAGAGCAGAAAACAGGATTCATGTTCTCGGGAATACGCTATTGGTATTTCTACATTGATTATATAATAATATATAAATTTAACCTGCGGTTACACAGCATCGGTATCGTATAAATAATATAACATACTCTGCATATAACACTGGAAAGGCAGCGGCAAAAATATATTATTTATAGGATTTGAAACCTAAGAAGTTACTCTAACACTCCAGTCTAACAACAGTGATTTAGATATATAGGTATAGCAGTGATGTGTGAAACTAGCAGAGGAAGGTTTAAAGTAGACTAAATGCTATTGAAATGAGATCTTTGAGGCGTACCTGTGCTGTAAAACCATATATGATATTGTTGCAAATGTGAAGATCCGTAAGCGTAATTAATAAAATTTTTTAAAATATGATTAGATAGTTTCAGACTTGAGCGGATATACGAAGAATGGAGCGTACTTAAAATAAATTACGAGAAAGTGTACGATGGTAGAAGAAGTCAGAGACGCCTGAGGAAGAAGCTGCATTATCAAGTGGATCAAATACTTGAGTCGGGTCTCATCAAGAGTCAGAATACCAGAAGAGCACCTGTGCATGAGACGATTTATGAATGTGAATTAAGCAAGAAATACAGAATTTGACGTCGATCCATTGCTATGCCAAAAGTATACGCAACTCACAGTCCACGACAGCGACATTGTTAATAACTAAATAGCAAAACGTAAATGACACTTATTGATAGTTTCAGGTGCAGTAAATTCAAAGTATAATATCTGTTCATTTATAATACGTTTGTACATAATAAGATAAAGCCAAGTAGTAAAATTGGTACAGCAACCTTTAGGTGACTTTTCACAAAAACGGCGCTATACAAATTATACAACTAATATTATTATTTTTATCAACACCAATATTATCAATTCTCAAGGGGACCACTGCAGAGTGGTTTCAGAATCTCGGTATTCCCGGGAGATCAAAAAAAAAAAAAAATTAATGTATGGCGCGCCATGGGTGGGTTAAAAACTGTAGGAGTCGAAAGCGGTAAACAATCTTGTAGGGTAAATTTAAATCTGATATATTATGTTACTATCCTAACTCAGAACAATTTCAATAAAAGGCATTAGCTAGGCGCTACCTACAACAGGAGCACATCGTGAATCAAAAAGATTCAATTTAGGAAATTAAAAGAATAAAATATTTGGCTAAACAAAAAGTAAACACCTACGCTACGTACACCCGATAATATCTTTTTAATAAATCTAAAATGAAATAAATCAAAAACGGAAAACAGTACAATAATAATACTTGGATAATTTGTAGAGCGCTGTTTTTGTGAGAAATCACCTCAATTGTAAGTAGGTATAGAATAAGAAAAATCTATCAAAACTCTAAAGTTAAAATGTGATGTGTGAAGTACCAAAAACTAACGAAACGATGGCATCATGAGATTTGCACAGTTTTTACTATCTGTAATTTCTGTATCACCGCAACGTTTACCTAGCTATCAACGCCATGTCGCCGAGTCTACGGAGCTTTTAAATATATATTTGTCAAAACGTCCAAAATAAGACAAGGCGCCATATTGCTTTTTGTTCAATTCCTAACCCTTGGACAAAGCCGAACAGTAACTACCATAGCAACCATAAAAAAGTCAAATTGTCCATGGAAAAGTTATTTGTTCAGAAATTGTCACAATGGCAGCTAACGATTAGTTTTTGTTCCGAAATCATTCGGCATGTTGAAGAAGAATTAATTGAAAATGAATACCACTTTACAATATAACAAGAAATGTACTCATAATGAAAAATGAATTACGATAGTGATAATAATTAGGTTCTGCTTATGAATACCAAAGTTAAGTTATCCCTCCCGCTCAGTGTTTACAATACTATACAAATGTCATAGAATGAACAGAATACATTACGTCTGTTTTGGGTTCAAGTCAAGTGCCAGTGGTAAGCTGTAAGTCGTAAGTCGGATCCGAGAAGACACAGAAGGGTCCTTGAGACCACTGAGCATCTTGCGTGTACTGTGCTACTCACCCTGACAAACAAGAGAAACAAGCTCAAGCAAGTAGCAAGCAACTTGAGTGGCCTTACAACAACCAACTAATAAACAAACCGAATAAAACAGACGCACAGTGCTGACGGAGTTACACAAATATATTTTTAATTGGATGGTAATGCAAATACGAACATGACAGATTTTCTGCCTACTGTTAAAAAGTCTATTGAAAAAAGTAAATACTTGATAATATAATGGGATTGATTGGCTAAAAAATATGTGAATTCAAGTATTGTTTCGATGCAACGTAATCATAATAGATTTCCTACATACCCTAATACCTACGTGGATTAGAACAGTCAAACGTTTTACAAAATGTCCACAGGCCCAAATTAGTTACTTACAGATTAATAATTTGGGATAAAATATATATTCGGGTGTTTTTGAGTTATTTTAATAAGTTATTCCTAACAGTATTTGGAGTAAAAAATGTAATCGAAATTTTGGTCTCCGGTGACTTTTTGCTGTCTTTTTTTTTCAAAATCAAACAAATGAAAAAATCTTTGACATGTCTTCACTGGTCACTCAGCCGGACCCTAACTGTCCAATACGTAGTGATTTTTAATGTTTTAGTTGGAAGAAAAGATACCAAATATGTCAAATTGAGATCAAAATTAAATTTTTTACTCCAAATAATGTCAGGAATCACGTTTTAAAGTTTTAAAGTAGGCCAAGTACTTACCTTAACACCGTGTATTTAGTGATCGTTTCTGTATTTTTTTTTTATGACGAGAAACTCTCAAACCTTATTCTTTTCTTTATCCTTCCCTTCAATACACGATATTATAGGATGTCACAATTCCATAGAATTGGGACTCTTATGAGATGAGGTAGCACATTAAATAAAGCGTTAGTAGATAGTCATAATTAATAATGTATACTTCATATTTCCGTACAACACGGTTTAACATGCAGGTATTATTTTTTATTATTACAGATTAAATTACTCCAACAGCAGTTAACATAAAACGCCGGATTTTTTATTTGTCATTTCTACCTTTTAACAAATTACGTAGGTAGTATATAATTTAATCAAAATAAATTAATTATTAACTCAGTAAGGGGTTCTCTCTAAACGACCGGTTAAGACAGAAACCCAAATATTTTAATTCTTTTTTCGAGGTCTAGCCTGCTTCTGCACGCCATTATCATAACTGTCTCGGGCAGTATAATTAATTAGATGTCACAACTTGAGAAAACTGCTCCAATTTCCATATTAAATTGGATTTATCACAAGATTACATTAATAAATCAGCATAAATACATTCCCGTAGATAATTAATAATGTATTTAATCTGGACCACGTTGTTTCCTACGAATAAATGCGATGAGAAAGTATGAGACTGCAGAGCAGAAACTAGTTCCGAGGAAGAAATACGTCCAGAGAGAAGAAATCTCAATGTAATCAATGCGCCTCTTAACATCCAATAAAATAAGACAAGAATCAAGTTATGAGAACGCCACAACGCGAGCTGCCAGCCTACTGCAAGAAATACTGCCGAGTTAAGTACTAAATTATAAACTTTATGGTACAAGCGTGTAGAATCACAATCTATTTGTAAGCAATCATATAATAATTTGTGATGAAGTGTGGTTTTTGCGAGGCTCGTGAATTTGACCACTGGAATTGGAAATTAATTCGAACTAATATATTATACTTATTCAACTTAGAGCACGATCCAGATTCCAGCACGAATTATGTTTTATAAAAAAGGGCGAAAAAGGATTAGTTTTATAACACAGTCCGAAAAAACTTTAGAACATAAATTAAAAGAAGAAACTATTCCAAAGTTAATGCCCAAGAAATACAAAAAACATGATTTACAATTAATCAAATTAACGCATTGATGCAATGAATACGAATTTTGTTTTTATCTTCTTCAAAACCACCGGTCATTCATATGATTATTTTTACGATAATTCAAAAATGTATTTTTTTTATTTTTTTTATAGAGAAACCTCACAAGAGTCCCAACTGCTCCCTTCTGGAGCCAGTGAGACTATGCCATCCCCAATTGGAGTATGTTGTGAGGCTGAAGGTAAGTGGGGAAGGGAAGGAGATGGGGAAGAGGAAGGTGGGAAAGTACCTGGCTATTCAGATCTTGTCACTAAACACGGCTAAAGCCATTATTAAGCAACGTTTCAATTCTGAATGGTGGTCTTACACCAGGGCGATACTGAGAGTATCTTCCACTCTGGAACGTGCCGCAAATATAACATATATTATTTTTATTAATTAATTGTGAAATAACACAAATTAATCAAATAAAATTTATTTGCGCACGCCGGGTTCGAACCCGCAACCTTCCGAATGGGAGTCAAGTGTCTTACCACTCGACCACGGACGGTCGTCAAAAATAAGAATGTATTGTAATGTATTTGTATGCGAAATTTAAGAATGTTCCAACTGAATTCAGACGTTCTTGGCTAATCCATTATGATTTCGAAAAGCAAGATAAACAAAGTGCTAAATTTAATTCTTTCTACATAACTAATACACTCGACGCATTCATGTAAAACAAATAGCGCTTAATTGCAAAATCCGCTAAAACGATTTTCCTGCTAAATTGAGTTTAATATGCATTTCTGTTGGTTTAGGTGTCAGCTACATGCAGAATTAATCATTTCTTGCAAAAGTTTATTAAATCCATTGAAAAAGGATTGCGGAACGTCAAAATTGGGATGAGAGCATTAGTTCAAAGGGTAACAAGTATTATAAGCAATAATTATTAGCCTGAAACACTCATCAATATTGAAAACTCTCCCGAGAAAAGATATATGTCGCCGACGGGACTCGAACCCGCACCCCTCTGTTTGCCGGACAGGAGCTCTACCATTAAGCTACGGCGGGATACCTCCTACCCGCCAAATGATTCAATATATACCTAGTGTTTCATTCAACAATTATCGCTTATTATTTTTTTTTTTTTTTCACCTGCAAACAACCAACTTTATTTTTATATGAGAAAGGCATGTAAGTGCTAACTCTCTCACTAGGTGGCGTCGAGACATTATATCTACATTTTTGGTGAAAATACTTTAACTCGTCAAATATTGATTATTTTTTAAATTGATAAACTAATGTTTAAGACGAGATCGGTTATGATTATGATTTTCTTACAATTTTTTTTGTTTGTTTTTAAATAAATACTTAATTTCTTTTAAATTTTGACAGAATGAGAACCAACGTACGCCATTTGGAATTTTTGAATAGGGAAACAGAAATATGTCAGTTGCAAAAGCCCCCAAAACAGAAAATGTTAATTTCAAAATGCATGCTTTCAAGATTTAAGTTTTTATTCGTTAACTCAAAAACACAAAAAAACGTCTTAGGGGTTTGGCAACTAAGCGCTTCATAATATATAATTTGTAAATGGTGGAAATCCTAATTATTTTTGATTGAACAACGCTGTCCTACGATAACTCGAGTAATAAAAATAAGTGATTGAACAATCGATTATATAATTAAATGGTAGGCACTTACTTAGGCAGATTTGGGATTGTGCACTGACATATTTTTGATTGAACCAGAAAAATATGCGTAGGACTTACCTGAAACAAAGAAAAGAAAAATCATTAGTAAACATCAATGATAACATAGCACAAGCATAGCAGTGAATATAGCAAAATCCATTAACGGTTTCGTAGCTTTAAATTACGAGATTCCAGATATTTCTTCAATTTGGCAAGAGTCACTCTGTTCGTGTTGTGTCCACCGCGTTTAACTTAATCGCCTCATAAACGTCGCGGAGCACGTCCAATCTTGATCTCGTGCATTATTTAGTATTTTATGTCGTACATCATTTATGTAATTACCCTCCTGCCCCCTGGCCGAATGCGGCCGGTGCCCGGTGGCTTATCATGTGGAATTTGACGTTAAGTCCGGAAAATGAAATATACTGAGGAAATTGACAGTTTACGTGACGAGGTAGCTAAGGAACCGCTACATTAAATTACGGTGAACCAGCTTATTACATATAAACATGGGTACCTACTGATAATGTTATTAGTAAAAAAAAACGTAAAAAGCACTTAGTGGCAACTGAGATATTATTTTCATAATACAAGTGTCTTTTTCAAACCAAGTCTACAGTTTATTCTACTATTTCATATTTCGTTTTGTAGAGTGACCTGATTGTTCGTCGTATTTGTTCACACTTTAAACCACCAAATTTTGGTGATGATTATATGAATAAGTACCATTATTATTATTAAACAAAAATTATAAACAAATGAAAATTAACCAAGAACAGAAATGCTAAACTCTCGCGGAGAACGAATCGTGAATGGATTTAAACTTTCAAAAGGGATCAGTGAATTTCTCGACTCCACAATTTGTAAAATTTATGTTAGCCTAGTCAACTTTTTTCATCAAATCCAAAACATGTATTCTGTAATAATGGAACAGCTATCGAAAACCAGAGAGCGTTGGCTTACAGCTAACAAAATTACCAAAATCCAGATAAGGAACATGGTCGAAAATGGACTTCCCACGAACTAAACAAACAGTGTTGCATATTTGAAGAAGCTACTAATGAAGATAGTGTTTAATGAATGAGGTGGTCTGTCTCGGTTAAGAATTAGGACTGTGGGAACTTGGTGCACGGAGGAGACTGGTACAGACCAGTGGGTAGTTGTTAACCGACGGTAATTCACAGATAATTGAACTTGTTTTACTGAGAAAAGACCATTATAACTTTATAAGTAATGTCAAGTAGGTAATCAACGTTGATTTACCTACAGCAAGACGAAAGCTGTCTTATAATAATTATTGCCAGGTACTTTCTAGAAGTAGAAAATGAGTTTTAAAATTGTGTACTAAATTCAAAGTCAACAATGAATTAAATACTTCTTTAGTAATCTAATCTAATATTCTTCCTGGCATCGAATAAAACCATCAGTGTATAAGAATCTATATTGAAGATTCGTTTGGAATGTTACCAATCATTGTGACAAATTAGTCGTTTCGATGCACTGAGTTCGCACACTCTAAACGAAAATTTGATTATGGGAATTACGCTTAGAATGGGATTGTTGATTTAATTCTTACAAAGTTTAAAATAAAACTTTTTTGATGCGGATTCTATTTAGAGAGCGACGTTTATTTACATTTGCAGAAGGAAATTTAAAAAAATTCCAACCGAAAAAGTGCTAGTTATTAGTTAGATTTTAACGTTTAGAATGTGAGAAACAACAACACAACTATTGTCAGCATAAATGCCAGCACCCATTCCAAACGTCATTACTATGGATTTGAGCACTGTTGTTACGGTTAGATTGTGAGGAATGAACCTCAAAATTAATTTTAATTTATTATCGTTCGCCTCCGTAACGTTCGTAACGCCGTAACGTTCGTAACGCTCTCGCCAGTTTACCCCCAAGTCAAGCGTGCGTAAAGAAGTATCAAAAAATGTTTACCTCGACAAGAAAGTGATTAAAACCAAAGTAAATAAACAAAGTGTTTAAGTTTGAACAAAGAAAGCCCAGACAAAACCGCAATAAAAATGCCGGGGTATTCCTTGGGTAAAGGGTCGTAAATAATTTTGTTATTATTAAATTCGTTAGGCAGACAAGTATTACTTTTCACGTGTCGTGAGGACTGGGGACTCTTAGTCCTAGTGTTATTAATACAACCATAAACAATGAATAATGTACCAGCACAGCAGGCACAGGAAACTTACATAAATATTATCACACAATATTCTATCAGAAACTGAGAGCTACAACAACAACAGCCATGTCGGGGAACGCTTAAAGGATTATCATATTATTTGAAGGAAGTCAAAATCAAGCTTATTTTGTTGTTATGTTGATGTTTACTTTGTGGAACTCCAACACAAATATTTTTCAATATTAATTATCTCTTATTTGAATCCAACATTGGCCGATTTAGTAAACGCATTTTAGGTGCATTTTACATATCACAATGCAGTTCATTCCATGAATAATATCCCAAATGTATGTAAAGTTGCCTTTTGAGATCAGCAGTATCGGGCATTAGCCTAGTATGGTAGTTAAAAAACAATGTCAAAAACTGTAACTTGTAAAAATTTATTAAATAATAAAAAAATAAAAGTATGTATAATGAATAATGACAAAATAAATCCAGCGTCGCAAATCAATAAGACACCTGGTGTGCTAGCACGGTCGCTCGATATAAAGTTACCGACTGATTGTCGGTAACTTCTCATCGTTCCCTAGGACAACTGCAGATCTCAAACGTACAAACGACAGTTGATATCGAATATATTAAGGACACTTACTCATTGTGAACTGTCACCTATTCGTTTGCGATCTGCAGTTGTGGTAGGGAACGATGAGAAGTTACCGATCGTTATAGAGCAAGCGTGCTAGGGCCTCTGAGGTAAATGTAGGGTTCTGAAAGTAATATGTGCAATCAAATAGGAAAGGATTGATTTTAAAGTACCTAGTACCCACCCAGTATCCCAGTAGTAACACGTATATTAATCGGTCTGATTTTGCTGTGTTGAAAAATAGAAGTCTGTTTAAATGGACGTTATACAGACCAGTAAAATGTAACATCTCTTGTCAAAAATAAGTCCAGTCTTTGTCTACTTTAGTTAATAATAACATAACATTTGTATTGCGCAGTTTGGGTTATGTCACTTCAAGTGCGATCTACGGTTACTAAAAAATAAATTTCAAATTCATTATTAAATTAACTGACTTCTGAATGTATTTATTACCTTCACGCTCTAATGCAAATTCAATGCTGACAATCAACGAAGGTTATCTCGTACATAAACGTAATAGTTGTTACCAATTATAATTATGAAGTTTAATAGAAAACCGATTAATCGTTACAAAGACCAATGATGTAATTCAATAATCTTTTACGGCGAATCATGATCTTATTATAATAGATCTAGATACAAAAGATTACAAATTTACACGTGACTTAAAGTCGATTCTCGTGAGCGGTGATTAATTAGTATTATTAAGCCTTTTTTAGGCTCGACTAAAAAAAATCATGACTCGGCGGCTGAATTTCTCTCGAGTGATCGAACCAGACATTGACAGAACATGTTCGTTTTCCATTTTGATTTATCAAGACAAATGAGTCGATTTGTTATTGAATCAAACCAACCGCCTGGAACAAAGCTGCCTCTTTGAATAAAAACGGACGTGTGGAAACGTTCAAATACCATTCACAACATACAAGTCCAATACAATAAGAACTGATTAGCTCTACAAAACAATAAGTAAAAAACGCCGATTGGAAGATAAATGATAAATGATTTGGATGAATGGAAGGTAGTAGAGTTGACTCCTTCCTTGACCTTCGATTTATAATGATTAATCCACTTATAGCATTGAAGAAGAAGATAACAATAATAATCAAATTTTTTTAAATATGAAAATGAACAGGACACAGAAAAATAATAAAAGATAACGGTCGCAACTGGGACTCGAACCCAGAACCTTACGTCTTACCGGGACATACACCTCTACCAATTGGACTACTGCGATCTATTATGAGACTGTCGTAATTGTCAACTTCATATTTCAGATTTCAGAATTAACAATATTATCTTCGACTAATGTTTTTTTCCATATTATTGGCAGCTACCTTTATTATTGGAAACAAGTATTCAAATAATGTATTTGTTACCTAGATAGTGTCTCGGATAAATATATCCGAATTTATTTTTATGGAACACCTATTGACTTTTTATAAAAGTCTAAATGAATATTCATATTTTTATAAGAAAAACTCTCTTTTTAACTTTTGAAGGTTATTCCCATCAATGTAATATATCATTGAAGAAGAAGATAACAATAATAATCTAATTTTTTTAAATATGAAAATGAACAAGACAAAGCAGTAGCCCAATTGGTAGAGGTGTATGTCCCGGTAAGACGTAAGGTTCTGGGTTCGAGTCCCAGTTGCGACCGTTATCTTTTATTATTTTTCTGTGTCTTGTTCATTTTCATATTTTAAAAAATTAGATTATTATTGTTATCTTCTTCTTCAATGATATATTACATTGATAGGAATAACCTTCAAAAGTTAAAAAAAGAGTTTTTCTTATAAAAATATTAATCCACTTGTTGGATGCAGACTGCTCCAAGTTATCAATACCTCACTAAACGCAATCAATTATCGCATTGTTGACAATAAGTTTAGTTGTACCTGCTAGTAATAATTTATCGGGTGTATCTTGTTAGAAGTAGTTGCTCTTAGTTGTTGATTAATCGACATCTGTTTATCGGGCGGTCCTAGCACTATCGGCAAACTAAATCGATTAATACCTGTACGTTGATAATAGGTACGGGCATATTGTGACTATTGAATTTATTGCTTTTAGGTGTGCTTGTAGGTAAATTATAAATTGCAATAAGACTGTATACGTTGAGCCAGGCCTAACGTAAGTACTGTATGAAAGCTTTCAGGGTTCTAAGTAAAAACGCCCTATGAAAACAAAATATGTAAACAGGTTTTCCCCTGAGTGTGTAACCTAAGTAAAGGAGAGAATTATATGGTCGTTACGAACGGAATTCTGTCAAATGTAAGTTTACCTCGCAGTCTCACTTCTTCTGCAAACAAGACAGAACACTAGTGCCACCTGTTTTTGTTTTTATAAAGAATTCCATTCGTAAACCCAAAACTCTACGAAATTATATTATTTTAATAATTTAAAATAAACACACTACGTAGGTACTTTAACTGTTTTGTTGTGTTGATGCTAAATTATACTCATGCTATCTTCATATTTTTTTAAAATAATTACATCATCTTCACGTTTACTCAGAAATATTATATATTTTTAAAACATGAAATTTATGGTATTTCTGTCCAGATTATTTTTTGATCTTTGTTTAAAAATGCACACAGAATATGTATAATACAATGGCCCTTTTCTATATATAAAGAGAAATGGATATCAAAGAGAAATACTTTGTTTCCATCAAAACTAACTTCGACTAAATTGCGTAACCTATTTATAAGTGACTTCTCTATCACCTCAAGGTTGTCGTGCAAGATGGGAAGAAGAAAACAACAAACAACGTGGTCAAATGAAGAAGCTAAATTAATAATTAATTAATAATTGGATGAGTCGTATAGCGCCGTTTTTGTGAAAAATCACCTCAAGGGCGCTGTACAAATTCCAATAATTTCTACAATCTTACTTCTAACTACACACTAGAAAATATAAAAAACCTATGGCTAAAACAAATAATAGTAAATGGTACCTATTTGCTTATTTAGTGATACCGCGAACTTTATAAAGGTTCAAAGATTTGTGACACAAGTTGTCAATAGTGAAAATTAATAAAAATACAAATTTGATTATTTATTTATTTTTTATTTATACAGATGTTCGCACTTACGTGAGAACAATCCAGTTACAAAAACTCAGTTATTATACAAATAGGGACATAAAATTACAAAAATCTACAAATACATAAATACAGATATATATGTATACTTACATAGATACGTAAATGTGTGCATGTTATATGTACAGAACAAACTAAATTGGCACAATAATATAAATATATCATATGATAGGAGAAGGTTTTAGAGGTTGCATATTTAATATGAACAATGTGACGATTTAGAAGAAAATGAGTTAAATATACAGTTTTTTTTCTCCATCTTCTACAATGTGGGCCATGTAAAAATAACAAATATTTAAAGCGATAGAAAATAAACCATGTGAGGGCAATCAAAATAGTAGATACATAAAAAATAAAAAAAAAGTCATATCCTCTGCAAACCACTACAAAATACAATTGCCTTGGTATGTACATCATTTTGTGATGCCTAGCTGTCAAATTTGAATAAATTTAAATGAAATATTTTGACATTATTATGGTATTTAAACTATTACGAAAACTGTGTATGGAATATGAACCATGTGAGAAAAACTGTGATAGAATATGAAGCATGTGAGAAAAACTGTGCATAGACTATGTAAGAAAAACGCATTAAAATTTAATTTTCTGGTATAAAATAATTAATGTTTGCCATAAATATATTCTTATAATGAACGAAATATATGTTTCCTACTTTGTCCATAAATAGAATCTTTTTTTTCCGTTTCGTTATTTTTTAAAACAGTTTTTATCGATTTTCTCAGAATGTATTCAATATCAAATGGTTCATATTCTATATGCAACTACGATATACTCTCGCATTGTTGTGTCAGGTGCGTTTTTGGTGATTAAGGGATAAAAATATTAATAAAATGCATCAGTAAAATAAGCCGATAAAGTATAATAAACTGAGGTCCCAGCGAATCACTCAGTCTGCCACCTGCGTGGCCGAAAACACTGAGAGCAAACAAAATGAAGAATCGTATAAATATTGGTGGCTACACTTAAATCCAAAAATAACAGAATTTAATACGTTTACCCCGGCCAGTGTTTGCCGAGGGCAAAATCAATATTATTTTTTAAAACAAATCCCTGCCTACCGCGGCTGTGGATTTTAAAAATTCAAGTCCCACGATAAAGCCATGTAATAAGCGGAAAGGAAATGGACGAACCCGCGAAGAAAAGTTAAATTAATAAATTGTTTTGGGCACATACAAATTATCGCTAGCGGCAGTGTACTTTTATAAAATGTTTTTTCCCCTAAACCTTAAAAATCCCAACCTTTAATCGGGGAAAACTTAGGCAGGTACTTATTATTTTTTAAGGTCGGGTAATCTTCCGAAACGTTTCTTTTCGTAATAAAAGATGAACCTTGTAACTTAAAATCTATTTCGGTAAAATTTACTATTTTCAACAATTTACCTTGGAGAAAAACAATAAAGTCACGGGCGTGCTCCTGGTGCTCATAGTTCGCAGCTATGGAAAAACATATATGTAATAATAAAACAATGCTAAAGTATCATCTAAGTGTAATGAATTTTTGATACGGTAGTTGGGATTAACGTGTGTAGGTTTAAAATGATTTACTTGCATGTAGGTATTGAAATTGATAAAATAAAATCTCTGGTTTTCAAACGCCACTTCTTCGAGAGAAAACCTATTGACAACCTATTTTTAGCGACAGTAATTAATAAATACTAATGAATAGGTACTATTCGAGAAGCCATTTTTGATTCCTTTAAATATTTATATTTATTTATTACCTTTAAATGCAGAATAACACATTCTATTCATAAAAAAACGGATTACAAAACGATTATATAGTGCAAACAAACAATTATGATTTAAATTCACAATCGGGCTACAAGAAACAAAATGAAAACTAAAGTGTTTTAAAAAAATATGATGTATTCGAGCAAAAACAATCTAAATCTATTAATAAAATCCTCCGAGAAACCTTTCATCAAAAGATTCCAGAAGTTCAAGACGGGTATCTATGAAAAATATTACTGCGATAGATAAATAAAATCTCGTGACAAAATAATAATAATGTTTTGGGGGTATTCGTATTGTATCGCTCGTTGAATTGCCTCTAGAACGTTGACAGATTTTGATCTGCTCTTGAACGGTTCGGCGGCCTTGTAGGGAGTAGTGAGAAATCTATTCCATACTCTTTGGAGAAGGCAAAGCAACCCGTATTATCGTTAAAACGCCGAGAGATAGGCCCCTCGAGGTAAAGAAAATATTTATACATTATTTCCTTTAAAAGCAGCAACGGTGGAGAACATGGCAAACATTATTTTAAACCACAACGATTTTTTAAAAGACGATTTGATGAGAAAAATAAATCACTGTGGCCGATGGCAGCAGCGGAAAAAGCTTTTAGGAATAGTTTAGTGATTTAGGTCTCGATTTTCGTTGTTTGTTTTTGGGGTGTTATGCCGTGTTGTGCTACCTCCTTCTTTAGCCGACGTTTGGGACAGCGTTGCAGTGTCCATCATCAGGGCAGATCTGGCAGATCCGTCGATGTGAATTTGTTGTGTTAAGTGTGTGCTTATTTACTTGGAAGCGATACCGTGTCGTCAGCTTCAATCAACTACGAGCTGGTAGGTATTTATATTTGAAATACCTACCAGCTCGTAGTTGAAGTAAATAAGCACACACTTAACACAACAAATTCACATCGACAGATCTGCCCTGATGATGGTCACTGCAACGCTGTCCGAAACGTCGGCTAAAGAAGGAGGTAGCGCAACACGGCATAACACCCCAAAAACAAACAACGAAAATGCTTTTGGCCGTGAAAATCTAAAAACGTATCTAGGTCTCGATTGCCGAAGAAATACAAATAAAGAGACATATCTCCATTTCTATTTTTTTTATTAAAGAATGATAAATAAATTAGTTAGAATTGGGAGAACTAGTGTGTTTATTTAGTTTGTATAAATATGTGTCCTGACGAAGGAACGTAAGTACACAATGTCACAAAGTTGTTTATTTAAATGTTCCATGACAAAGTAAATTTCTAAATTAATTTCGTAGTTAGCAGCAGCCTTGTATTTCCAGAAAATAAACAGGTAATTCGTGGATGAAAATCATAAGCATATCACAAAGTGAGTTTTGTAAATAATGCCTAAGGCTGGAAATGCCTTTCATACCGTCGGACGACCTGCGACGTATCGCTGACACAATATTACCGTTTGCGTCCGACGTATGCGTCCGACTTATGCGTCCGACGTATGCGTCAGACGTATGCGTCCGACGTATGCGTCAGACGTACGCAACGACATACGCTTGGCACTATCGGTAGTAAGCGTTCAAAACGAAGAAGACGATGAGATATGTAAATACGAATGTTAGAGAGAGCGCTTATATTAAAAAAACGATAATAGTTAAGCCAAAATTGTGAAAATATTTAATAAAACACGACTCGCTTAAAATAGAGCAAAAATCTCTCGATATATGCTTAAGTGGCATTTAAAGATACACTGAGATTTTTTTTAATACCTATAACATTTTAAATAACCGAACCAAAAGTATTTTTAGTAATGTTTGTAGCACACTTAGCGATTTTTTTCGATTGAGAGAAATTCATATAAATACCGTTTTGGCTCTACAAATGTTTAGATATTATCTTCAAAAATAACATTTACATTTTTAGGAACTTAAAAACAAAAAGCGTTCAAGAGAAATATGTTATAAATCTGTAGGAATTCGAAATGCGGGGGCTTAATTAGCAGAGGGATCGAAAGATAAAGACAACTTTATGATTCATTTTTCGTTATTTCGTGTCTGAGTCACATTTCAGCAGTTGAACTACAATCTCTGGGATAAATCAGATAATGTCAACATTACCACGAAATCCATTCTTTCAATCGGATAAAACCAACATTAGGAAGGAATGGGAGGCCCCCAGTTTCGTTATTATTTGCTTAGCTTGAAAATATTTACATACTTTCTTGAAAGAAACATACTTCCAAGGAAACTTCCGCAATTATACGAGTATAATGGCTATCGGATTGTTCCGGTCATAAAAAAAAGCATTGAGGGAAAAGTTTAAAAATATCTGTATTTTTTAACAGAAAATTGTGGCAAGTTTTCAAGCAAAAATATGTATTGTGTATTATTGGTAGGTAAATCTGAACTATTAGAAGGTTTTAAAAACATTTTATTGTTATTCGACACACTTCAAATGGAATACTTTTACGACTCTTTAAACCAATAGTCAAAACATTTACTTTTATTTGGTGCAGAATTATAACATTACTAGCTGACCAGGCAAACTTCGTACCGCCTCAGAATCAATAAATGTTGTGTTTAATTTATTAGCTGAAATAAATTAAGTTTTTATTAACTTAAAATGGAATTGAGCTATTGACTAAGGACGAAATGTTCGGCACACTACATTGACCGTTCGAATTGATTCAAATTATGCCGACCAACGCACATTATTTGAAAAGCCGTTCCATACAAAATATATCAAAAAATTAATTTTCCTCATAATTATTTTTCCCGTGATTTTTTTCCCATGTTTTAATAGTTATTCTGTTAATCGGGACGGAGACAAATCCAACAAATCAAAGATCATAAAAATCGGTTCAGCCGTTCTTGAGTTATAAATGGTGTAACTAATCCGACTTTGTTTTATATATTAAGATATAATATATGGTGGTTATATTTTGTACATATCGTGGGTTGAATTTTGTTTTATTTTAATTTGGTGTAATTTTACGTTAGTCTAAAAGGCTGAAAAATGATTTAAAAAAAAACTAAATCATTAACTTTGGTAGCAAGTAGCAAAGTAAAGAAATTTGGAGGACTTCTGTCTGTCACGCGGGTTTTTTCACCTCAAGAGCTGGTTGTTATTTATCAAGTAATCGTGCCTCTTTTTGTGACCTGTCGGCAGCACCCGAACACGTTTCCGAGTGCAGCCGAATTCATCCACGTAACCTGCAACAATACGTGACCTCATTTCGTCCAATTCTCGGGCCGGTCGTTATTTTATTCGGAAGCCAATTCCAGCAATCAGTCAGTTACTGGCCTGTGGCAATTTCGTTGATACCGACGATTGCTGATGCACAGCTGGGTTATAAAAAAACAACAAAAAGCAACGGCTTCAAAGGAATCGAAGGTGTTGACTTCAATTTATTTGTATTCAAACATGATAGATAGACTTCGGTACATTGGAAACATTGTTCATTTCGATTGTACAGCTTGGAATTTAATTAAGTAAGGAATTCGTTGTTTGTATCTTCTGAATATAGCTTGTAGCCATTGTTGAAACTAAGCTTTTGTCAGGTAGATAACTTGTTAATGAGTAAGTCTGCAGTAAAATTAGCTCAAGAAGAAAGCTTTGAACCAGAAACAGAAAGCGCAACGTACACCATAGGACATGGTGGACAATGAACAAACTATCACTGAAAAGGTGAAGAAGAAGAAGAAGACGTATTTATGTATAAAGCAGGAAGTTGCGCTTTTTAAAGCTTTGGAAATCAATTCCTGTGATGATGAACTCAACATAAAGCCTACGAGGCAAGATACCTCACACCCTCGCCGTGCTATTCCTACACGGAGAAAAATGTTATTCTAAAATACGATCATTTTATTCGTAAAAACGGTTAAAAACGGGACTGAAGTTCTTATGAACAAATTAACAGTGTTTCATTTTTAATTTGTTGGTATACGTACGAAATTACGTATATTAACAAATTTCTCTTACATGTTCCCGCCAATAATCATTGAAACCCTGTTAATTTGTTCATAAGAACTTCAGTCCCGTTTTTAACCGTTTTTTCGAATAAAATGATCGTATTTTGGAATAACATTTTTCTCCGGGTATAAATGTAATCAATGACAAAACATGAAACCCATTGGCCCCGATATAAACGCGTTATGTGGAGAAAATATGAAATAACTAGTTATGAAATAAGTAGAATTTTATGGTTGTACAAATGATAACACACATGTGAACTAACATCGAATTAACAGTGTTTAAATGTTTATTGGCGGGAAAATGTAAGAATAATTTGTTGTTATACATACGAAATTACGTATACTAATAAATTATTCTTACATATTCCCGCCAATAAACATTGAAACCCTGTTAATTTGTTCGTAAGAACTTCAGTCCCGTTTTTAACCGTTTTTACGAATAAAATGATCGTATTTTAGAATAACATTTTTCTCCATGTGGACTCTAGAGCGTGTTTGTTTGTTTAGCATCTATATGTAGTGGCCGTAAGTGAGCGTCGGGCAGACTATTACAATACTGCTAAATAAAATTAGTTCTATAAGCAAAAAACTAAAAACAACGTTTTCTTAAATGTCTCACTACGGTTCTCAGACCGTATTTGGTTGCTTCGATGAACAAAAGTGCTTAGGACTATCAATAATAAACGACAAAAAGCTATAGAACATAATATGTAAAACATTACATACATTTAGGCTCTAAATACAGGTAAAGTTTACTTGTTTTGTAGAATTCTCTTCATCGTCTTACTGTGCAGGTTTTATCTTTCACAAAAAGACATGAATATGGATTGCGGCCGTCTGAAAAAATGAATAGTGCCTTTAAACGCGATATCCAACCGCCTCCTCCTGCTTTGCAAAACGAAAACAATAATATCTGGTTTGGAGCGCGGAATCGCAATGAGATAATATATTGCCCAATTTGGGTGGGGCAGCCAATCCGTGCGCGAACTTTGTCCGCTCAGTTTGCCACACAATATTCTATGCAATATACGGGATCATTCAATTTGAGATTTAGATATCTAGGTACCCTCTTCTTTAGGGATGAACAAAGTAATAACTAATTTATTAACTTCAGGCCACACAATATGACGTGTAATAACCTGAATTTAAAATAAGGGAAATTTGTAACAAACAAATAATTATAAATAAATGAAAAGAAAATACTTTGTTTTAAGTCATAATAAAGTGACTTAAAACTAATTATTTTCTTTTCATTTATTTAAAATGTCAAGTCACAATGTGTTTGCTTCTTTTGAAAAAATAATTATAAAGTAAAACCCAATAAAAAAATTATATTAAAAAAAACTTTTTTTAACTTTTTAACTTAAAGAGTTAAACCTCAAATAATAATATTTTAATTAATGAAGATTAATTAATGAATTAGCGAAAGTCAATCGAAAATCCGAAACAGAAAAATCAGAAAAAGATACGGATACATCTGGGACCGGCCCGGATTGCCAGAGGTCCTGGGTTCGTGTCCCAGATGTATCCGTATCTTTTTCTGATTTTTCTGTTTCGGATTTTCGATTGAATTTCGCTAATATTATCTTCATTAATTAAAATATTATAAAAAAAAACTTTACACAGAAAATATTACCACAATATTACTCTTACCTATTTTATCAAGTAAGATATGTGTTTTTGGATACGTTTTTTAGATTTTCACGGCCAAATGCATTTTCGTTGTTTGTTTTTGGGGTGTTATGCCGTGTTGTGCCACCTCCTTCTTTAGCCAACGTTTCGGATAGCGTTGCAGTGTCCATCATCAGGCACAACACGGCATAACACCCCAAAAACAAACAACGAAAATACTGTGTTTTTAATTATATCGACAGAATAACACTTAATCTAAAAGACGCGAACACCTCAGCACAGGTTCTCCTAGTGAGGTGTTCATAAAACACTACTACTAAACATTTTACATACTGTTACTGATTATAAATTTTTTTTGTAATACTGGAATTTATTTTCTACATAATCTTCTGTAATCATTTGTAAAATGTACGTTCGAGAATAGAAATAAATAAAAATAATATCCAGACGTATCCTGCAAATAGCGTAAACCATCGCCAGGAGGTTATACGGAAGCACAAAAACGATATTATATTATTAGACCATTGTAATTATTTCTATGATGATTAAACCTTGTTGATCATCGTGTTCATCGCTTTAATTACCACTTCTTACAACATCGTCCTCCTAATGGCAAATTGACGACACTGTCACCTCCACACAGGGAGACGTAGATAGCAGTGGCGGATTGTGGGCTTGAAAATTGTGGGGGGACACACACAAAATATTAGTAAGGTATCTACATAGCCACATTAGCTGAAGATTAAATGAACGCGACGATCTTTCATGGCAGCAAAATAATCGGTAACCTAATCAGACGGCAAAGTAATCCGACCGCCATAACACGGGCGTGTGCCATGATGGTTGAAAAATACAAAATAATGTAAAAAAATATATATTTAAAAAAAACGGGTTTCGCTTATGTCAAGCTACGCCAAGGCTCATTATATGTATAACCTGTTAATATTCTGAGTTAAAATAATGAGCCCTGACGAAGGTTAAGATAAGCGAAACCTGTTGGCTGTCATTTGTTAATTCAAATAAAAAAGTGGTGTACTACATAGTGTGTTTTTTTCATAGAAATTGCCGGACCACACAGTGAAGCAGGCAATGTCTATGGAGCTTCATCGACAGTCATCCAGAGGAAGACCAAAGAACTCCTGGAACTCCAAAATCCTACGTAGAAACGGCCTGGATGAAAGCGATACTTAGAACCGAAGAAGCTACAACCTGAGAACGAGAAGAGCCGACCCCAACAGCCTACCTAGGCAATGAGTTGGGACAGTGCAAGGAAGAAGAAACATATAATGTCACACGGCAAAGTATTTGCTTCCTTCGTAAAAAAATTTCAATTGAATAACGACAACCAAAAAAAAAATATCGTAAATGAACGGTGCTGCTTTGGAAGTGTAGTGAGGCGCGCCTGCAACTAAAAAAGCGTGACAAATACGAAAATATAATCGCGTAATATTTCTTACACAATTTATAAAATAGTGGTAACTTTAAGGCTTTTACTGTAATTTGGAAGAAAGGATACGTGTATTTTTCTCTATAATTTTTCCGGGGAGACAGCCTCCCCTGCCTCATTGCACGAACCGCCACTGGTGGACAGTGGTAGTAGACGTCGGTACAGAGCAGTCTCCGGACTCTGAGGCACAGAGGGGCTAGCCGTAATTACTGGCATGTTAAGCAAGCCATAAAGGGATCATATCTCCCGCCTCTCATCACGCAAGCAGCATCCCCAGACGTGTTGGGTTTCGTCGGGGGATTGGGTAACAAAAGACAGTCTTCCCTTCAGCCTTTCTGAACCAACACAGCTATAGACACACTTGGTTCAATGATATTCTTTGTAATTCGTGAGCTGTTCGGGCAGAAAAAGTGGAATAAACCAGTCAAAGCTCACCCTTAAAGAAAATAATGCTCATGCGGGAGTATTGTATTTTTTCCTTTAAAAAGGTTATGCAAATAGGACAGGAGGGGGTGTTAGAAAATCATTATTTAGATATTTCAGCGTTATTATACTCAATGGGATTGAAAGCCCAAAGCTTTTTGACTTTTATTCGTTTTATTTACTTATTCAATCGTGCGTCGTGTTTCATATATATATGATATAATATTCTAACAAATCTACTACCCAACTGAAGTTAAAAGGTGTTAATCTCAAGTGCCCTACCAGGTAAGAAGTATGGTCCTGTATATTTTCTAAAAAATAAAATAAAAATAATAATAAAAAATAAAATAAAATAAAGTACATGTACATTTTTAGACAAAATCGCGTTAATTGGTCAAATACATCCGGTTCTTCGATCAGTGATACAAAACTATATATATTATAGTTTTGTATCACTGATCGAAGAACCGGTGGATGCAATGTTTTAGCCATAAGTGTTTATGGTTCCATGTCAATTCATAATCAACCCAACTTAACACCTCTTTAAAAAGTCGTTAAAAGCTATAAAAAAAAATTATTTTAAAATAGCCCATACCACCTAACCTATTTAACACATTTTTTTAAATATATTTTTATCATAACTTTTAATGAATTTTCAAAGGAGGTGTTGAGTTGATTTCATTCTGAGTTATCCAGTCACCGTTTTTATAACGTTTTGTCTAGTGTGTAGTTAGAAGTAAGATTGCAGAAATGTATTAAAATTTGTATAGCGCCCTTGAAGTGATTTATCAGAAAAACGGCACTATAAAAAACAACCAGATATTATTATTATTATAAACTGGGCAGGCAGAGAAGCGAACTTTTTTTAGTCGTCACAAAAAAATAATATATTTACTTGTTCAATCTTCGCAAATTCACTTTGTGGCGTAATTTTTAATTAAATGAAAACAAACCACTTATATACAAGTGGTGTATACGAAGTGATTTGTTTTCATCTATTTTTCAAATATGTATATCTAAAAAATTAAGGCCCTCACGTTGATCTTCTGTCGCCTCCCTTACTATCTATGTAGATAAAAATTGTTGATAGCTACTGATTTGGTAGTAATAATAATAATTTAAAAAATTAAATAATACGAAATTAGTATCAATATTATTTAATAAGAAGCAATATATTTTTGACTTAAAAATTCAGAAGTGTGTTTAAGTCGATTCCTCGCTAGAAGGATACCACATACGATACATAACGTAACAATCTATTACCTACCCTTAAACGAGGTAAAGGTTACGTAAGGATTCATGTAGATTGTACGGGTTCGCGGGCAAAGGTCTGCAAACTTTCGACTGAGTTAACAAAACGTCGGATATGGGAAGCCACAGCACGCGTGCCGGGTAAATAGCTGTTCCGCCCGGCGGGCAAGAGGATACGGGGACTTGTAATAACTTTTAGAATATTGAGGAGATTCTGAATTCAGAATGGCGAGAGGGAAACTATCCAAGCCTGTACAAATTTTGTGTGAAACAACAGAGATATTAAATTTTCCGATTTTCATGGACTAAAAGACCATATAATTTATTAAGTGAAATTCTGTAATTTGGTAAACATCTCTATATTTATAAGGCAACCGATTTTGGTAAAACCACGCCTTCGCCAAGGTAGGCCAAAAGCAAACTGATCTTATTTCCCTTGGCGAAGGTCATGGTTGTGCCGAAACCGGTGGACTTGTTGGTATAACTTATAAGGCGATGTACTCAAAGTAACAAGTTTCAAAATGGTTTGCCCTGAAGAACGCACGGATGTGCCGAAACCGGTTTGCGTGCTTTTTAGTAGAAGTGTACAAACATTAAGTTGGGATTTATTTTAAAAATGTTCCAGTATAAAGTATCTATAAAAATTTCAATATATACCAAATAATTATTCGCACAAAAGCTCTCTTAAGGAATTTTAATTAAAGCCCATTAACCAGCGGCCAAGAACTCAACTGTACAGGGCGGTTCCCATGAGAAAGATTGATTATTCTCCGTACCCTAATGTTTAACTAATAACTCAATATCGACTTTATTTCATTCAAAATTTGCTATAATATATACCTACATTTAAGTAAGCAATAAAAATGCTCAAACGCGTGATGATAATTTTTTTTAAATCGTGAACTTCTTGAAAGTATTTTTGATCATAAGTATTTATGATTTTTCAATAATGTCTAAGCAAAATAAGTGTGTAAAAAAAATTTTAATATTTTAGTTTGAAAGACCTTAAATAAATAGACAAAGTGAGGTATTTTCGTCACAAAACACGCTCTCGGATTAATGATATTAATCAAACTCAAATTAAAATTCTGAAAAGTGTCTTTACTAAATTATGTATTGATTTATTTTACTGTATGATTTGAAATGTGTGTTGTATAATACAATATTTCGTTTGAAAATTTAACAAATCTGCCAACGACTAACGGTATAACCGTACTAAAATAAAAATAAACTTGGTTTTTTCAAATTTTCCTTGTTTGTTTTAGGGGTGTTACGCCGTGTTGTAGGATGCTAAAAAAGTGTACCGGGGGGCCTACTGCCAGGGATAAACTGTCATGGAATCACTTGAAGACAGTTCGATTACAATTTATCAATAATATCAAAAAATAAAACAACAAAAAAATAAATAACAAACTATTTGTAACTTTTGTATTCGTGATGTGAAATAAATGGGACAGGAACCGAAAGGACTTATTTAAATAGCTACTTCACAAGCATTATCCCTTGCATGTCAAACTGAGAACGTATGTTTTCCTTGATACGCCTGAAACAGCCTTCCGTTTCCGCTAACGGGCGATACGAACGCGGAAACATTAAACGCCATTTCAATTTAGATTTGAATTCGCTCTACGAAACGGCGGCGAATAAAAACAACAGAGTCGCGCACGCGATGGGCCATGTCGATAAGGGCGACATTTGTTTGGGCGACACCACCGCCGTAATGCGCGCTTGACACGCCATATTACCTGGACTGCGAACAAAAAGAAACTGCCAAACACCGCCTTAACGCCGCCAGAAAATCGGGTAAAAAGATACTGGCGTATCAACGAAAACATGATCGTTTCAATTGTTTTAAACTAACCTCGCTTTTTAAGGTGATTGCATAAAAAAATACAGCAGATAAATTTTAGTTTGATCGTACAAGTATGAGATTTTCAGAGAACTTTTTCGCAGAGAGAAAATCTGCAGTGCCTTCAACTTTTTGCGTTAACCCTTTCACATCCAAATATTTATGAACTTTTTTGAAATACGTTAACCAAACAGACCTTTTTTTCGGGCCGAATTTTTGGGTGCAGGCAATCGCAACTAGGCTTTTGATGATGTTGAAAAAATGGCAAAAGTATATAGATGTCTGTGTTTTGAAATTACTAGATAATATGTTTTGTACTACGAATAGGAGGTATCTACTACTTTATGAAATATTAATTTATCTTTATAGTGTAAATCAGGTTTAATAATGTTATTAAATTAAGTACCTATCGCAAGATTTTAGTATTTTATTATAGTGACAGCGGTATCGGCGTTCAAGACTCAAAAAACTATTAAAAAATCGAACCGAAATAAAGATCCTGTACAGGTATATCGTGTTCCACGCTCATACGGCAAAACTGAAAAACTTACCAAAAACTATAGACATATTTTTCATTAGTGCCTAAATAAAAAATAAAAAAACTGTGATAATTTTTTTTATTTTACACCGTTTGTGAATACCCCCAACGTTTCAAGGATACACACCTCGTTTCGTACATTTTATATAACATATTAAAATAAATAAAACCGTAAAATAACTTTTTTGAAAAACGTTAACCAAACAGACGTTTTTCGGGCCGAATTTTTGGGTGCGGGCAATCGCAAATAGGCTTCTGATGATGTTGAAAAAATGGCAATAGTATGTAGATGCATGTTTTGAAATTACTAGATAATATGTTTTGTACTACGAATAGGAGGTATCTACTACTTTATGAAATATTTATTCATCTTTATTGTGTAAATCGTTGTGAAAGTTTTGTTTCGGTGGCATAAGCTCGTTTGTGTTTTCAGGCGTCCGAAGCTTTGGCGATGTAGTGCCAAAACAAAAAAAAAACGGTGTTGCCAATGTAATATTAAATATTTACTATTTTCTATAATATTAATTATTTTGTCTCTCTATTAGCTCTCAGATCTCAAAGTCACTGGTTGAGGGAGGGTTAATATACTGTTGGTGTCGTATAATTGCGGCGAATGTAATCGTTCCGCGGAGAGTAAGTAGTTCGTGTGGCGAAAATGGATCTTACAGTGTCACGAGTTGGTTGGGAGGAATTAATCCCGACGACACCTTTGACTTGACTCGGAGGTGTGTTTAAATCGGATGGAATACAAATGTAAACCGAACGTGCTAAGACTATCAAAGGACAACATCTAAAAGGGTCGCTGACAAAGACGGAATAAAGAGTGCTGCTTACGATATTTAAAGGGACCAGCTTTTCTCAAATAGACGTTTAGAGGTTAATGCAATAATAGTCCCCTTCGACTTCTTTTTCAGCAAACTTCTAGCGTCGAGATATGGCCTTGGCCTACCTCAAACATCTCAAATTTTGAGGATCTTGGCGACCCATCAACTACCTAGAATTGTATATAGTTCGTCAAACCATGTAATCATTTATTAGCGCCTCTGTTTTTTTTTTTTTTTTACCAAGTAATGACGAAACTCGGCGATATATAGAACTATTATACTTGATTTCTTTCCATATACCACGCAAACCAACATCGAGGCAATATCTTCCGTTTTATTGTGAAAACTCCAACACGGAATCACAATTGTGTACTCCAATTCGCCGAATTCAGAATTTGGGAAATGAAAATAAGGACTTGGCGGATATGTTTGACACATCATTTATTAAGTATAAACACCTCATAGTAAGATTTTTATCGGAAAAAAGATCAATAATATTTAATTGAATATACCACAGTTTTCCTTGACTCAATCTACGAATTGTACTTATCCCATTCTGTTGTTTCTCTACCTTGCATGGTAGGGTATCCTGCTTTTATCTAACTCGTATTTGATTTTGTTTTTGATTATGTTGTTGATTTTGTTTTTGATTATGTTGATTTTGTTTTTGATTTTGACTTTGATTTTGTTTATGATTTTGTTTCAGATTCAGTTTTATAATTTTATTTTTTGCTTTTGTTTGAATTGTTTGTAATGCTTATTTAGATGTACTTTGCTTTTTAATTTTATTTTTTGCTTTTGTGTGAATTGTGTGTAATGTTGATTTAGATTTACTTTGTTAATAAAAAAAATAACATGTAAAAGCCCAGCAGGGCGTGAAATACAAATGAATAAATACATGAATAAAAAAATAGATATTGGAGAAAATAGAAAATCCAAAGTTTATGTGATAGTCGTGCTACGTGCACAGCATATTCTCACATGAGTGTGGACATTGTAACGGCAATATCAGTTATTTTTGTCTTGATCCTAATCCAGTCTTCGTATTTCGTAAGAAGATTAGGTGTGATAGTCAATTTTGTCATTGCAATCTTTTTCAAAGTACATGTGAGTGCTGATTGATGAATTTATTGAAAAGAGGTGTCTTATTTCAGAATATAATAACAACTTTGGGGTAGTGGGAGAAAGGGAATTTAAAAAATTCTCTGTACGGAACCACTTAATTTCAGGCAGGTTCGGTGGGTACGCTAATAAATAATACCAACCTTGATTCCAGTGTTTCCTTTTTCTGTTTTAGTGCTCGAATTTCGAGAGTGGGCCAAATAATTTATGGAGGCATGAAAAAGGTTAGGTTGTTTCAACCAAAACCGCGCTGAAAAATATATCAGTTCTACGTAGGTTCGCATGTATTTATATGCTACCAGTCGGCAGTACTTTGTTCCCATTAATTAAAACCAATAGATGGTCATCCATTACATACTCGAACTTTAGCTTAATTTTTTTTATTCGCGAAAATAATAAACGCCGAGGAGCACATTTAATGTGTGAGCACTTAACATTAATTGAAAACGCCAATCCTTTTTATTGGTGGCGATTAGTCTGGCGTATTTAGGAATTAACTTAGATCTCAAATAGTTGATATTATTAACGTTTATGTTCCACGTCAAGGAAACTTTGGACACTAAAATACAGCAAAGTCACATTCAATTACGACAATGATTTATGAAGGACAGAAGTTAGACAATTTTCTCTCAAACTCTTAAGTATGTAGGTACCTACTAACTGCGTGGCGAGAAATGAACATTCTTAAAAATCTTAATTAGGTTAATTATAACTATATTTCGCCGTTTCCTAGAAGGGGTAGGCAGAGAAGATAGACCGCCTCACAATTCTGTCAATGGAAACCATCCTTGCTTCATTCACATTCATAATAATAATAATGTTCGGATAATTTATATAGCGCCGTTTTCGTGAGAAAATAACCTCAAGGGCGCTGTGCAACTTCGTTTATACATTGAATATATACACTATAACTAAGATTGATATACATTATGATGGTACATTATAACCAAGATTGATATACATTATGATGGTACATTATAACTAAGATTGATAACTGTGACTTTAAACTGATAACTAGTGACATAAAAGAAAGACTTATTAGTGAATTAAAACAATACATATTTAAATGACCGAGTGGGTATTTATTCACATCGTCTCATACATACTTATAAGTTATTATTAATATACATTATTTCATATATATATTTTTTTTTTACGCACCAGATTTTCATTTCATACACTTTCATACACTTTTCCATATAAATGATCATCTAGTAAATCCACGTTATGCAAGTGTATTATGTAAGTATAATGAATACAAAACAATACAAGAACAACACGTTAATCTACCAAACTATTAAATGGGAATATAATTCACCGTCTCCAGATATTTTCATATCAGAGGGTTCGGCTCTGTGGAATTCCTAATTTGACCGATAAATCCTACTGATCCCTCAATATAAATATTTAAAAAATCTTTCGTAATTCTACATGTATTTAAAATGACTGATTTTTGCATTTTTATATACAAATTCTTTGACAAATCTAATATGCCTAAATTTTTAATAAGAGAGCTAGGTATAATGCCAGTAGCCGAAATAACAAAAGGTAATATTTTTATAGTCTGAGAATGCCAAATTCTTTTAATTTCATTTCCTAAATCTGTATACTTTCTTATTTTTTCAGAAACAGATTTTTGAATATTACAGGAATTTGGAATAGCTACATTAATAATATAAGTTATTTTTTTAATTTTGTCATGTAAAGTCACATTCTTTATTTCATAAATTTTACAGTTTTTTGTATTTTTTTCAACTACCACACTAGGCTTATGCCCATAATATGGTAGTCATTATTTGATAATTACATTAAATAGAATTATTCTAAGGCGAGAGGTTTACGCAGCAGTTTAATTGTTTCCATAATATAATTATTTATATATTTTTGTTCTTTTGACTTTAATTATGTACATACTAAATTTAAGATTATAATTTCAAAACAGATTAAAAAAATTATAATCAAAGCACTCAAGCAAACTCCAACAGTGAAGAAAAAGTTAAATAAACATATAAACAATTCAAGAAAGCATAAGAAGAATCTCTTATTATTATACAGAAAAAAAGGTTTTAGATAACTTTCAACACTTGCTTCTAAGAGAAGTCTCAATGTGTTTTCACATATCCAATCTGATAACGTTCTCAGAACTGTTTACCTCCTCACGTATTCTGTACTCCGGGGGTTAATGAATGGTGAGGCAAATAGCGAATCTCATTTTAGAACTGGAAACCCGAAGGAGAATAATAATTAGCTTGGTACTCGGGACTCAGGAGTAAAGGTCGATACGGTGCCGCGATGCGCGATGGTGGATCAGGAGAGAAGAAGCGTGAAGCGGTAATGATTAAAGACTAGACAAGTACTAGAATACTACTTGGTCGTTAGAAGACAGAATCACGTGCGAGATTATAGGATCAGATTTAGAATTGCATAAGGTGTAATGTTGTAATGTGTCTTGCACATTTGATGAAAATGTCAACTGTAATTCAAAATTGCACTCTACACAGTGAAATTATTATTGTGCCGACGAGAGCTAAATGGCACGAGTCCGGTGACCAAAATATTGCAATGCACAGAACTTTAACTACAGATGCAATAACAGCTGAAATTGTTATAAACATCTTACGTTATAAGTTTGTATGGATGTATGTATGTTTGTTACTCTTTCACGCAAAAAACTACTGAATGGATTTAATCTTACTAATATTATAAATGCGAAAGTTTGTATGGATATATGTATGTTTGTTACTCTTTCACACAAAAACTACTGAATGGATTTAAATGAAACTTTACAATAATATAGCTTATACATCAGAATAACATATATGCTATAATTTCTAAAGCTAGATATTTTTAATATATATTATGAATAATAATTATTGTTTAATAGAAAATGTTGAAATTTGAGAATGACATTTTGCGAAACAATGATTGTTAACTCAAAATTTTATTTTAGAAAATATTTAAATTAGTGAATTTATTTGAAGTACTCGCCTAATACTTAGAAGAGTACTTTGAATCGAATCAAGAATTATAGATATTTTAAATAAATAGGTTAAGAATTTTGGTATAGACATAGTTGGGACCTAGGAAAAGAAAATAGGCTAGTCGAAGTACTAATCCTGCGCAGACGAAGTCGCGGGCAGAAGCTTGTTAATTATAACGCAGAAACGTGTTTTCTGAAGCAGCTTAAAAACCTAGAACGATGATCTATTTATGGCATCATCATTACTAATATAATAAATTCGAAATAGTGTTTGTTTGTCCTTCTTTAGCTTCGCAACGGAGGGATCGACGTGTATTTTTTTGGATGGTAGTTTCAGGACTGGAAAGAGACGTAGGCTACTTTTCATCCACATTTCATTCCCATGGGTAAATTCTTTGCACATTAATTTCTCCCTAATACCACATGAGCGAAGCCGCGCGGGTTAAAGCTAGTTCTGTATAGATTTCACAGTTCAACGCAACTGTTTCAATTCTCCTCCACGAAATTGTCAAATTCAATAAGAAAATATATTTCGGAAGAAGTCAGCTAGTATTTAACTACTAGTAGTCAATTACATGTTAAAGCCTGTTCAGACACAGCTATAAACCGCGATCTGTTGAACCGCGAGCCCTTATATTTTGTACCGTTCACACGACGCTATCAAATATTTCTTCCTATGTTAGGAGAGGGGGTCAGATAACTGCCGCGAGATACCATTTCTTTGTAGATTTTGTACTAGATCTGAGAATTTTGACAGCTAACATTCGCGCGTTTCAATAAAAATGACCCCCTCTCCTATTCTCGCGGGAGAGGGGGGCGCTTATCTGTTCGTATATCGCATCAGAGGCCCTAGCACGCTCGCTTTATAACGATCGATAGGATAACTATCGGTAACTTCTCATCATTCCCTAACATGACTACAGATCGCCAACGAATAAGTGACAGTTCACAATGACTAAGTGTCCTTAACATATTCGACATCAACTGTTGTTTGTACGTTAGCGATGTGCAGTTGTCCTAGGAAACGATGAGAAGTTACCGATAGTTATCCTATCGATCGTTATAGAGCAAGCGTGCTAGGGCCTCAGGAGCGGTTACGGCGTAAGATGTGAAGTGTCTATGGTTGATCTGCGCATAAAGCGCTTAGGTGTGAATCGTCTGAAGGGATTTTATGGAGAGCGATATTTGGCGTGCTATGATCTTTTATAGTTTATAGCTGTGTCTGAACAGGGCTTTACCGTCACTGATTTCTATTCTACACAATTCAACACTAACCTAGCACTTTTTCATATTAATAAAAATACACGACTTGTCTTTACTGTATTATAATCATATAAGGGAACTCAGATTTATAGTTACTCGCTGAAGCTAATGATTATGTCTTAGATTACACTAAATCGGGTCGTAAACTTTTATTCGATCATAAACTATAATTTGAGCATGCAAATTACCCTGTAAAACAATGAAGTGAGGTTTATAAATATGAAATCTGAAGGCAGCACTACCTACCTACTCGGAAATCCGGTGTAAAAATCTCACAAAGATTAACGGGCCGTAAAGAATTGCGATTAAACGTCGCTTAAGACCGACACAAAAGGGACTGAAAGAAAATGCTGAAATCCTTAAAACCGAAAATATCTAGAATACCACACGGGTGGTCACCAACCTAAATGGTGGTCGTTGTCACATTTTAAGTGCCAAAATCAAATCCGTTAAATAGAGCATCTGTCATCTGTCAAACATGTGACTGGGATATATTAGATCCACTTCAGCAAGTCGGTAATATATATATATATATATTTTAATTTTTTTATTTCATACATTTTTAAAGTTACAGTATTTTACATTTTTTAACTACCATACTAGGCCAATGCCCGTGTTGTGGTAGTCACACATAAAATAATAGATACATTAAAAAAAAATAAAATATATATATATATATATATATAAAAACAGATATGAAAACATAAAAAAGCAGACAAGAAAAACATATTTCAGGATACATAAAACTAAATACAAATATAAAAATTAAAAGTAAGCTGAAAAATATATTTTAAAAATAAATATTTAAAGAAGATAGAAATAGAAATTAAAAATATTAGACATTAAGATTACAAAGAATATGTGGAAAACTATATAGATTATTTTAATCAAAATAATGGCTTAAAGTACCAGTAATATGTACCTATGGATTAGCGACAACAAGAAATAAACCTAGCCTCATAAAGAGAATATATGTATATATCCTCATGTCCTCATCCTTAAATGCTTTTTATAGTTTTTTTTTTACATTAACTCCACACAAATAATTTCCCTCAGGGCCTATGTCATCTGTTAAGATGCTGTGTGGAGGGTCTATTTGAGGAGAGGAAGGAGTGAACATGGGTCTTGAAGAGACCCATGTTGTAGGATGGAGGAAACACAGAGGCCGGCAAATCGTTCCACAGCCGAGCTGTTAGTCACATGAGAACGACCCGTTCTAATGTGACTATTGTCATCCGTGTACATATGTTGGGAGCGCGTTTGGCGTGTTTCCCGACTATGCACCGGTGCCGAGGGGATCAATGATGCTAGTTCCTCGGAGTATTTTCCATTGAAATACGGATAGAACAAGGACAGCATTCCCACCCGACGCCTGTGCTCTAAAAATTGCAACCCGTTTGTTAGTGCCGTTTTTGTGAAAAATCACCTAAAAGGCGCTATACATATATATTTCTATACTCTTATTACTAACTACTATATATAATATGTAGACTAGTCAAACTATTATAACAACTTACGGCAACAACAGATTGCATCCACAGGTCACTAATATAAAACATGTACATATATTACTTTTTTAATTTATTTATTACGAAGTTTAAAGTATTTCTTTTTAAAAACGAACGCACTTCAATAAAAATAAGTTTAAAAAGTGGAAGATTAAAGCGTGTTTTTTTTACAAAGTAACGACGCGCTATTGCCCACCAAATAAAGAAAAATACGTTCACATCGGATTAGTACTAAATTCTGATTAAAAGCATTTAGTGAATTCAATCTTCAGTATAGTAAGTAGTACTATATGTTTATTGTATAGTGTTACAGAAAGCTAAAAGTATTGCGCTATCAATAAAATGTTACAAAATATACATTTTTCATACATTATTGTCGAATTTGTACACAGCGATCACAAGAAGTAACCAGGATCGAGATAATACTAACTTTTTCGAAATACATATCAGTGAGGTTAAAGCAAAGGAAGTTAAAGCAATCACAAGAAGTAACCAGGATCTAGATAATACTAACTTTTTCGTAATACATATCAGTGAGGTTAAAGCAAAGGAAGTTAAAGCAATCACAAGAAGTAACCAGGATCGAGATAATACTAACTTTTTCGTAATACATATCAGTGAGGTTAAAGCAAAGGAAGTTAAAGCAATCACAAGAAGTAACCAGGATCGAGATAATACTAACTTTTTCGTAATACATATCAGTGAGGTTAAAGCAAAGGAAGTTAAAGCAATCACAAGAAGTAACCAGGATCGAGATAATACTAACTTTTTCGTAATACATATCAGTGAGGTTAAAGCAAAGGAAGTTAAAGCAATCACAAGAAGTAACCAGGATCGAGATAATACTAACTTTTTCGTAATACATATCAGTGAGGTTAAAGCAAAGGAAGTTAAAGCAATCACAAGAAGTAACCAGGATCGAGATAATACTAACTTTTTCGTAATACATATCAGTGAGGTTAAAGCAAAGGAAGTTAAAGCAATCACAAGAAGTAACCAGGATCGAGATAATACTAACTTTTTCGTAATACATATCAGTGAGGTTAAAGCAAAGGAAGTTAAAGCAATCACAAGAAGTAACCAGGATCGAGATAATACTAACTTTTTCGTAATACATATCAGTGAGGTTAAAGCAAAGGAAGTTAAATGCTTAAGGCTTGACACGTAAGGCTTCCAAGGTTGGGCACACCTCCCCAGGGGATGAAGGATTCGAGTGAAACAGAAACGTACCCCTAAGCCGGGGCATTGTCGGCGGGCTGTATTGTCTCCCGGGGCGGCAAGTGTGGCAAATAAATTTACCTTTGTTTCCCGGCAGCTGATTAATGTTTCACGTCTCCGAGGAGAAAAACCTAAGTGAAAATGAAAAACAAAAATGGACGAATTGATGCTGATTCTCTGTTGTCAACAGGATTACATTTATAACGGGGCGTTATTTCGTCGCTACGCGGTGTACAGGAGGCATGATAAGACCCTTGACTTAGTTACAATGCCACAGTTACGTTTTCGTAATTATTATTAACTTTTTAATATTCAATTTTTTATTCGAATGACTCTCTTTATAATAACTTTTGAAGGTTATTCCCATCAATGTAATATTATTAGATTTATTAGTATTAAGAGTGTTTTACCAGATAATACCGGAAATTAGTCATTTTTAAATCAAATTCTAGACGTATTGACTCTTTTTTACAAAAAAACATAAATTGATTTTGAAAGATTGTTATTTTATCTGATACACGCAGTTTTAAAATTTTGAAAAACTAAGTGTATTTACAATATACTAAGGTTATACCGTTGGTCGTTGGCAGATTTGTTCAATTTTCAAACACTAGATTCTATTAAACAACACAAATTTTGTTAATCTTTGAATGATTATAGTTATTTGTAATGATGGTACACGGCGTATTATAAAGTTGGTTTATTGTAACAACGAGTATTTACAGTATATTGAGTCTAAACTGCTAGCTGGGAACAGAGGGCGTTAATGATCAGTTACAAGGCTTATATAGACACTCTGTCTCTCTTCATCTTCCGTCTCTGTCAACTACTACGGAAGTCAAGGTGAATCCTATCTCACAAATTTCAAATCATTTAATCATACAACAAAATAAATCAATATATAATCTAGTCAACACAGTTATCAAAATTAAAATTTTAAACAAATTAAAAGCATTAAAAAATAAATTCGAAAACGTGTTTTGTGATAAAAAATACCTTAGTTTTTCTATTTATTTAAGGTATTAAAAACTAAAATATTTCAGTTTTTTTTACACACTTATTTTGTTTAGACATTATTGAAAAATTATAAATTATTTTGATCAAAAATTAATTTTAAGAAGTATATAATTTTCATTCATTTACCATCTCCCGTTTGATCATTTTTATGGCAGTTCGAGACATAAATTCGCGCTATTCATTAGCCGCTGAGATGCGGCCGTGTGAGGTTGTGTTCGCGCCGCTCGTAATTACAACATTTTGTAATAAATTTAAAACTAATACCGTTTAGCTTCATGGTTGTAAAAACATTAGCGCGCAGCACTGTTAACAAAAACGGAATAACGGATTGCTGGATATTACCTTTAAACTTCTTCGATGATTAACTTTTTTTTGACAACTAAGTTTGTATTATTATACAGGAGAACATAGAAATCGGTCAGAAGAAAACTGCTAGAAAGCTTTGAATCGTGATTAAAGACGCTTTGTTATATTATGACTTCCACAACATTGTCACAGAAAGATGAAATTTATGCACGAATATGTATAGGATATACAATAATTTTCAAGTGTTAAAAAATCAACCAGTAAATAAAGTTTTTTTTTACAACAAATCCGTTTTCAATTTTCGATTTAGTTGGCCAACTCTTGTGCTGCTAGTAGCCAATTAAAAAAAAAATATTGAGGATTGAACCTTCCTCCTCAGGGACTGGAGTCAAGACCGCTTACAAGTGAGCCAATTCCCAATTCGACAAGACCGACATTTATTTCGTATATTAAACTGCTGTAATGTCATTCAATTTCAGAAAAAAAACGCGTCTATGTCCGCGTGTGTATGCGTGATTGCCAACAAAAGATGAATATCAATATAGAATGCATTATCATCAACAACGAGTCTATCTCCATTATCTGCTGGGTTTCAGCTCGATCGGATGTCTGGAAGTGCGTTAATTTTCAGTTCCACGATTCCACTTCATTATTCAAAGAAAACCAAAATGAAATTCAAATAGATGTATTTAAAAATGATTGCTTTGGCCAATTTAAACGACAGCAATAAAAAAAGAATACTAAAATCATAATCTGTGTGACAAGTGTGTGTGTTGAGAATGACGGCATCCTCCCGAGTCCCGCCAGACAATAGCGCCAATTAACACCCAACAGGACACGAGTGGTAAACAGCACCGGTTATGGATATGGCCGGGCACGAGATTGGTCCACCTCGACAGGATGGGAGCAATGAGAGCAATCATTGCACGGAAAGGGCAACACTCGTGTGCACAACCACTTGTACCTACATTTACATACGGTGAGCTTGTACAGTTCGAATGTACATACTACATGCATTGAAAGCGCAACAAGGGATAAAACAATAGCGTTAAAATAGCACTACAGCAAAAAAATCGCTTTTTTATTTTTATTTTATTTATAAAATGCATGATTATACACATTTATACATTTACATATATGTGATACAGTAGATCACCATACTAGGCGACTGCCTGTTTCATGGTGACCAATGGAATATAGTTATATAGTTGCTTTGTGATGTCTAGTGTAAACATAAGAACTAAATATATAAAGATGTTGAAAATATGAAAAGTTATAGAAGAAAAATTATAACGGAAGTAGAAAATATAAAATAGAAAACAGGAAAACGAAAAAGTTAAAAAAATAAAACAATAATAAGACATGCTAACATGTGGATTAAGTATATACATGTTTAAAATAAGAAAAGTTATGATGGAAATAAAAAGTAAATAAATAAATAAAAATAAAATTAAAAGCTTTAAAAAAGTTTATAAAATAAAAAACGTATAAAATTTGTAGTTGTCATGAAAAGAAGTTCAACAGAAGTGCGGTCTATAACGATTTCAAAGAAAACCGATGTCGTCAATTTGATGAGCGAACAATTTGAACAATTTGCAACTTTAACACTCCTTTGAAAAGTCATCAAACGTGATTTAAAAAAAAACTTCGTTAAATAGGTTACGTTAGGTCAGGTTCTGGGCTATTTTTTGTTAATCACTTTTAAAGACTTTTCAAAAGGATGTTGAACTGCCACTTTGTTGAGTTGTCATGAAACCAGTCAATTTACACAAGATCTTTTGACCCTAAACCAGAAATAAGACAAGGAAATTTATTAGTTGTTAAATAATGTCGATTTTTGATAAATTTATTAATATTATACCGAAGGTATTTTTAATTGATAAAACTAATGTTTAAGACAAGATTTTATGCATAGCACAAAGAGTAACAATTATTATAAGCAATAATTATCAGCCTGGAACACTCATCCACATTGAAACAATCTTCCAAGAAAAGATACATGCCGCCGATGGGACTCGAACCCGCGCCCTTCTGATGGTATCCTGTCAGATGCTCTTAATCCACTGAGCTACGGTGGGTTACCTCTTACCCGCCTCCTCTAGTTTCCTTCTGTCCAATTTTTCTTCAATCGCACGACATTTCGATAATACACTATCTATCCGGTCGCTTTCAGTACCCTCGCAGAGAAAAGTTTTTTAAATCATCTAATCTAGAAATTTATAATAATTATTATTATTTTATTCCGGGCTACATGAAGGGGTTGTGCAATGCAATGTAATGTTGGTCTACAATAAAAATATTTAAAAAAAGAAAGGATAGAAATAAATTAACATTATACAACAAATACAATATGAAAAGAAAAAATCATTAAATATCAAACAAAAAATAACATTATATTTTGAAGCGTTTTACTTCACAATTTACATTTGTTACTTAATTTTATGTATTTTGTTCGCTACCGGTACCTGATTAATTGTTTATTTATTTATTAAATATTAAATCAAAAATTAATTTATTAACAAAATAACACCCCCTGTGAGTCATCATTAATAATAATAATAATTGGATGACTTGTATAGCGCCGTTTTAGTGATAAATCACCTAAAGGACGCTGTACAAATTTCAATAATTTCTACAATCATGATCATGTTTCCTAGTTATGTTGACTCCTCCCAGCGTTCTTAATCACCACTCCCACTACACTCAACTAATCTAATCATTTCTGTAATTTTTAAGTTAGTTTTAAGAACGCTAATGAATGACACGAATGTGTCGAAACCAAAAAAAAGAAGTAGCATACAAAATAAATTAAATTAAGTAAGTAGCAAATGTAAATTGTGAAATAAAACTCTAACAAATAAAAATTGAAATTGTAACGTAGCTAATGCCCAAGAAAAACAACAAAAAAATACAATTAACTTTTTTTTTTGTAATGGGTCGTTTACTTTAACCAAACGATTGCGACTTTTATTAGGGCATTTCGGGAGTTTTTTAATAGCTTGCATCGGGAGAAGATCTTTATGTCTCATTGTAGCATAAAACAAATTACTCTACCTGAAGTAAAAATTTCGCTGGCAAAGCAAGAACTCGGTAACCGAAATGATTGTCTAAAAGCGTTTTTATTTATGGCATTCCATTGTGTTTGATTTGACTAGGGTGTTTTATCCCCGTGCTGTTTTTCCCTAGCTCTTTTGACGCAACTGGTGATTTTCATCACATCAGGCGATCAGGTCGTTAATCAATTTATCTGCATGTGCTTATGGGCTGTGTAAGTATTAGGCTTGATGTTCACACTCGAGCATTGAACTTCCCACGCGCAGTGCGAACGGTTTCTGCACATCCGGAGTGAATGATTTTCCCTTGTTAATGTTATACTTAATGCATGCATGGTAACATGAAGTCGAAAGCAATAATAATATAATAACTAAGTCTAATAAGAATGTTGAATGCTTTCCAACATCGCTGTACAAGGATTCCAAGCTATGTCAGAAATACTGTATTTTAAAAAGTCAATTGAAAATTTATTGACTGAAGACAGGAGGTTTAGAGATATAAATTTGTAAAACTCCTTTACATTTGATATGATTCGAGAATTTCCTTTACATTTGATTCAAATAAACCTTATTTAGCGAAATTCTGATGATGGCCGGTATGAGCAGAAACCTATTTAATCACGATAGTCTCAAAAAAATTTATCGCGTTTTCTGTGACTAAAATGATAGGAAAAATGGCAATAAAAAATTAATCTTGTATTCGGTATTTATAATTAATAGGTAGTAAGATATTTTAGGGTGAATTTCCTAACTAAACAAAAAAGATATGTTCAGTTTTTACTAGTATTTAAACACCACATCACTAGACTAGCCTATTCTAGGGATTGTTACTCCAATATTATTAAAAAAACATCATTCTCACATATATGGAGGTATCACTAAGTAACTAAATAAGTAAGGTTATGGTGTGGTTATGCCCATCTGTTGTATTCTATAAAGATCGAAACGATGTGGAACAATATGAATCGAAAATAATTATATTTATCGCAGGAATTAATTAAACCCCCATTTGTTTCATAAAATTGCAATGTTATCCAAATTAACCGAAGGTGCCTACACTTGCCGAACATAGTTCTGTAAAATAGAAGAAAAAAGGACGTACGGCAATTATTAATTAATAGCGTCGTAAAAATGAGACAGAGTTTGACAGAGTTTTTAAAATATCAAAAATATATATAATAAGTAAATAACAAATATCAAAAACATCCTTTGTTTTTTCCTATCGGCCATAATTGGGAAGTCGAGTCGAAAGGAGCAGGAAATACGTAAACTCGATTTACAATGGCTAGCCTCCCGAACTCACGCTGTGAGGTCCCGTGTAAGATGAAACTAACATGGTTCGTAGTTCGTACCCCGGCGCGGCGGGAGCAAATAACATTATACCCGACTATTCTTTATAGGGGTTACAAACTGACCATTTTTAACGGAAGAATTCGAGATTAATCGAATTACATCTTTTTTCCTCAGGGTTAAGGGGTGTAATGATTTAATGGAAGGAATACAATAAGCTTACAATTTTAATTCTTCATTAACTAATTATCACATTTACCCGAATGGGGATAGCAGGTGGATAGGAAAGGCCACAAAATATATGGAACGCACTACTTACTTCATTTACGTGCATACTGCAAAATACACATACTTTTCTGTTTTGCGACTCTTTACATTGCCCAAATCAAGATTTTGATTAAAAACTTCAAATTTAATAGAGACATAATATATATAGGTATAGGTATAATAATTGCAAAAACAAAGAAATGTAATTTTTTTTTTAAGAGGCTAGACTTTGAACGACACGCGGAACACCCGCGACTGTCATTCTGTCCCGCTCACAATAAGCTCACGCACACTTACAATACATGCGAATGCGAAATGTGTGAATGAGACAACGCTCAAATTTACCTACAGAAATCGCTCGAAAAAGGGTTTATGGAGAATACACTTTTCTACACCGAAACTTTCACGAAATTGAAATTTTAAAAAATATATATTTTTTAGAAAGAAGAAGCTACGTCTGTAGCTTTTTATAATTTTATAATTCTTTATGAGAGTTGAGTTAGCACCACTTTTTCCTTAAATAATATTTTTTGATAAATCGTACATGTTTGACAGTGAATGTTTACGTTAATACGAAACGCATCGAAAATTCGAAAACATACCGACATAGTTTTCACCCTCTAGAAGGCAGTATAAAAAATATATATTCATTTTGTGCAATTTTCGATGTAGAAAAGTGTTTTTTCCCGGGCGTCCTTTTTGTATGGACCGAAAAGCGAAGTCTATCGTCTTAAGTACTTTCTAGAAAATTTTCTAGCAGTGATTCCATCTAGACAATGAGGTGAGACTATTTTAAGAATCAGTATGATTTCCCATTTGAATCTCTCCTCGCTGACACAAAATATATATATTCAGGAGCAATAAGGGAAGGTACTAATTATTATAAGCAATAATTATTAGCCTGAAACACTCATCCATATTGAAAAAATCTCCCGAGAAAAGATACATGTCGCCGAACCCGCACCCCTCTGATTGCCGGTCAGGAGCTCTACCATTAGGCTAAGGCGGGTTACCTCCTACCCGCCAAATGATTCAATATATACAGGGTAGGTACTCTTTAATGCCTTTCTGTGACATCCAGATTTTTCTATCTTCTACTCCAACCACCGGTCTAATTTATGTAGGGACATTTTGGTGAAATATCACATGTATGGTGCTAAAAGAATAGAAAATTCAGAAAAATGTAGTTAAAATTACCCTTCATACAACTCATAATCAATATAATCGCTTTATATACTCTCTGTATTCGTATTTGCAAAATATGTAAAACCATACATAAAATATATTTTGGCCCGCTATGAGTCGGCAGTCTCAATTGACAAATAAATACATTCAATTTGAACATCGTGTAAACAAAAATATTATACAATAAACTATATAAATTTGTTTAAGACCACTTTAATTAAAGTGGTCTTAAACAAATTTATATAGTTTATTGTAAATTATGGCGAGCCACAAAGTTAATGCTTATTACGAAGATGAAAAATATTATATATGAATCAGATTCATGTCAAAGTGACGCCAACAACCAGATGATATTGCTCTGTATCTGACAGGCTTATGACGTGTCCCAAAAACTCTAACATTGGTCTAACAAAAGAATCTAGAGCCACATAGACAAACGAGCATAGGTACACAGTTCATGTATTCAAATCATCGACTAAGTCGAATACATAGCACCATAAAGAGATTCAATGCAATATTATCCAGTGCAGTACAGTACACACAATATCTAGCATTTAATTCATTCCGCGTTCACACAGTTCTATGTGCCATACAATCAGACCACCATTCATTAACCCTTTCACAGGCAGTGGTGGCATATTCCAGCGAAGTTGGATCGTAATTATATTATGTGGTTACTGTTCGCTTATAACGGGACCGCGTGACTAACGGGTTACCACTTGCAAACGAGTTTATTCCACTATTTCTTTTCACAAAATAGGACGCCAGGAATGGTCAGTACCTACACGTAAATTGTTCAGAGAAATAGTTTTATAAAAAATGGAATTCAAGTTCTAGTTCTCTCTTATGGTTGACAGATCGGGTGACAAAATCGGGATAAATGTAATTCCTTCTGTAACTGGAGGATCCCTTAATCTCCGGCCACTTAGATGGTGTGAATAATATAAAAACAATTATGTGACATTATTCATGGGGCGACCAATATCAATACCAACACAGCGTGAATCAACTCAAAATTACCAATAAGGGAATGCAGAGATACACACCTAACCTTATTTAGACATCAGTGCACCTGCACGGAGAAAAATGTTATTCTAAAATACGATCATTTTATTCGTAAAAACGGTTAAAAGCGGGACTGAAGTTCTTACGAAGAAATTAACAGGGTTTCAATGTTTATTGGCGGGAAAATGTAAGAATAATTTGTTGGTATACGTACGATTTTTCTTAAATAGTTAATACCTCACAAGAGTCCCAACTGCTCCCGTCTGGAGCCAGCGAGACTATGGCATCCCCGATTGGGGTATGTTATGAGGCTGAAGGTAAGTGGGGAAGGGAAGGAGACGAGGAAGAGGAAGGTGGGCAAGTACCTGGCTATTCAGATCTCGTCACTAAACACGGCGAAATTACGTATACCAACAAAATATTCTTATATGTTCCCGCCAATAAACATTGACACCCTGTTAATTTGTTCGTAAGAACTTCAGTCCCGTTTTTACTAATAAAATGATCGTATTTTAGAATAACATTTTTCTCCGTACAACATAACTTGAACCCCTGAATGTTTCCATGATGTTTTAGTTGAATCTACAGATATATCCATTTTTAGATAGGCATTCGTTAGGCAAGCTTTTGTGACCGGATAAAAGAGAATAGTGCCAAAAAAGAATGTGATAAAATAGTAGGTTAAGTTATGTTAGGTGTTTTTTTTGGTCGGGTCAGGTTAGGTGTGAGTGTGTGTATTTTTTTCCTGAGTTTTCTCCAATGTTCTGTTTTGTCACCGTTCTGTTTTGCCAAGGAAACGTAAGCTTTTCACAGCATCAGACTGCAATATGTAAATAATAATATTATTTTACAAGTTTTCGTTTATTTTCCTTAAACGCATTTTTATTGTTATTTGTGTGCTTTTGAAGTTATATTAAACAAAACGTATAGTATATATTATCATAATAATTGGATATCTTATGTAATACTAGCGCAGAGACCTGTGTTATATTACAGGATATTTTTTTTTTCAAATAAATACACGTATTTTTAAAAATATAAGTAAAAATAAAATAAAAAAGCCGACCATCGATCCCTGATCAATTGCTTGGAATACAACTATGCTATACATTACTTAATCATATAGTATAAGAACGGCGGAATGTGTACCGAAAATAATAAAAATGGCGTATTTTTTTAAATTTAGAATGTCATCCACGTCCATAATTTTATTTTTTAATTAATTAATAAGTAGTAATATGATCACCACAAGCGACAATGCACCTCTTCCTAGATCTTCATTGTCTTCCCGGGGCTACCAAAATCAGGTTAATATTATTATACGTATGTTTGTGTGCTCTAATCTTCCTAACAGTGGCGTCATTATCATGCAAAGGCTTCTTTTGGTAGCCATAAGCCCTCTCCCTGTTCAATTATTAAGCCCAGTTCAGAAGCGATGACGGATTTAAAATTATCATATTCTATAAACCGGGCTTTATATGCCGTGACACTAGCGGACCAGCGGGCGACTTCACATTAGCATACCAACAAACTAAAGTTACACCAACGAAAACTTCACCAGCCGATATATAGTTACTACTGGTTGAGTGTTCCTACAAGCGTTTTTAATATATAAAAAAAACTACGACAATAATAGAAGCTATTTATATTTTATTTTTTAGTTGACTAGTAGATTTTCTACGACGATTTAAACCATGCGTTTGTTGATTCGACGTCAAAACGATATAATTATTCGTTATGTTAGTGCGGAAGGCGATTTTGACGTCACACCGGCAAACGTTTGTAGGCAGATCCGAGTTCTGATGACAGATACTAAATATACCAAAGTGTAACTCTACCTTTGGACAAAGAAGTTCTGAATTTTTAGCAGTACCTAAAGGTATGTAAGCGACCCACTAACGGGCGACCATATTCGCGACGAGCATTTTTGTACAGATGTCCGCCGGATAAATCAATTCACACGTGCGGACATGCTCGCGTGGCGTCTTGCTCGGACCGCTCGCCGCGAACAGCACCTACGTCGTAGTCAAAATTGAACCGTTTAGAAACCAAGGATTTTGGACCAACTTCCAAATAAACTATGCTTTTTTGAGAAAATGCTGAGATTTTTTAAGTAATATGATCAGAATTAGAATCCCATTGCAGTAAATTTTTTGAATATCATTATTGTAATCCACATGTAATCACTCTATGGCATGTAGATATACGAATGTCATCAAAAATGTCACCATAAATAGATACATACTTATGTCATGGATGCGTTACAATATACTACTAATGTTAAATATCTTAGTGTAGGTTTATACTTAATCTCTCGTTCCAGGACTATAGTTTCTGAGTCGAATTTCCGTACAGGCATTCCTAATACTATTTCAACTAAACAAATAAAAATAATAAGCTAGACTGGAAATCTTTGTGATTGCCTATTCAAAAATTGAACGCTTATTCGGTTCAAAAAAATCTATGAGCAAGTATTTCAAGCGTGTTCGAGATTTTTTTACTTTAAGCTTTATACACAAAAGGAGCATAAAAACAGAAAGGCAAGTAGAGCAGATTACTATATAGGAAGTGGAACATTGTTTGCTCGGTTTAGCGAGTATTATAAACACTTGACCTCTTTGAGTATGTGACAACTGACAAATGATGATGTTTTTGACAGTCTTTACAGCTGCAAGTCATTTATTCAAGTAAAGATTTTTCCTTTTTCGACAGTGAGATAAAAAGTGAATAGTGATTTAGCTGGACGCTTAATATTAAATTTTGGACAAAAATAATAGTATGTCCGATCGGAAACTGAATTATTGAAACTCCAAGCCCCCTAGTACAAGTATATCGTTAAATTAACGATAACATCGGTAACTTGCCATCGTTCCACGTAAACAGCTCACGTAAACTAAATATGCATGGACCGGTCAGCAGATGAGTTGGCATCGCATCTGGGTCCCAACAGGTGTCGTGAGTTTAGTTCCTCGGCTGGACAAGTCCTCCATAGCGACAGCTATTGTAAGGGTAGTAGAAGTTTTTCAAATTATTGTTAGGTTATTCGTAACCCAAATGTTTGTCTTTCTTAAAAATATATATAAGTAAACCTATGTGTCCATATTCATAGTCGGCACCTATACTGCAACATAAATTGTCTTGTGATAATTTATAAATATATTTTTAATTTATTAAAAGTTGTAGGAATGAGCGCGAATGTTGTGCGAATCGCTGAATCCTTATAAAATACAAAAAAGTGTCAAAATCAAAGGCATTCAAAAGTGAAGGACCAGTGAATAAAAAAATAGCCCCCAAGCGACTTAACGCGCAGCTTGAAATATTTGAAAAAAAACTTTATCTTCGAGATCGAGATTCGCATTTCAGAGATTCTTATCAAATCTAATAAAGGAGTGACATCGCCTATTGGACGTGTCTCCATTTTTATATCTCAATAAAGCCAATATACCTTTACAGTTCAGTCGAAGCCAACAGCTGTCGTCAATAACTCGGACATTCCCGTGATACGGTTTCGATAGATCAGGGGTACGCAAACGGAGAGAAACGAACTTATAAAACAAAATTAAAGTTAATAAGTCATAATAATTATTAACATTATTATAAAATGCAAAACTAACCAACCATGGTTGAAAAAGATGCAGAGATTAATAATTGGGAGAGTTTTAGGTGTGGAATGTTGTGGTATGTTCCGTTTTTCAAACTGGGCTAATCAAAACTGTAACTAATGTAAATGCGAGGTTTTCCCTTCACTTTCATTCCTGTATTATAATCATACAGTTATGGAACGATTCGCCTTATCACAAAAAGTACTCTTGAAAAGGTTTAAAGTGAAGTTTAGTACCTATCTACTACAATCCTTCTTCTTTTCTTACTTGTGTCCATGTAGGTACCTTGTTTTTTACTGCAGACATTTAGACATTATTTAAAATATACATATATTGATTTCTCCAATGTTCTCGTTATGCAGAACGAATTTCAGTTCGAGAAAACACGACTATTGCTGTATACATATTTTTGAAACTCTTAATAAATTCATGTAATTTTTTTTTGTTGATATTACTTTGAACCAGTTATCGCGACATTTTCAATGAATTTGGTTTCACTAATTACGACCATATTTAGAGAGGTACATTTAAAAAAAATGCTAGGAGACTTAAAGAACCATTTCATAGATACTTGGAGCAGTTCTTGAACACAGCAAAACATTAGAATGGACCATTTCATAGATAGCCGTACCGGCAATGTCTAAATTACATTTTTTTAGGGCCGTCTGTTTCAACGCTAGCTATAGTAAAAGTTAAACTGGCTAGCTTTACACTTGTAAGTTTTTTCGAAAGTTTACGACTTCTGGCCAATTGGCACATTGTATTTTTAAAATGCATATTGAATTTTGAAAATCTAATGTGCCCATTGTCCAGAAGTCGTAAACTTACGAAAAAACTTACAAGTGTAAAGTTAGCCAGTTTAACATTTACTGTAGCTAACGTTGAAACAGACGGCGGCCCTTAAATAATTACATATAACCGATGGTTTTCAATCCCTACTGCAAAGTGATGGAGGATCGATCGACGTCTTTGTACGGCATCTCCCAACGGCGTCTTTGAACGCTTCGAACCGGGCGAATAAACAGCCCACTTTATTAAGCCCGTTTCCCCGTCGCGTCGGTGTGGGGCGTCCCGTAACTGCATTCCTCGGGTACCTGGTTCTGGTAGCCATTGGCCACTGTACCTCTCTTAGGTAATAGGTAGCCGGGCGATTAAGTGTTTTTAATTAACGCGGGGGACAGGAGTCACAAACGCAACTCCGGCTGCTTCATACTTTATACGAGGCGGTCAGATCAGACAGAAAATAAATGTGAGAAGAGAATTTATGCTAGTAAACAGCATTTTATATTTATTTTCAATATCTGATCCGCTAGAGGCTTTACCTACACGGCAAAATGATTTCTGTGTTTCTCTCCAGTCGTTAGATTGGCAACAAATTTTAATGGAAAAGAAGGCAGGTACTTTTGATGGGTAAAGGTGAGATGACTTCTCTGCGATATGATTCACTAAATGATTTCACTACAAATAATATCTTATCGTGCTATTCGATTTTATATGCGTTTTAGTGAATGCACTGCGACTGCGTTCCACTCCGGATTATTGCGAACTGAAATCCGAGAGAGGAAGTGGTAGAGGGGAAGGGACCAAGGATCAATTTACTGCCATATGAGAAATTCCAATTCCCAATCAAGTCACCATCATCGGCGCAAACAATATCTACGCGAGTAGCTAATCTAATCACATTAAACTGTTCAGCAGGTAGTATACAGGAGCTACCTTCAAGTTTATTTTTAAAATACATATTGTTTTTAATTACAAAAACATGTATTAAAATTATTAAAATAAATGCAACACTGGCCTTAGCAATATTTTTAGCCTACTTTAATGAAGTGATGATAAATCTTTTCTTCTTCGTCGTCTTCTAAATTTGTAATATTTTTTCAGACCTTATTAATTCTTGTTTATCTAAAAAAAAAACTAAAAATTTTTATGTACGTATCTACCGTGTTTTTTAATGAGTTCGATTTCCGTCAAATTGGACAAATAATTGACAGGATATTAGACAATTCATAGAAAGGAAGCATACCAATCTGAATGTGGGTACATGGAGAAAAATGTTACGATAATTTTATTCGTAAAAACGGTTAAAAACGGGAGTGAAGTTCTTACGAACAAATTAACAGGGTTTCAATTTTCAATGTTTATCGACGGGAACATGTAAGAATAATTTACAATGATTACAAAACAGAATATTTCTTATTATTCTGATCAACAATTTTCATAAAATATTATACTGTTGATAGAAGTAGGTACCATAATAATTGGTACATAAAACCTAACTACCAATTTCCAATCTAGAAAGGTAGCTAAGCAGGTACTTCCCAGTGTAATTTATAAGCAGGTAATTACTAATTGCATTAGTCGGTTATCTATTGGTGAGACCTGAAAGAAAAGGAAACCGCCGGTCGCTGATTGGCTGTTTTTCTCCCGCCTAATGCGATCGGTTTCACCAGGAAACGGAAGTTCTATAATCCGTTACTAATCTCTTGAATGGACGAAATAATTGCATTCTCACCTGACCGGCTTTTTATGGCGTTTAAAGCTTTTTTAAAGATAAAGACAGCGTATTTTTATTTTCAATATAACCTAAATAACATTTCTTTATGCGAAAAATAATAACAATAATAAGTTTTCACGGTATCGATTTAGAGCAAAACTGTAATTTCGTGGTTCCATGGCTGAATTGAATAAAACGATATTTTAAAATTATAATTTTGGTGATATTGTCTCTGTGTAACTCCAAATTAGAATTAGGATTTGCTTTGATTTTTAAAACTGGAACTAAATGTGAGAAAGATTCCGACAAGAATAAAGTAGGTAACAAAATTAATTTATTAATTAATAATTTTATTCATTTTTTTATAAGAAAAAACTTTATTTTTAACTTTTAAAGGTTATTCCCATCAATGTAATATATTAATAAGAACAATATTTTTTTTATTGAAAGCATAGTTATCTTACTAATATTATAAACGCGAAAGTTTGTATGGATGTATGTATGTTTGTTACTCTTTAAATCGAAATTTAATGAATGGATTTTGATGAAACTTTACAATAATATAGCGTATACATCAGAATAACATATAGGCTATAATTTATAAAGCTAACTATTTATTTTCAATATATTGAAAATAATAATTATAGTTTAATAGAAAACGTCAAAATTTGAGAATGACATTTTGCAAAACAATGATTGTCAGATAAAAATTCTATTTTTGGAAAATATTCAAATTACTGAATTTATTTGAAGTACTCGCCTAATACTTTGAATCTAATCAAGAATTATACATATTTTAAACAAATAGGTTAAGAATTTTGGTATAAACGTAGATGGGACCTAGGAAAAGAAAATAGATTACTCGAAGTACTAATCCTACGCAGACGAAGTCGCGGGCTGAAGCTTGTAATAAATACATCAACAAACAAGTCTTGCTAAGTCAATTGAATTGGCTTGTCAGCAGGTGCTTATAATTTAGTAACATATACATAATTTACATCTTATTTTGAAATGTGTATTTCTTTTGTTTTACAGTTACCGTAAATGTTAAAGTTTTACAACTGTGTTCTTTCGAAAGGTTAATTATTATCTGTTAGGTTTTTTAAAGGCCCTAATCCCTAGGCAAATATTTTTTTAATAAATAGGTACTTTCAGCTTTACAAATCCTACAATATTATTTCCCGCGATTTTACACGGAAATGCTCTACCAGAGTTATTAATAATAAAATATTAATATTATTTTTGTTCATCTTCACTTGATAGCAACAATAAACCATTTAAAATAAAATTCATTACTTCCCGCTCATTTTCGTAAACGGAAATGTTACCAGTAAAATTAATTAGATTCAGTAAGTTTATTACCCAATTTTCCATACATCCTTATTTTAAATTTCCTTTTGGTTTCTTATTTCAATCGGCAGATTATTGATTTATCAACATCGTTAATGCATAGTAAAGTGCCTAAAAATAATGACGTCTTGAGAATTTTTTACGAGAAATTGGATAAATTTTTATGTAGTTTTTTAACATTTATTTAAAATCTGAGAAATATTAAAATAATTAATATTATGTCGATTGAAATGGGTATTATTAACATACTGGAAAAAAATTATCACTTTTTTTATATTTAATATTTGTTTAATTTCAACATCAATTATATTTATCACTAGCTTCTGCCCGCGACTATGTCTGCGTATAGGATTAGTACTTAGAGTAATCTATTTTCTTCTCCTAGGTCCCATCTACGTTTATACCTTAATTCTTTACCTATTTATTTAAAATATCCATAATTCTTGATTCGATTTAAAGTATTAGGGGAGTACTTCAAATAAATTCACTAAATTAAATATTTTCTAAAATAGAATTTTGATTTAACAATCCTTGTTTTGCAAAATGTCATTCTCAAATTTAGACATTTTCAATTAAACAATAATTATTATTTACAATACATTGAAAATAAATAGCTAGATAAATTATAGCGTATATGTTCTTCTGATGTATGAGCTATATTATTGTAAAGTTTCATTAAAATCCATTCAGTAAATTTTTCGTGAAAGAGTAAAAAACATACATACATCCATACAAACTTTCGCGTTTATAATATTAGTAAGAATTAGTTTGAGGATCAACATCCATCATAATAAATCACTAATGAATTGTCCAACCGGTGACAACATTTTGATACTTTTTCGGGACAACCAAAGGGGTTTCCAAGATTCGGCAGTAATCAAGAGGTTGAGCATTTATTTATGTAATCTCAAGGGTTCATGTTCATAGAGGGTTGACATTCATAGAAGATATACTAATATAATCACAACACAAATGAATTAGTAATAAGTCTTCTTTGATTGACAAAGAATTAACTGCATTTAGCAGCAGAGAAGCGTGATCCGTAAACGATGAAGTAAGGCCCATTCCACAGCGAATAGAGATGCAAACACACTTCCAGCACTCCCAACTTGCAGGACAGAACAGAAGAACAAACAGCAGTAGAACGTGGAACCTACCTACCAACTAGTTGTGTGTTCAGTTGGCAGCCAATCTGCTGAGTGCTGAGCCTTTTACTTCTGCATGCCTTCCACCAAAGAACAATGGTGCTGTTCGGTTTGCTGTCGAAGTTTTCAGTGCCCGATGGAGAAACTTTATGTTGACAATTCGGAAACTTAAAACGAATGCAGCCGGAACCGACATGAAGAATGACGGTTTAAAATTAACTAACAAAAAATAATTAGTATTGTGTATACACGGAGAAAAATGTTATTCGAAAAAACGATCATTTTAAAGTAAAAACGGTTAAAAACAGGACTGAAGTTCTTACGAACAAATTAAAAGAGTTTCAATGTTTATTGGCGGGAACATGTAAGAATAATTTGTTGGTATACGTAATTTCTTACATTTTCCCGCCAATAAATATTGAAACACTGTTGATTTGTTCGTAAGAACTTCAGTCCCGTTTTTAACCGTTTTTACTATTACAATGATCGTTTTTTCTAATAACATTTTTCTCCGTGTAGAATGCGATAGAAAGAATCGGGGACGCCCGTGTGAAGAGATCTTCCGATCAATTGAAGAAAATAGTTAAAGGGGTCAGGTCAATAGTCGAAATCATTGACAAGTTGTATGAATGTAGATGTAGCAAAGTAAGTGTGCCAAGTTTGAAGTTTGTTCGTTCCGTCCTCTGCTTACTCTTGCCGGAAACGGCGTGATGAATAAGTATCCGATTATGAAGAGGTATCTTACTTTGAGTAGGTATGGAAGTGGAGGGTTCCTACTTCACGGCTGCCGTAAAAATGAATTAAACACAAAACTAAGTCTTAAGATTCGAAATAACGAGCCACACATAGGACATTAATACAAAACGCTTCTTAGACGATAGACTGACAATAAAAATAAAAACGTAATCGGAAGATTTTTTTCTTAAACTTAATTCACTTGAGGAAATCTGAACAACAACAATATTTTTTAAAGAATTTTAATTGTATGACATAAATCATATGCAGGAAGTTACGACCTGCCTTGAAAAGCACCTCAAATTCTTCATTAGTGCTAAAAAAAACAAACCTTGCTCTATTTCACAGTCTACAAAATTCAATCAGCATACTTTGCCTTTTTGGGATGAAATGCAGAAAAAACACTCAAGAATTCTAGGAGTCAGTGGACTGTAAGAAAAAACACAACTACAAAACCGTTCTCCATCAAAACTTCCAAGGCATAAAGTATAAGGGGTCGTAGATTTTATGACAAAGCTCGTTTCTAATTCGACCTTTACGGATGCAGAGCAATCTGGATGCCAGATGGCGTCACTAAATAAAGGAAGAAACAGGATCCTTGAGACTTGAGACGAAGGACTGCAAGTAGACGAGAGAGAATGAAACACAAACAAATGAAGCAAGGTTACTTTATTACTGAACTGCAGCCTGTGCACTGAAATGCACTTTACACATGTTGTGAGAGATTGCATTTTTTGTTGTTCCCGAAAGGGTAAACAGTAAAAGCAGTCGCGACAGTTTTATGTTTCTATCTTAACTTTGGTTTGTGTACTGAAAGAACTTTGATGTACCGTGTTTAGAATAATAACTGATAAACAAATTTTAATGTCTTCATGTCTGTGCGGAAAGATTAAAAACTTGATTGTACAGGAATGATTTTTTTAGCAACAATATAGGTATCCCGGGTACTACCCAGGGATAACCAACCCATTTAATAAATTAACAAAAGACAAAAGTTAAAGTGACGTATCACGTCGAGTAAAATTCGGGATCATGCCGGTAACAATAACACTCCTTATACAGATGGCGATAAAGTTTAAATTCCGTTTAATACCAGCCGCTTATTTTCATTTATTCACGAAAAAACATCGCCAAACAGCGTCTTTTATTTTATTTTGCGACGCTCAGGCATAAATATTTAAATTTTTTGATCATTTCCTAATAATTTAATTTTCCACATATACAATAAAACAATAACCGAAAGGGGGTTCATAAGTAGGAGATTTGAAGTTTAAACCAGTTTTTTTAGGCCTGATACCTACATTTTTTTTTTGACTAGTAGAAATAAAAAATACTCGATTATTTCACTGGCAAATATGATAAAATATTAAATCGATATAATTTGCTAATTATATAATTAAGCGATCTAATTTTGAATTTCAAAAAAAAAATTATTGACCAAAGTGACATGGTTTTGTATTGCTTAGTAGTCATCACCTTAACTATCTTTGTTCCATGACTGGAAGCACACACGGAGAAATTTTTTATTCTAAAATAAGATCATTTTATTCGTAAAAACGGTTAAAAACGGGACTGAAGTTCTTACGAACAAATTAATAGGGTTCCAATGTTTATTGGCGGGAACATGTAAGAAGAATTTCGTTCGTATACCAACAAATTATTCTTACATTTGACCGCCAATAAACATTGAAATACTGTGTTAATTTGTTCGTAAGAACTTCAATCCCGTTTTTAACCGTTTTTACGAATAAAATGATCGCATTTTAGAATAACAATTTATTTCGTGCACAAGAAAGAGAAGCGCTTTTTATTCATCACAACCCAAATTGTAATTGGAGAATATTTTTCGAGTGGCGCAATAGAAGTAGGTACTAAAACTACATTAAAATGTAAATTATATGTTATAAACCGAGACCGAAAATTTATTATTACACTAGAAAATTTCACAAAACATGATTCGTTCTTTGCTAATTCGCCTCACACGAGAATTATTTTCTTGATCAAATACAAGATAAATAACTACTTAACTAATGTTATTATTAGATAGTAAGTATTATTTTTTAATGAGGCAGGTGTTTAAGTACCTAGTAGCAAATAAAACACGGATTTAAAATGTAGTTCAACTTAAGATAAATCTTATTCCACCGATATAAAACTACAGTAACAAAAAGCGCACACAAACACACACTTACGCCATAGAAGCAGGTGGTGGTAACGAAAAAACCAAATACCCGTCAGTTTCAAGTTACTTCACTTGGCGGCCGATGTAGCGAGCAAGTAAAACAAACATAAACATTAGAGAATACAGAGGCCGATACAGTTTTTTATTACTGGCTACAGATGCAAGGCTCCAAGCTCCAACGCGCACAAAGTTGAAAAGGAAGCAAAACCTTTCAGAACTAAGCCAAGAAGTAAATTATTTTTGGATTTATTCCGTTTTATTGACAAGGCTTGCAAAAATTTAATTATATTTTTTCCAAGGCTCTGTAGCAAACAGCCATAAATATTTAGTATTTATAAATTTTCTGCGCTGGTATCACCGATAACGATAGCAAGACGCACAACATGATTTGAGAAATTCATTCCGGTTTCAACGTCCTGGCAAGTGCCTGTTTCCCCTCCGATAGTTACGCATTTAATTAACTGTAAAAATTAGTATTCCTGTAAATACACCTGACTTATTTTACCCAAGTGTTTTATTGATAAATATCCGATACACGCAGCCTAGTTTACAGCCCTGGTATTGTCTGTAAACCAAATCCTATCTATGATTCATAATCGCAAATGTAAACATGCACATACAAATACCAAAGCTCTATCGTGTTGACATTTTTGTATAATTAAACAATGAAAAGTTTTCCATGTTAAAATCAGAAACAGCTTTCTGAAGGCATTAATTACTACAGCAGAATTTTATTCATTAGTATAAATAATATAAATAAACTGTTTATAAATAAGTTATAATAATATTGTTAAAATATAAAAGATAATTTGGAATTAAAGTGAAGTTCTACAAATTAAACTTGATGACAATAAAAAAATTAAAAGTTTTGTATTTTTTTATAAAACACTATTGGCTAAATGTGAGCCTCACAGAGTGCTTTACCCATGCCGAAGTTTCCATTTTATATAACGTAATGGACGTAACGTATGCACGTAATGTTATAACTCCATAACTTATAGTTTTAGTTTAACTCCAAATTTGGTATTTTAGGCACCCTAGTTGGGTTTGACTTGGTCGTTTTGCTTGGTCCATGATTTGTATTTTAATGCATTTTTGATACCTTTTACTCTATTCTACAAGACATATTCGTACCGCATTTTGCGGGGTTAAAAGTTAGGTTATTTTAATCTACCCTACTGGTGAACACATATCAAAGCGCAATAAATTCACAAATAAAATATGTAAATGCAATTATGCTTACTTATTTTTTTAATGCAAATCTAATTACTCAGAGACACTGGTCACTGGTTAAACATCTTCAAACAGTGCAGCTTCTCATATTCCATAATAATACCTGATGTCCGCGACCGGGAGCAGCTTGGGAGTTCTTGAAGCGTTCTACCGACTCGGGTTACGCAGACCAGAGTCGCCCACGAGTGGCTGCTCAAGATGTTTGTTAAATATTGCACATACGTGAAGATAAACAACGGACCAAAACAAAGATATCAAATTATTTGTCTACCAGGAGAGCAGGAAAGCAGTGAGGTAATATAAGACTGTTGGCGCCGCTGAGCAAATGAACGATCTCCACGATCGCGATGACCCGTAAAATTCTTGGTTTTCTCGAATTTTGTGCTGCGCTGGTTCAAATACCATTATTATTTATAACATGCAGTTAAGATTTATGAAACCCGCGGGACTTAGTACAATAGAATCATAAATCCACCGGCGTTGTTCCGGTACACCGATAAATAGTAAGAAGCATACATAATCCGAGCGGCTTTATTGAGATTGTCGTGTATATTTTAAAGAGACATCACATGTCTCTTTAGATCACATCTGTTATTTTCAGCGAAAAGCTCCATAAAAGTCTTCTTTATCAACTCCCTGAAGAGCTTTTCGAAATAATATCAAATTTTTCACCAAAATTATTTTTGGAATCAAAAAGTGTGGTTTATATTAAATAGCACACAAAATAAATGGTTTTTTTTTAATTGTACCCCACTAGAGCCAGTGGAAATAAGACAAAAACAATTTTTAAATGTCGCTGAAGGGGGAAATGGAAGGAGATTGGGAAGACTTTAACTAGTTAGATCTGACCACTAAACATAGCTAGAGAAAAACTGTCAAGCTAAACTTTTTTATTAAATAACGATGTTTTTATACAAGAGCGTAACTTGAAATATGCCTTATTAAAACATATTTCAATTAAATGTGTGAAAAAAACAGGGGCAAATAATTAAAAACAAAAAACACATTTTTATATGGTTCTAAAGGTAAAAAGCTAACACATCTGCCGCGGAAGTTATTATTGAAAACTAAATATTAATGTTCATAAAAAGATTTGTAAAAAATGAATCACAGGACTTCCAAAGGGTTGACTTCAACAACCGCAGTAAGGTTATATAAAACAATTTCAGGTGCAAAATACTAAGGGATTCACTGGCCCATCTTAACTTGGGAGCTGACAGGACGCTAAACTGATACCTTACGAAGGCAGGTCTTTTTGACAAGAATCACTGCAGTGCATTTCCTTGGAAACGAGTCGCGTATGGTCCGTAGGAATACCTATAGTCAGTGGCAATTCACACTTCCCTTAAACGGTTATCGATATTACATCGCTGTATACCATATTACATTATATGATAAAACTTGAAGATATTTGACAAACTAATTTGAAAGTTACAATACTATTTAAGTGTAGGTACTAAATTGAAGCATTCTTAGCCAACCTAGTTAAAGTTATGATTTGAGATTTTCACGGCCAAAAGTATTATCGTGACAAGTCTTTTGATTATTAATAATTATAGGGAAGATGGGGCTAAGCTTAAAAGTTCTTGGTATTCAGTATTAGACGACTATATCAAAACTAAACGCCAAAAACCATATTATTTTAACAAATTATTTATTATACTGAAATACCGGCCCTAACAGTATCTAACACACTTTACACACCACAATCAACACGCCTGACCTGATTATTGACACTGTAACGCCATCCAAAACGTAGGCTAAAGAAGGAAAAGACACAGCCTTGCACAATAACCCAAAAATTAATCACGATAACCTTAATATGGTTCACATAAAACAGTTTGCCGGTTAAACGTAAACACTCTCGGTGTGGGAAAGACAAAACTGCTTTATCTCCATCAACAGTCAACGGTAAAGTCAACAATATGTGCCATCTTTTCACCAAAAACGTTTTCATATATTTTTAGATACCTAACTTAATAATAAGCCGGGACAAAAAACATAAACTGATTTACTAAGATACGCCAGGAAAACATGTAGGAGAAAGAAAATTGAGAGGAATGTGATTAAGTTTATTGAGGGATTAAACAGAGGATGAGATGATATTATACGGTCGAGACGGCTTAATAAAGATATCAAAATTACTCTTTGATGAATCAGCTTATTTTTATCAGTTGGCAGGGTTCATAACGAAGCTTTGTTAGGACATAAAATCAAAGGACAGATAATAATAACAGATTCAGTACTGCGCATTGTTTTTTTTTTTATTACGGGAGTCAAGTGTTTTATAGAATAAAATAAGGCGTATCATATATAAGTTAGTAGGCATCATGAAGCGGGAAGATCCTTAGCAAAGAGGTTGCGTGTTCAAAACCTGCCAATAATAACCTACAAATAAAAATGGTTTGAATTGACTTGTCGGTGATGAGTTGGAAACGCGACGGGATCCCACCCATGTGTGGCGAGTTCAATTCCTCGGCTGTCCTCCATCAAAACACAAGCAACTTTTGCGGTGCTAGCAGGAGATTTTCAAATATTGCCGAATTATTCGTAACGGGGTAATGTTTGCCTTTCTTACAAAAAAGATGTTGACAAGTATACATTAAAATGGTATATATATATAGTTGGGACTAATATCTAATAAAGTAAAATACACATACAATAAGTCGTACAGAATAACCTTGTTGAAACTGTCTTTAAAACTGCATATAATTATCCAGATGCCTCTCAACCTTATTTTTCCCTGACAACATTCCTTATTGGGGGTAACGACATTCCCACTGGCTCAAGTCGTTACTTGATTGGAACTCATAACGAAAACGCATAAAAGTACATACAAAGCGCATAAGATACCTACTATTACTTTTAATTTACATTTCAGAGTGAAAATTATCCAGTTTCTGAAAGGCTTTCAAAGCTCAAAAGCTCTTCTTGGTTAATCCACTGCCTTGCAGGTGCAATTTAAATAACCTTTAAGTACTTAGCAACATCGTATATAAACCACATATGCAAGTTGACCGGTCCATTAGGCTTTAACTAAGCTATACATTAAGCCTATAGCACGGTAGAGCTTTGCAACGAAGAACCGAATTAATTAATTGATTAGACAGTAAATTTATCTCCCGTTCAATTCCTAGTAGCCTCTGCTCGCCTGGCAGTTCAGTTTCTCACAGACGTTATTCGAATGAAGATTTATTATAGACGTGTAGGGGATGATTCCTGAACTTAACTAGGAGTATATTACTATTAGTGCCTAAATGTCATTAATTTCAAAAAATCATTCAAAACAACGATGACATTCGAATACCTACACGGAGAAAAAATTATTCTAAAATACGATCATTTTATTCGTAAAAAAAGGTTAAAAACGGGACTGAAGTTATTACGAACAAATTAACAGGGTTTCAATGTACATGTAAGAATAATTTGTTGGTATACGTAATTTCGTACGTATATTATTCTCCGTGTATATTGCACCCGGTATAGATAATAATAATAATAATTTGATAATTTGTATAGCGCCGTTTTTGTGAGAAATCACCTTAAGGGCGCTGTATAATTAGATATTTGCAGCGTTTAAAATAGAAATCTGAATTAAGAAGTTATTGAAGTAGGTTGGCTATATTATTATTTTTTAATTAAAATTCATTTATATCCTACCATTGTAAAGTGTCTTGGGGTGTAGTTCCACAAAAGTTAGGTTATTATTTGACTCAATGATTAAAATCAGATGCATGGCGAATTCTAGGGGCTCAGGTTGACAAGACAATCATAATTGCATAAAATAGATAATTCTAATTTTCTACGCTCATTGTAGGTAACCGTTCCGCGCACTTAGCGATGTAATACATCCACCCATGCTCTATTTTGTTTATCTCTTTTCTTGCATTAATTTTACGTTAAATTCATGCAAAATATTAGATAAAAAAAGCAATATTGTGTGGCTCTCTTTACAAACCTGCAAAATAACTATTCCTTGCATTTCATGGCAAAATTACTGGAAAAGGTTCTACGTCTAGATGACTGCTACCATGTTAAAAATAAGAACAATTTATTCCTAACTTAAGAGGTGGACGATTATTATACGATTATATTGTTAAATAAAGCGTGTCAAGGTTCATTTTATAGCCTAGTTGTTCATTATTATCAATACTTGTAGTTAGTAATGCTTGAAATCAAAATAGTAATGATTATTGAACGTATTCAATAGAATTGTTAGAAAAACTTGCGAATCGAGCTTACAATAATTTGGTGGGGGCGGTTCCGCCCTAACCTACAATCACCGAGGAGTCTTCATTAGTTCCAGCGTCTACTTTCCGGGGCAATAAATCCTCCTCGGACCTCAGACCTCGACTGGCAACCGGCAACCGGCATCTCGCCGAACAGCGGGAAAACAAATAACTTACGTAGGTCAGTACGAAAAATATTAAGATGTGTGCGGTGGCTACTGAAGGAAAACGGAAAACCCTATTTACCATTGTACAATCCAAAGAAATCGATATAACAAAAAAGAGTTATCCAATTGTTGATGAGATTTTAACATTAAAAATGTTTGAAATTCGTGTGAGAGCGATGTTTTATAGAAATATCATTAAGGAAACTGTTCAGTTGGTCAAATAACTCGCAAAAAAACATACTTATAGAAAAACCAATGCAGAGTCTGTGTGGGGAGGCTAGGCCAAAAATGGACCGAAGCCGAGAGTAAAAACGCGACCCTACTTGATAAAAATGGAATGGGGTAAGAATTGTGATGAACAATAAGTACAATTTTTTCAATGAATAATAATCTCCACCTTACATATCCACAAATAAAATGCTTGGATATGAAATTTAGACTATGAAAATATGACTTGTTGACAAGCAGAATAATTTATTCAATGAAGTACTAACTCATCGATCTGTCTCGAGATGCTAATTAGAGTAACATCCGCTAGCAGGCCCAGTGCTGAATGATTAAATAAATAAATTCTACAAAAAAATAAGTAAACTACCATAAATTTACTGTTAAAAAAAAAGTCAAACTTTCGATTACCTATCTCTAAATGAAATTGAATTGTCAACCTATTTGATTATCTTGGATAGCCTGCGGATTATTGAAAATAGCTAAGTGCACACTATTATTATATTGAAATATTCAATAATAAAAATTTCTAAACGTGATTTAATGAATATTTTGGCGAACAAATGGGGTATTGCAATACAATTTTAAAGGAAACTACTTCGCATTTTTATAATGGGAATCAGAATCAACCCATCAAACAAACGAATCAAAAAGTAGTTAGTCGGAAAGCGTGATTTATCGATTCCAATCAAAATGGTCCTTTGTTCAAAGGACTAGTGTAAAGCTTTCAATGTAAATAAATAACGGAATAAGTATTTAAAAGTGGGCATGTAAATTTAAATTTTAATGCATTTTGAAACTGTCATCTCCAGCTGCAAAATGATCAAACTACATAATGTGGAAATAATTTAAAATGCTGTATTTCCATATTTAATATGAGTTTCTTGTGCAAGGAAGGATATTGAAAAACTTTCATTGAAACTCGAAGGCAGGCAGCCAGACTGCAAGAATTATTCAAATGGATTCCTGACACCTCCCCCAACGAGAGAGAGGGGAGATAATATGAAAATAAAAATGGGTCGGAGATATTTCAATATCGCTGTGGCATATGAAATAAATAATACGTAATATGGAGAGCTCCGCTCGCGGCTGCGTGGCACCAGGAGCACATAACTCCTCAAAAGGAATGAATATGCGGCTAGGAAGGTAGGAAGGAATTTAGTAAAGAAAAAGAACACGTTAAGTGATCCAGATCCATCTTTATAGCTTCCTGATCTCAGCCACATTCCTCACTTTTCAATAGCGGGCATGATAATTTTTAACCAAAGTGGAGAAGGGGTTAAAACAAAAAGGTTAAAAAGAAAAATATCATTTGCTTTTTTTCATCTCAGTGACCATTTCCGATGTAGTACTTTACTTCGTCTAGATATTGTCTGCGTTGAAATAGCGTGCTATTAGCGGGAAACTAATTCCAGATAGACCTTTTTCCAGTTAGTATCTTCGACTACTAGAGCTTTTAAAATTCAAACGCAAGTAATTTCTTACTTACCTTGCAGCGCTGAGAAAATAAAATATAAGTATTGAAGAAGCGATGCACCGTTTACTCGAGTGCACCGCAAATTGCATCGGTGGAAGCAGGGTTATTAAAAAGAAAAATAATTACATAATTCACCGTTCTACCGCCGACTAAATGAAAGCAATTAGTTTTATTAACGGTCACAATACCCACTTTAGTTGGCAATAGATTAGTTAGAAATTTAAAAGGCTTGAGTAATGTTGTGTGGGTACATTCATATTCTAGAAATATACGTGCCTAGGGAAGTAAAGATATTACCCGCGACTCTGAACAAGGAATTCACACTGGGAATACTATTTAAAGAAACATTTAAAACAAATAATAATACATATTTATCAAATAAAAAACATAATACAAAAACAGAGAAAAAGTCCCAATAAACTACTTTTAAGTAGTTTGTCAATGGGTTCTTTTAACTTAATGGATTATAAGAAAAATGAAATTAACTATTAAAAAATAATTATTTCTTCAAACGTCGCAAAATCACTTAGTGGCGTCATTTTTAATTAAATTAAAATAAAAAACTTTGTTTAAACCACTAATATAATCACAATTACCTACATGTTTCAAAACCGATGGTTTCTTCGTCAGGGTAGTAATGACATTAATAACAAAATAAACAAACAAGTATAGACTAAAAAGAACAGAGTAAAAAGAACTATGGACAAACATTTTATAGAGAGAGGTGATTAATTAATTAAAAATATATCGTAAAAAACAGTTATTTAAAATTAAATATAAAAATTATTTTAAAATATGAAAAATTACATTATATAAATTATCAAAACATAATAAAGATGTTTAAACAACATAAATAAATTATTTTAAATATAATTATTAATAAGAAAATAAATTTAAGAGATGGCTATTTAAAAAAAATATTTGGTTATTAATAATATTTAATTTACTATTAACACTTTTTCTAATTTCTAAAATTTCTAAGTTTGCTAATTGTAAATCTGTTGTGTTTGTGTGTAAAATTTTTAACCCTTTATAAATTATTAATTTAATATTAATTTTAATAAAAAAAAATTTAATTCTTTATATTAATTTCAAAACCATCGGTTTTGAAACATGTAGGTAATTGTGATTATTAGGAGGCGGCTAAGCGGTGGCAAAACGAAGAATTCCATGTCACGAATCCGCAAAAACATCATTCAGAGATATTGAAGTTTGAAGTTTAGAAATGAGATGTTTTTGTAATAACGAATCAATTCTAAACTTCAAACCTCAATACCTCCGAATGATGTTTTTGCGAATTTTCAACTTGGATTTCTTCATTTTGCCACCGCCTAGCCGCCTACTAGTGATTATATTAGTGGTTTAAATAAAGTTATTTGTTTTAATTTAATTAAAAAATAATTGTTTACATTCATTGTATACATTCATATCATAAGAGATATCCTAAAGAGGAGTAACATGATATAAAAATAAAAAAATAAATATATATAAAAAGTGTAGAAGTTAGAAATTGTTTGTCTAAGAATCTAATACAAACTATTTCTTTCAGCGAGCGAATTTTTTAACATGATATTTGTTTTTGCGTTTGTACATTTTTTAATAGCTGCAGGTAACATATTCAAGCAATTTGGGATCATGTAGTCCAGCGTTCTTTGCCCATATTTGTTTAAATGCTTAGGAACGATTAGTTATTATTATTTAATTATTTAACGTAAAACTAGTATTGTAAGAGTGTTCTAGTCTATTTATCTACAAAGGGTTATTTATATGCTGAAAAATAATTTTATAACATAGAATTGCTCTCACTAAGAGAATTTTAAGATTTTGATAAAGGTATGGAACATTATGCCTTTGTTCTTAATTAATTTTAATTAATTTTAATTAATTAATAATGCTTAATTCTACTTAAAAAAGTTAAAATTTCATACAGTTTTAGCATACATTAAAAATGATGATTAAATCTTGATAAACCAAATAGACATAAGCGAAAGAGGGGCATTGTTTGTAAAATAATATTGTTAGGAAGTTTACAGTGTGTCCTATTCATATGATATCGTGAGTGAAATAATCTCAGTTTTCATTATTTTAAGTTCGCATCGTCATTAATGAATTTATTTGGGTCAGTTTTTCTGCCAGAATTTGTTTATTTTACTTTTCATCTAATTTATTCATTGGACTATGCATAATAATAATAATAATAATTGTGTAATTTGTATAGCGCCGTTTTTGTGAGAAATCACCTCATACTATTAATAAACGTACGATCTTCACAATGGCTGATGCTGATAATACACATACATATCTATCAATATGTGTTGACCAGTGGCGGTCGGTTACTTTTTGTATAAGGGATGCTGAAGTGTATACCTAATATCAAATATAAAAATCTATAGACTAGCCCACGAACAAGATAAAATTCTAATAAAAATAGTACCTTTTTAGGATTTATAGAGCTAATCTGATTCTCTATAAATTCTTTACGCTTTACATCAATTATTACACTCTAATAATTAAATAAATTTAATAAGTATTCGAAAGATATTCGACGCATCAATCGGTTTCAGTTATTCAAGCCAAACTGTCAAAAATAATCGCGCAAACAATCCGCTTCGGGTATGCTATTCTGTACAGTCGTTTTCTGTGCGTTGGATGTTCTTATCGAAAACGTATCCGGCTTCGGGCAAGCTTAGGCACGCAGGATTCAAAGCGCATGCGCGAATATCAGACTTCTTCTAGCTTCGTGGATACGGAACGAAGCAGAGAATCCACTGTTGCTGGTATTGGTATGCGTTGGTGTGTTTAGGCGACATTAAAGCATTGAGGATGTTATTGGATGGAGCTAAAATATTTTATTTTAATTCCGAATAAATAAATAGTTATTATTAATATATTTATTATAAGCCGTGAAAGGAAGGGAAGCGCAGCATCAACGGTATGTATGCAAGTACCGCGCCTGGTATTGAGATGTTTCGGATTAACCAAATGATTTAACAAAATATATTTTCCTTGAAGAAGTTATGCGCGATATTCTGTGCCTCGTGTGACTGGAAAATGGACAGCAAGTTTATATTATGTTCACTGTGTTAAAATATTCTAAGGGCGCATTCCTTGTCATTGTTTAGTATGCATTTGCATTCAAGGAAGATTATCACGTTTAGATTAACTACTTTTTATAACCTTCAGTATTTTAATAACAGTGAAATAAAAATAAAATATTCGGCTTGCCAAAACACATTATATGTAATCGTCTTCAACACACTTTGATTTCGAACTTGGAAATGTGAAAAAAATCATTTATTAAATTCTAGATAAAACAAGCTGTAAGGTATGCATCTGTCAGTACGGTGATGAATTCAACTAAGATTGATATAACTATACTAGTTCCCTTAAATATTAGAAAAATTAACATATTAATTAATAAATGTGGCATACATACTGTTTTTACAGTTTTACGATAATGTTACAAACTGATCAATAAATATCTGCGATCTTATTTATACTGTATCATAGACTTCCTACATAGGAAGTAAGAAGTAAAATAAATTTATTAGAGGTAATAATCATCAATTTCTAATTAGCATTTATAACTCTACGGTTATAATATTTATAACCATCATTACAACAATTAAAAATTTCACAAGTTCCGATTAGATATTGGTCCATAAGTACATTCATATGTACCCACACATAATTGGCTTTCACACACTTAATAATATCTAAATGTTAAATGATTATAATATAAACTTTATTTTCTACCGCTTATAAGATGCTAGAGGCTTTATAGACAGATTTTATGGCGGTTTTATTATGTCTTGATACGACGCGCAGGAGTATTATAATCACGTGCCTTCAAGTCCTTAAAACTAGGGGAGTAGAAAAGCTCGTATTATTATCGAATTTATAACATCATTAAGAGTGTCATAAAAATAGGCTATATTGTTTTACTGTGATGACTGTGTTTGGCAAGGTAAAGATTGAGGGTGCAAAGTGGCTACCGAAAAAGTAAAAATTAAGGCATAACAAAAGTAGCTGCAAAAGTGGATAAACCAAGAGCGAATATTATAAATTTAGGGGGTTTCTCACCAACCTCCCAATAGCTTATCTACCCTAATAACGAATATTTTCGATTTACGATTTACGGTTTATTTATTTATTAAGTTGGAGTTTATAATTCGGTACTCGAACCTACGAATAGTGGCTATATATTGGATTAGTTAGCCGAGTTTTCTAACCACTGCGAGTATTTTATTTTTATTTTTAATAATATTCGTTATTAGGGTAGATAAGCTAACGGTAGGATGGTGAGAAACAGTGGCGGCTGGTGCTCACAAAAATCGGTGGTGCGCTAAAAATCTTGTACATATACATACCTACTCTAATTAAAATAAATTTAAACCAACTAACCATGGGCTGAGAGAACGGACCGCTAAACAACTCGGTCTTGGCACACACTCTTTGCCTCATTCACATTCATACATCGTCTCATACATACTCTTCTATTTTTCTGACTCTTGACATGGCCCGACTCAAGTGTCTGATGTCTGCCTCGGATGTTCTCTACTATGTTCTTATATCATTCAACCTTGCGTCATATATTCTCCTTACACTCCTTTCTCCTTTGAAATAAATTTAATTATGAAAATATCCCACCTATAGTATATTAGGTCCATTCTCCGTTGTCTCTGAGTAGCAAAGATATCAATGAGCCTGGAGTTAAAATCCGGTATAGATTTAGGCGTTATTTAATGCTTAGAACTGACAATGCATTGAGTCTATCTTGGCTAATTGTGTTTCTCAAGAATAATTAAATTCTTTTTAAAGTTGAAAATCACCGAAACAACTTTCCTCGGCGTCATAGGTATGGTACCCACGATTTTTAACAATTTAACACACGAAAAAGCATCCGATAATTTATTACTTACTATAAAAGAGTTGTAAAATAGATATTGATCACAATGCTTAATTTCTAACCGTTTTTCAAAGTTCGGCCCATTTTTAAATCTTCCTTACTCATCCAAGAAACGGATCACAATAGCGTATTGGACCTGTGACCTGTCACAACATGTCTACATTGTTTTTGTTAATTATGCTAAGCGGAACATTAAATGAAAGAGTAGATGTTAAATTAAATACACAATATCGAAAATAATATTACACAAACGCGTCTCATTTTAATCTGCTGGTGAACAAACCGTTCCTTTTGATGTGGTGGAAATTTTCAGATCGCCGATCTCGTACACGTAAGATTTGTTAAGGATATTACCCATATTATACCTACCCACGGTTTGAACTTATTAGATAATTATGAAGGGACTCTTTGGAGCGATTTTAAAAACGATCCAGCGCTCGGAATATAGGCACACAACGATCTGCTTCGATACGCACACAGTTATATGGACATATTATGTATGCATTAGCGAAGTGTGTATTGTGATTTGTGACGAGGCGTGTCGGAAATATATTATTCGGCGCTAGGGAATTTTTGGATTGGCAGAAATTCTGGGAGTGCGTCGCACTAGCGCTCTTTAGAGCTGGCCGCCACTGGTGAGAAACCCCCTTAACCTAATAGACAAGGCGGCGGCGGTATCAAATGTGATGCTTCAGACACTAAACACGGCTGTCCCAAAAGTGGACAACGAAGTTTTGCGGTCGGTAAAGTCAGATTTCTTTGGTGAATTAGTATTAGACCTTCACATAACTTTGAGTAATACAGGCGACCTTTTCAGATGCACGGAGAAAAATGTTATTCTAAAATAGATCATTTTATTCGTAAAAACGGTTAAAAACGGGACTGAAGTTCTTACGAACAAATTAACAGTGTTTCAATGTTTATTGGCGGGAAACATGTAAGAATAATTTGTTGGTATAAGTACGAAATTACGTATACCAACAAATTATTCTTACATCTTCCCGCCAATAAACATTGAAACTCTGTTAATTTGTTCGTAAGAACTTCAGTCCCGTTTTTAACCGTTTTTACGAATAAAATGATCGTATTTTAGAATATCATTTTTCTTCGTGTGTTATCAATAGTATTAGTATATCAATTAAACTCTTAATTGTTTTGAATAGTACTGAAAAACATAAACAATATTTGTCGATGCTGTCGATGTCAATGACGTCTTCAATGAATTCCACAATTTTTAAATTGACAATTTGAACAGCAATATTTCAAATCAACATTCGAAAAAGCGCTACACTCCGAACAATCACTGCCTACATCAAAACTTCTTGTGTTGAAAATGTTTTTAACTACAGTTCGACTAGCAAACTTTTTCAACGATGATAAAGTTGAGTTTTTTAACATGCTTCGATCAAACAAAAAATAATGACCACGGGACGTGTAATCCGACATTCTCCAGTCACTCTAAAACCCGACATAAAAAAATCTATTTTTAGTTTTATAATCCGCATGTCTAGTTGTTCACAATAATATCTTTCGGACGATTAATCCCATGAACAACCACACACTGGAAGACTTCTTGTCAACTTTATAAATTAATCCCTTGGAATGCCAGTCAAACCACAAAATCTCAACAGGATTATAACAGACGTTAGACGTTGTAAGTTTTTTTATTCAGAGCAGGCACAAAAAACGTTTTATAGAGTGAATGGACGGCTGTTTAACACCTCTCTTTTGGATTACGAAAAGATAAAGTCAATCTTAAATAGCTCGGAAAGGTGACCTGAATTATTTTTTATCTTAAAAGGATTGAGTGTGTTAGAAGACATCAAGCGGGATTTAATAAGAGAAGGGCCTCAATTTATGGATATAATTACGTATGCGGTAATAAAGACTTTTAAAATAACGTGGTTAAAGATACGAGGTTCAGAATGAACTATGTACTGAGATAAAATCACCAGAGTTCAGGGTAATGCATGGTTAAAGTCTACAGTTTTAAGAAGAGATTGCTATACTATCAATTTTATAATCAATTAATGTTGACGTTTTACGTTCCAAATGTTCATTAAATTTATTAAAAGCCGAATAAGATTAATATAATGGCGAAGAAAATAGTAAGGAGCGTTTACTAGAACCAGCAAAACCAATTATTAATCACTTAACCCTAAAAAATAAAAATGAAACAATAACTGGTTCAACAAAAACACTGAAACGATGAGTTCAGATTTTTTTTCATTAGCTCCACACAGGGGGCCCTGAGGAAAATAACTCCCCCCGAGGCCTTGGGGATGCTGTATAACATGGTACAAGGTGAATTTCCGAGTCCTGCTAGAGGTCAAGAGATCTCCCTCAACAAGTCTCTGACGATCCGGCCTGCCACGCAGTTGGTGGGCAGATGCATCCGCCGCCAAGACCCGGGCACCACTGCTAAGTCCCCAAACGTAGCGAACCACTTAGGGTGACATATGGCAGAGGTAATCCAATTAATAGTTATCTAACAATAACCAACAACTCCCAAATTGAAAAATTGTTTTGTTTAATGAAATTAGCACACCTCTTTTCCGTCTATAATAATCTACAGATGATCTCTTCGTTCCCTGGGTCAACTGCAGATCGCTAACGTACAAAAAACAGTTTACGTCGAATTTTTTTATATTTTTTATTATTTATTAATTTTTTGACATCCTGATGGGCTTTTACATGATATGTGTTATATAATACAATGTTTAAATAACAAAGATAAACTTATAGAAATGAACATTATAAAAATGGTAGGTTTAGAGGTAAGTGAAAATAATCACATTGACTAAGAGCACTTAGTCAATGTGAACTGTTATTTATTCGTCGGAGATCTGCAGTGATGCTAGGGAACAATGAGAAATTATCGATACAATCCTTATCGATCGACCGTGCTAGGGGTCTTCGTCATTTACGGAGCTTGGTAAAAAATGTCCAAAAAACAAAACGCATTTTTTCCTCTTTTTTGTTAAAAATTTTCTGAATTTGGGCGGAACCGGATTGTAAAACTAGTAAATAAATTAAATCAACTTACTTCTTATCACTTTCCAGGAATACGTCAAACTCCACGGCCATCTTACAGCAGAGGGCTTTGCGGTTGTGCGACGAGGAGCAGTTGGTGTTAATCATATGGCCGTCTGAAAAAACATCATTCATATTTATCACGTGAGATTCCAGAGTAAAAAAGTCTCACTAAGCAGTAAAAACTAACTACATTATAGAGAAGGGCATTGACATTGGTGACATTGATGTGAGTATGCTAGGCTATTATTGTAACGCGAGAATGTCAGCATAATGCTACGGACACACTTGCTCATAAATGAGCATGCTCATTTCCCCTTCCATCCTAGTAGCATGTGTCAAGCTACGGACACACATGCTCATTTGAAGTCAAAGAGCATGCTACCTAGTAGCATGTGTGTCAGTGATGTTGCTAGTAATGAGCATGCTCATTTGAAGCCAAAAGAGCATGCTCCCAAATCGACAGCCGTTTGATTTGTGAGCATGCTCATTGGATTATCGGATGGTAGGGGAAGCCTCTAAGCATGTGTGAACAGGCTGGATTATGAGCATGCTCATCTCAATCCGATCTCAGTTCGGAATAGCATTCCGCATTTGAGTATCTCGTGTTTGTACGCAATTCTAGAGAATAGCTCGTCCAATTTCTGCGGAAGCATTCGTAAATGATTTTTATATCCGTTGACATCTTCTTCTCTCGTTTCTACTAACAAATGATTACTTGCTCTTACTAGTGATCCAATTACAAACTCGAATCTATCTTTTTATTTTCTTAATATAATAAAATCTTGTGTAACCTTTATAATTTTCAGAAATAATTAATAATTGCGTTGCAAGCAATAAGATATTCTGGGCGAACAGAACTGATTCTATACCTAAGAGTATGGATATTAGAGAGACGGCATGTGAAGTGTGCCCGCGCGCTCCAAGTGTGCCTTTTCGAGAATTCTACCCACATGGCTGACATTGGCTGTCACCATGTAAAATGGCTGCTGTCGGAACGTATTAAACGTCCAAAAACCAGCAGCCAATGTAAGCCGTTTGGGTAAAATTCTCGAAAAGGCACACTTGGAGCGCGCGGGCACACTTCACATGCCGTCTCTCTAATATCCATACTCTTAGTTCTATACGATGACATTTATTATTTGACATGAGCATGCTCATTAAAGAGCATGTGTGTTCAATTGTTGGCTTTGAGCATGCTCATTTATGAGAAAGCTCAAACCATGCCTGTTCATTTATGATCAAGTGTGTACAGTTGTGTGAGCATGCTCATAAGCCGGCTTGTAATATGCAAGTATGTCAGTACCATCACCCTTTCCGGCGGCATAGGTGCAATTAGTTGTAACTTGGCATTTTTAAAATGCATTTTTTGTAGAAGTCGTAGAGACCTGAGATTTTGTGACATCTCTACAGATTGGCTAGGTAAAAATTCAGAAAAAAAACTATACCTGCACTCGAGATAAGATTTCTGGAGATCGATCGATAAAACCCTATGTCAATATTATGATATTGACCAAATTCGTCATCTATGGTCAGTTAACAATATTTGCAAGCATGGCTACGACTGTGAACAAATATTCCGAACGAAGAAGATTGATAAATTTTAGCACGGCCTCACTAGTATCATATAAGTTTCGGTTAACTACCACATACACATTTTTGAATTATGTTGTTCGTTATGCAAAATTACTGGCTTATTTAATGAACGTATTGAACTAAAGAAGCTCTTAGAAACGAAAATGGTTGAAATATGAATAAACACCTCATTAACTAATTAACTCCCGTTTAGTGTCAAAAAGTAAATGAAGACTGCTATTGCATATATTTTTTTTTATAATTTATTTAATATTTATAGGGTTATTTTTTAAAATAACTACATAATTTTTACATTTTATACAGTGTTAAAATGGTAGATAAGAATAGCTTTTCCTCACCATAAAGAGACGAGGCTCTTGTGTTTGGTGAGGGAATTTTAGTTCACTTATACAATATCATGTGTAATGAAAGTAATAAAACTAAATAATACAATATGACAAAAACAAGGGATAATTAAGAAAATGCAAGATTTATCAATAGAGGATTTAAAAGAAATAATAATAATAGTGAGTTATGGACTCTTATAGTAGTTTTTAATTTTTGATGAAATTCCTGAATATTTTCGATTATTTTCAGATACAATGGTAGTTTTTTTTCGTTGTTTGTTTTTGGGGTGTTATGCCGTGTTGTGCTACCTCCTTCTTTAGCCGACGTTTCGGACAGCGTTGCAGTGTCCATCATCAGGGCAGATCCGGCAGATCCGTCGATACACTGATGACAGACGATGGACACTGCAACGCTGTCCGAAACGTCGGCTAAAGAAGGAGGTAGCACAACACGGCATAACACCCCAAAAACAAACAACGAAAATGCTTTTGGCCGTGAAAATCTAAAAACGTATCTGACAATGGTAGTTTGTTATAATATGTTATACTTAGATAGAGATAAGTATTGTGTGTGTGCTTTGTACTAAATTTAGGGATTTTGATAGTATTCTGATATCTTGCTGATGAATGGAATTTTAAGTTATTTAACTGTACTTCTTTGTAAATTTGTAGTATTGAATATTGTTTTATATATATTGTCTATTGTACATTGAATATTGAAAAGAGAATTTCAGTAGAAAATTTGGGTGGTTTTTTCAATATTACTTTAATTATCAATCTTTGAACAATTTTGAGGGGGTTTCTCACCATCCTCCCAATAGCTTATCTACACTAATAACGAATATTTTCTATTTACGGTTTATTTATTTATTAAGTTAGAGTTTATAATTCGGTAGTCGAACTTATGAATAGTGGCTATATATTGTATAAGTTGGCCGAGTTTTCTAACCACTGCGAGTATTTTATTTTTATTTTTAATAATATTCGTTATTAGGGTAGATAAGCTATTGGGAGGATGGTAAGAAACCCCCTGAGTGGATTTAAAATATTATTATAAGTTCCTCCCCAACCAATAATACCATATTACAATATAGATGGAACAATTGCATAGTACACTCTTTTTAATTTTTCTAATCTAAGAATATTTCTTAGTCTTATAAAAATATAAATACATTTTCTAATTCTTTTGACAAGAAGGTTGGAAGGTTGTTTTGACATACAGGTTGGTATTTAAATTCAACATTGCCAAATTATTAATATTTTTAAGCAATTTGTTAGCGTTTGACGTTTCTGAAGTGAATTCGTAGACAGACCAGTGTTGCCAGCGTATACCGAAGTTATTCCTATCGATCCGATATTGTAAAATTATCGATTTCACCGTGCACCTGCTCCCACAAAACGACGAATAGGTACAATACTAATTTTACCTTCATACATTTTGTATGGAACTGATAAAAAAATAAATTAGGGTAATATTATTTTATTATAAAAAGGGTATCTACAAAATATTATTTTTAAAGTGTATTTTCAAAATAAAAGATTAATATTTGATAATTTTGAAACAAACGTTAAATGTTGGCGTTGTAAAATTGTGCTGCCGTACAACGTTTAAAATTTATTTATTTATTTATTATTAATTTTCAACGCCCTGATGGGCTTTTACATAATAAGTATATTATACAGTGATATATATGTATGTTTAAATAAGAAATATAAACTTATAGCAATTCACATTATAAAATATAACAGTATAAAAGTAAGTAAGAAATATTATATTATAATAAAAGAGAAAAAGTAAAAATAAATTAAACTGAAACCAGTTTTTAAATTGCAGATGGCATAAAAATAATAAAATATAGTGTAAGTTAATATTAGAAATTTACAGATGTGTAATACAAGCTATTAGAAATAATAGGAGTAGCGTAAATGTTTTATGTTTATGACACGAAGTCGTTAGTCTGGGAGCAGATGTTGCTAATCCAGTTTCGTTTTAACTGACGCCAAGGAAGTTAAAATCTGTCAGAATGTACACTTTTTCGTTCAAACTTTTTATGCTTTCAAATTTGAACGGGTAAACTTCCTACAGCCAAATATTTCTCGATATTCTTCCTTAGTAGTTTGAGTAGTTTGTTAGCCTAAGGCATCGACCGAATTTGTTAAAGATTATTAATTTCGATTATCCTACACCGTCCTCGAAATAACTTTGGCGCAGCCGGTATGATACTTATAAAATTACGCATCTTATCAAAGAGCCAAACAACATAGATATTATCATAATATCCTCTAGTAAATGTTAGCACTACAATTTTTTAAATATTGACGGCAGGCGTGGTAGAAGAGTGGCAGAAGGTAGCCAGGTACTTCCCATTCTCCTTCCCCTCCCCACCTTCAGCCTCACAACATACCCCAATTGAGGGTGCCATACTCTCACTGGCTCCAGACGGTAGGAGTTGCGACTCTTGTGCGGTATTCATATAAAAGAAAATATAATTTCTATAAAAAATGGAAAAAAAATTAAATCAAATGAATATTTTTATAAAATATTTTTGTTTTAAATAAAATCAATATCTTTATAATATTTTAATAAAAACAAAACAAAAGCAGAGAACAAAATTTAACAATAACATTGCTGTTGTTATAGCACAGGACAACAATAATATACAATAACGATGTAGGACAAAACAAGAACTGTAAAACTAAAGTATTATATCGATGCATTCAGTATCAGACAATATTTAAATACAAAAAGTGTGTAAAATTATACACGTTGTGGGAATATAAGGGGCATTTTCACTTAAACTTTAATTTTAATAAAATATTATTGTTTTAAACCAAATTAATATTTTAAAACTTCACAAATCATGAACTTAAACCACGTTGCAGGTAAAAATAAGATTTAAACCGAAAATTTCATAACACCAGAACTTACCGTTAGAGCTTCAGACATGTCGAAAACAGGTTTTCAGCTAAACATTGGTGTTTAATTACAACTTTCAACGTCAATAAAAAGAGAATAAATTAATATTCTAGTATAATAGATATATTATTTTATATACAATATCATGTTATGTTATACATGTATATTTTTTGGTAGAACCTACAGACAAGCCGTCATTGGACAGCTTTGTGGGACTACCTACACTTATTATGTATTAAAAAAAAAAGTGTATTAAATAAATAATTTTTTTAAATGTTAATTAATCTAAAAATCAGCCGGAGCCAATCTAACATTAGATTTGCAAGAATGATTCCTTGCTATTTCACGTTGATTCCTCTATCATTCACCATTAGGCCTTACAATCGATTAGGCTCACTAATTGTTAGTAATCCGAATTGATCGGTTCCCTTCCTTTCTTATAAATAAACCTAATTACTATTTGGGTACCTAATGCGAAAATAAACTAACACAAAAGAGAAAAAAAAAGTATGAATTGAAAATGATTTTCAATATGTGGCTGCCGTAGATTTTTTTCGAGTGTTTCGGAGGAAACGAAATGTTTATTTCATGTTATCGATAATAATAATAATAACATTACATTTATATAGCGCCGTTTTGTGTGGTTTCACTTCAAGTGCGCTTAACTAAAATAAACTTTAAAATAATCCTATAATGCTCCTTACAAAATATTAATAGAAATTTATAATTAATTTATAAAACAATAATAAAAATTCATTATTAATAAAAGTCCATTACAAGATAGAAATAACGAATATACGGTATACACAAAACAAAACAAAAACAGAGAAAAAAGTTTAACAATAACAGTGCTGTTGTTATAGCACAGGACAACAATAATATACAATAACGATGTAGGACAAAACAAGAACTGTAAAACTAAAGTATTATATCGATGCATTCAGTATCAGAAAATATTTAAATACAATAAAGTGTGTAAAATTATACACGTTGTTATGTCGAAGTGTGAAGTTTTTTTTTGCCATTACCTTACTCATCATAAAGATCCATGTAATAATTTTTCACAAAAAACGGTGCTTTATAAATCACATATAAATTACCTACATGCGAAAAATATTACAATCGGGATTAAAATGTAAAATAAATAGAAAGCACTTTATGAAATAATTAATTTAAATAAATACACAAGGAATAAGCAGCGTACTTTGCGTATTGCTCCTTTTCCTCGGTGGCCCGATTTGAATTTTCCCCGAGCAATTTAATCGGTTAACCCTTTGTCCCTACAGATTTGCACGTGGGTGGCATCCACCCAACAATATATTATAATTCCGAGACAGGAATAACAAACGATCTCAGGCTTAATCGAAACATTAACACGCAGAGGGTTACAGAAACAAATGGTCTTTAAGCGAGAGAGGAATGTCGAGGAGGTATAATAATAGTACCTGATACTGATAAGGAAATGGGGCCTATGTTGTAGATTTTGTACCATATCAAGTTAGATCAAAGAATGGAAGATGCGAAGAAAGAAAAAGGTTCTTTGATGATATATTAATCTAAGAATTTGAATAGGCCTCCTTTGTACCAATATAAACACAATCTTTCCCCTTATCTCTGTTATCCTGATAGATTTTTTTCCCTTTGGCTTTATTTATTGACTAAATTTCAATCAACGAACAATAAAGTAATGTAATGGGTGTGGTGTAAAAAATTGGCTATCCACGAGACAGCATCGATGTAATCGAAATTCAAGTAGATATTTCTGTAAAATTAAAAAATACGTAAACATAACAATACAACAACTCTGTTGGTATATATATTTTATAAATTTATTTAAAATTATAATTTTTAGGAATTGTGACATAAACTTAAGATAAACCAATAAAGTATTGCCTGTCAAATAAGAGTAGAAAACATAGGAGGGTGGCACTCTTCTTCAAATGGCAATACTAAAATTATAATACACGGTGGAAACGTAAAACAGTGTAACTAACTATTTTGTAAAAAAACACATAAAAGAGGGATTTTTTTATTTATTGCAATGTAGATACCCACTGATCTTAAAATTAGATTTGAATATGTACGTATATTATCCCTTTACAATTTTATGTTAACACAAGGAAGAATAACGGTATTGTAGTAAAATAAAAAGCCGTTTAGAATTTCCTCACATTTATTTAATACTAGTTGAAGTGCCCAGCGTAGCCTGGGCTTTAGATCATCACTTTAAAAAATGTGCGCCGAATGTCCCCCTAAAAAAATCCCCCTGAAAAAGAGCGCCGTTTTTGTGAGAAATCACCTCAAGGGCGCTGAAAGGTAAAATAGCACAATAAACAAAATAATTTTAATTAAAATTATTGCTTACAAAATATGATTCAAAAATTACCCACACTTTCGCATGTCATTGTCATGACAGCAAACATTATTTTACCTGGCACAAAGGCCGTGCATAAGTGGTGCATTATTACTTATTACAAAGCTGCAATTTTACAACATTTTTCGTCGGAATTTCATAACAATGCACTCGACTCAGTGGCGTTACCTTTAATAAAAAATATGACATCGAATATATGATTTTTTTAATAAAAACTCTTTGGAGCTTTTTTATGGCATTAAAATTTTTGCGTAATTAAAATTTACAGTTATTACAATAAAAGGGGGCAAAGTAAACAAGAATGCTCCTAGCTAGGCGCGAGTTTGCCGCTTCAACCTGTATTGTTTAAGCTGTACAGTTTGGTAAAGTTGAATTTATTAATGCAAACAAAGGCATACTTTACTGCAAAATATTGATTAATTAATGTTAAATAAATGTGATTAATCTGTCCATTATTTATTACTACGTGGGTCTCTACTGCCAGTGCCTACCTACTTTAACAATAAGTTAATTCACGATTACGTTCGATTTCAACAATCAAATTTAGAGTCACTTTTATTAGATTTAACTTAATAATCCTCATTGTAATATTTAATTACTGGCGAAGAAAATATCAATAAGCACAAGATTGATAAAAAGCAACGGAATGTAATAAGGTGGCAATCAGTTGGTAGAGTGAAAATCCCGGTAAGACCAGTTTGGTTTTAGTAAACCTGGTTTCGAGTCCCAGTTGCGACTGTTACCCTTTTTATTTTGTGTATCTATCTGTTTAATTTTTCAAATAAGAGTTGTTGTAATTATCTTCATAAAATTTTTTTTAATTGATAAACTAATGTTTAAGACAAGATTTTTATGCATAGCACAAAGGGTAACAATTATTATAAGCAATAATCCTAGCCTGAAACACGAGTTAAATTATTTCATCAAAAAAAGTAGACATAATAAGTCTCGACGCCATCTAGTGGGGGGAGAGTTAGCACTTACATGCCTTTCTCATGTAAAACTATAGTTGGTTGTTTGCAGGTGAAAAAATGTAATAAGCGGTAATTGGTGAATAAGACATTGGGTATATATTGAATCATTTGGCGGGTGAGAGATAAGGCGCCGTAGCTTAATGGTAGAGCTCTTGACCGGCAATCAAAGGGGTGCGGGTTCGAGTCCCGTCGGCGACATGTATCTTTTCTCTGGAGGTTTTTTCAATACGGATGAGTGTTTCAGGCTAATAATAATTGTTAACTTCATAAAAGATTAAATTAAGAAAGCTTTCGTGAAAATGTCCTAATACATTCTTCTAATTTATTATTATATAAGAATTTCTATAAGCACCCTGCTAGCTTTATTTACATCATATCGATAAAAAGATATTTTCACCAATATTTCATGTCACATAGTCGACTTGTTATTTTCAGAGTTCGTCATGTGATTACTTCGAGAGGTTCCTTCCTACCAAAAAGGCAGCAGCCCTCCGAAGCGGGGGCCTAAACGAGGGCCCGAGGCGAAGTAATTTAATTTATTCAAGGGGCCACGGTAGCCGGGCAGAACTGAGCATCTCTTCATCTCCCGGCCGGACCCTAATAACAGGCTCCGGACTCTTCCTCGCGGAGATAAGGAAATTTTAATGAAATTACAGCCCAGAGAGGAATTTAAAATCTTCAATTAGCTGTCGCTGCGACACGAATATTAGTCAGAACGGTAGCAGGCAGTGAACCCACTTAAATCACTTTTACGTACGTAGTATTTAAATTATTTTTTAAACAATGTCGATGTATGTAATGTGATGGAACTGGATACGTCCCCTGCATCAACTTATAATAATTGTTCACTGAACCTGAATAAGAATATATCGTTTCTAACTTTTACGAAAGAACTTTTTTCAATTTTTAATTTATTTTTATTCAGGAGCATACATTTTGAAAATGTTTACAGTAGTTTACATAGATAGTAAGCTCAAATAATACAAAAAAAATGTTAATACTAAGTAACTGTATGTATATATGTTTTTTTTTTTTTAAATATGTTTATTCAGTTTTAATTTTACAATATTTTATTTTACAAATCTTACGAAACTGATCAATCAGTTTGATTGTAAGAAATTGATTGTTAGTAGTAGTGATTTGTGAACACCTCACTAGGAGAACCTGTGCTGAAGTCTTTTTTATAGAGATCTTCAATTTTTGGAACTTCGAAAATTTTGAACAATGTTGCAGAAGGGAATGTAGGTTGTTTTTTTAAAATGACTTTAATAATTAGTTTTTGAACCACATTTACAGGGTTTACAATTTTTTTTATATGCACCTCCCCATCCAATAATTCCATATTGAATTACTGACTGTACTAGTGCATAGTACACCTTTTTTAAATTATTTACCTTGAGAATATTTCTTAATCTAATAAATATATAAATACATTTCCTAATGCGCTTAACAAGTTCACATATGTGTCTGTTCCATTTCATATGTTGGTCTACAATTACACCGAGGTACTTTATTTCAGTTGTATGATTTAATTTTTTACATGAACTATTACAGACAGTTTTGTTACATTTATTATTGTGTATAATTATATCGATGTTTGGGTGAGTTCTGAACTTATTTATTGAGAAGGGAATGTAAAGTGTCTTTTTTGCATTAATTGAGAGCAGGTTTTATTGAAGTGTTCGCATATATTAGATTAAGTGTTATTCTGTCGTCATAAGTAAAAACACAGTATCCCCCGTGACTTTGTCAAGAAGGCCCATTGCGATAGCATAGTATACAAACATTTTATAGCAGTTAAAGTTTGATAAATAATTATCGTGTTATGCAGGTACCACACGTCACAGGTATGGATAAATAATATTGTGGTAACATTTTCTGTCCAGAAACAATTTTTTTTTTTTTGTAATTTTTTTAGTTTTTGGGTTGGGTTATGTTTGGTTAGGTATTATAATGTATTGAGTAAATTAAATACCTTGTTTTTTTATCCAGGCTGTGATGCGTTTTTTGTGAATTAATTGAACAGAATATTTTTTTTCTTTTCAGGATAGTTAACGATAAAATTACGAAAGCAAAAACTTATATTACGTTGGTATCTGTAGAATATCAGATCTGAAGATTAAGTAGGAGCCTATTTTACGCAGGGTACGTCGATTAACAGGCGTTTAATGCTTGCTCCACTCTCTGAGACTATCTGAGGGAGTCATGCAAACACAAGTTTAGACTTATGGAATAAGTTTAACCGGAATAAATAAGCCCTAAAGTTTATGTTTAGACTTACAGCTTATACATCCAATACTACGTTTGTGTGAAAGTACTATGAAACAATTCAAATTTAGGTATAAAAAGATAATATTAAGAGTCAAATACATGCAAAAAATAACACTACATCTCGCCTCAAATGTGTAGATTGTGTATTTACATAATGCCCTATAATGTGACGATATAAACATCTTCATAAACAGTCTCGTATATTTTAAAAACCTTATGCTAATTTTATTAGCTTTTTGTTAATATGACGTCTTGGCAAATAGAGGTACATTTTTTAACTAAAAATGATATAATTTATTTTCTTTCTTTATTTATTTCTTTCTTTCTTTCGTTCTTTCTTCGCTTTCTCTGTACACTTACTAATACTTACGGTATAATTACAAAATATATTTTATTTTGTTATTATTATTTCTGTTATTCACTAGTAACATACCTAAAGCGGCGTCTCCTCCGACGAAAATGTTTACCCACTTTGTGGATAGTTAAGAAGGGGCCACAATGTTTTTACTTTTCGTGGCCCATGGAAAACAACAAACGTTGTGGCCCTGCCCCATGTTTATGGTAATGTTTGAAATATTGTTCGTAAAATTGGTCGCAAGAGACCGGCCTTAATAACAACTAAACCTTGATTTACGCATGCTGTGAACATTCTGAATACTCTGTAAATGTTTCAAACAATAAATAAACAATTTCTGCAACAAGTAAAAGCTCAACAAACAAAATCTAGTTCCCTTACAAAACACACTGATAATTTATGGATAAAATTATAAAGTAGAGCGAATTCAATGCAGTAAAAAAAATCTAATTTTAATATATTAAGCTGGTACACGTACCTAAGCCATAAAATTATTAATGGAACCATTTTTTATTGCTCCAAGTAATTAATGAATCCAAACGATGAAAAACTGTTTTCTTTATAAATACACACGCCGTGAGAGTTTAAAATATAATGAATGTAAATTTAAATCAAATCATCAACGTAATTGGACAGGTTTTTTTTTTATATGTATGTACATGTATTTACAGCGCAACGCGATGAATAAAACTTAACTCGTAACACGTACGAGAATCAAGCGGGAAACTTACGTAAGTGAGGCATGCTTGTTACTAATAAAATTGCTAAGGTTATTATAAAGTGCATTATTATCACTCCATAAGAGGTAACCATATTGAGAATTCGATGCTGATAGAAATTGAGATTTTTAGTTGGATATGATAAAATAATAATACGATTTCCCACTAAAAACAAAGTGTAGGACGCAGGTAGGTACATTGTAAGAACGAGTATATATATATAAAATAACTGTAATAGAAATAAAAATGTTTTTTACTGCTAGAATAAATGAATGCCCTTAAATGTAACATTGTGTAGAATATAACTTTATATTACAATAAATATATGTGCAGGGTGTTAAGGAAAGCACTTGCCTTACTTTAACCAGTAGGTAATTCCAAACATTATTTGGAATAAAAAATTAAACGAAATTTTTGATGTTTTTTTTCACCGTAAAACGAATAACAAACAAAGTGACAGATATGGTCGGGGTGAGGGGTTGGACAGTTACTCGAGTGAGTGACCAGTGACAACATTTGAAAAAAAAAATTGTTAGAATTGAAGAAAAAAAATTTTGAAAAATTATTCTAAAATAGTCACTGAAGATAAAAATTCAATTTTTTTAAATTAAAATAATGTCAGAAATCACTGGTTAAGTAAGTCAAGTTCGCGCCTCCGCCCACTGAGGCAACTGAAAACTCTCAACTGTCTTTGTATGACAATGTGATGGCCCGCGCACTTCACAATCACACAAAACCCCGTTGTCAATGGTAACGCAAGCGGTGACTCGCGACTGACACTGCTAATTGCCGTGGGCGGCTGTAGCTAGTTGCCAGCTGTCAGCTGATTGTTCTTCGTCTATGGTTAAACAAGCTTTTTGACCAATCAAGACATAGAAACCGGCTGGTTTTAGTTTGTTTTCAGTTGCCTCGTCAGCGGAGCGCCTTCGTCTTGTAACATCCTTCATTTAATATAATATATTATGTAGGTACTTGATATGTCTATAATTTCATTTTTTCAGCCTGTCAGCTGTCAGTGTTGTGATGCTCATATTGTTAAGATTAAAATAAAACATATATTTAAACAATAATTTTGCTTTTAAAACTAGCTCTTATTTAAAGCTTTTGCAACTTGCTCCGTCCTCAAACACCGTGTTGTTAAAAACCTTATCAAGTATTAAAAATCTAAAAGGCAGGAACACGTATGTCGGATCAAATTAATTTATTCACGAAGAACCAATTAACAGTGTGGCCACTTTCAAATTCACAAAGAACTGGTTCAAATCAAACCATTATTAGGTACACATAGAGACGATCCATTGCGCTGCTGACCGAGCGATGGGCGTGATCAAGCCCACTCAGTTTTCGGCGAGAGTAACCTTCATACATTATTCATAAGAACAAATCTAGCCGTACAATTAACAATTCGATTTACATGTAATGTTTAAGATTTACACACCCAAGAAGGAGGAAATGATCTAGTTTTTAATCATCTTTTTGAACACACTGTAGATACCTTACACGCATACACGCCATTTCAATTCTCTCCTGTGTGGTTTCAATGATTTTTTTAAAAACATTTTGTGTAGGTAAAGATTATTAAACCGTGGTAACCGTACAAATCAGAGCAGTTTTGACAGCCACCGTGGTCGAGATGTAAGGCTCTCGACCAGCAATCCGAAGGTCGCGGGTTCGAATTTCGGCGTGCGCGTAATAATAATTTGTGTAATTTCACAATTCATAATTATAAAAATATATGTATGGGATATTTGCGGGACGTTCCAGAGTGGAGGATACTCCCACTAGGTATCGCCCGTATTATTGTGATTTTTGAGTTATTATAATTTTTATTTTTTTTGATCCAATATTTTACATTTTTTAATATAATCTAATAATGTTGGCCTCACTGGGTGGCTCACCCTGCTAAGGTCTCCATTTTATAATACAAAAAATTATACCTTATACATTTCAAAAAAAATTATATTTATATATAATGTTGGTGAACAAAAAAAAAGAGATATTTAAATTTAAACTAAAAATAAAGATTTAAAATTAAAGGAAAATTAAAATAATAAAATTATTTAAAGTTAAAATCGGTATAATTACATTATGTGTTGTGTGTTTGTGAGTGATGTGTGTTTTATACTGGTTTTGTGTGTTACGTGTATGTTTTAATATTTTATGTTATGAAATTTTGGTAATATTGTATTTTTTGTTTTTTGTAATTTTGTGTCTGAATTTATTTATGTTTTCCTCAATTTTATTTTCAAGTGTTAGGCTGTTGAATGCATGATATTGATAGCGTCTTTGTCCGAAGCTTGTTTTTACCGTCTGAGTTTTTATTTTTATTTGTACCTACGCTTGTCTGATTGGTCTGTTAGTAATATTTTATGTTTGTTGAAATTTGTTTTTTTGGTCAAAAATGTAGTTTAATAGTGTTTTAACGAATAATTGGCGTATATCTAGTACGTCACAACTGTTATAATATAATATTTGGTCCGTATCAGTCAGTCTATGTTTTAAGTTTAAGATCGTTTTCTGCGCGATTTCTATGTGTTCGATAGCCGATTTTGTTGCTCCTCCTCAAGCAATTATTCCATATTCTATTATTGATTGACAAAGTGAAAAATATATTTGTTTTATTTTATATATGTTTCTTATGTTTAGGAAAATGTGTATTGTTTTTGAGGAGTTTATTTGTGATTTGTTTGATGTGATGTGTCCATCTTAAGTTATGATCAATTACGATTCCTAGATACTTTACTTGTTCTTTTTTTTCTAGAGGAGGACAATCGCGGATGTTGGTGTTTAAACATTCGTGTATTAGTATGGTGTTTGTGTTGTTTTTGGCTGCCCCGTGCTATTTATACTATGTTGTGAATTTTGTTTTCGATAATATGTAGTGTAAGGATGTTTGAGAGTCTAGGTAAGGTTTTCACTCGCGTGTATCCTAAATTCGCTATGTTGTATACATTATTCCAATCCTTACATTTACAGAGTAAAACTGTGTCGTCTGCATAACTAACTATTTCACCGTCTATTTCCATGCTGCAAAGTTCATTTATGTAAATAGTGAAAAGAACGGGCCCTAGTATGCTTCCTTGTGGAACTCCATGTGTAATCGGCAGTGGTTTGCTAGTATGGATGTTAATTTTGACTTGTTGTGTTCTGTTACTCATATAACTTTTTAATAGTTGGAGTTCTTTGCCTTTGATACCAATGTTTTCTATTTTTTTTTAAAGTGTTTCGTTGCAAATTGAATTTAAAGGTTTTACCTAAATCTAGATATACCTATCGCTATGCATTTATACCCTTGATCTAAGTTGCTACGTATATTACCTATTGTACATGCCAAAGCTTCTTTTATGCCTATTTTTTCTATAAATCCATATTGTTTATCCGAGATTAATTTGTTTTCTTCCAGGTATTTTATAATTTGGTTTTTTAATACTCTTTCGAAATAATAATCCAAGGTCGTGATACTCTCAAATGATATTCCCCCAGGAGAAATACTGTTTATTTTTTATAATAAAGCAGATAACACACATTATTATATTTTACTATCGCTCTATGTTAATTATATTTGATTGCATTTGAATATTTAATATATTTCAACGGCAGAAATGTTTTTTTGATCCTTTTATATCCGTTTCGTGCATATTCATGTTTATTTTAAGCAAAAAAGCTCCAATCAAGTTTATACCTATTGACCGATATTAAACGCTCGTGTTATTGGAAATTATTATTTGAACACGTTTGTGTGTTTATTGTTCATGCCATGCTTCGTGGTATTAAACAATTAATAAAATAAATTGAGGTAAATACTAAGGTGTGAATAACATACATAGTTGGAAAATGGCCTTGTAAGCCGAAACAACTGTCACAATAATAATAAAATAAAACTAAAACACTTGCAGAACTTAATAATAGCATTATTAAATTTAATTTAAATTAAATCAAAAAAATTAAATAAATAAATAAAATAACATACTTGTTTTTTCTTGATACGTGGGACTGTCAGCGTCAGTAAAGAACCATATCTGAAACAAAAAAATAAATCTATTAAAATGGGTTGAACAATCGGAAATACAATGTAGATATCTATCTTCCAATGAACTGGAGTTGAAATTTACGGTGACCGGTCTACTCAGTGGAAACTTTTTAAGTGAATGAATATTGAGTACAAACTTTTCATCGGATGTTAATTCCTCACACGATAATTCATGTCTCGAAGCGTCGAAAAATGATAATTGGGGGTTTTAACCTTAACTTAGGTTAGGTTAGGTTAGGTAAGGTTAGGTAAGGTTAGGTTAGGTTAATGTGAGTTATGATTTATGATATGATGAATTATCGTGTCTGAATAAATTTACTATGGGAATTCAGACGCTGAGATCTCATAGTCCGATTAGATATGGAACCGAAATTTACAAAGCTTTTCTCTCTGTGATTTTCAACTCGAATCGTCATTTAGATTAGAACGCCGTAAATAATAAACTACCAAAAATAAGAAACTACGGCAATTTGCTGATTAGCCAATTAGATATAGTAAAATACAGGGAAATATGAAATAGATATAATGTAGGTAGGTCCATGAAACGGTTAAATCTAGTTAGTAAAACTTGTATCACACACAGCTATAATTATTTAAAAGGAGTTGTTTACGTCGTCAACAAATAAACTAATTGGTTTTACTCCTGGCAAAGAGAATCTCCAAATCCGAAAGTACATATTAATATACAGTATGTGATGCAACGTAGTACAAAACGTTTGATTCAAACAACTCGGAAAATTTTCCGACTTAAACGTGAAGCTCCAAACATCGCTTTGTTAGCTTCAGAATTTCGGGCGCAAGTAGCGAGCAATTTAATCAGAGGTAAATAGTTCCCGGCTCTCTGACCATAAGGATTCCCGGAATATTTGCCTAATAAAACGCTCCGTCAAAATAGCTTTATGCACTGGCGGATTGCGGGAGGCGGCTATAAAACCCACTGATCGGTGGACATAATAGTGCAGTCTGGAAAGAAGTGCATGGAACTGGGTAGGAATGCATTATACTGCTAAAGCAGACTAGGGCGTATTGATGGGCAAAGAAAATCACAGACAAGTCAATTTGGGAATTTTCTGTTGAGATGCGCAAGTTACCAAGAAAATCGTATAACGAAATCACTGACCACATAAACACTGGAGTTGGGTAAACAATTTGAAGTAAAATCTAGGCCAATTATTCGCTTGCTAAAGCAATTATTATTTTATTTATTTTTTATTATTATTTATTTACAACAAGAAGAATTTTTTTTAATACAAGTTTTAGGTGGTCCCACAAAGCTGTCACCATGACGGCTTGTCTGTAATATGTTTTCTACCAAATAATAATTGAAATAAATATTTTTTTTATTTGAAATTTAATTAAAATTTAATTTAATAATGTTTATTTATTAAGTTCTGCAAGTGTTATAGTTTTTATTATCGTGACAGCTGTTTCGGCTTACAAGGCCATTTTCAAACTCACAGTTTGACTTGCAGAACTTAATAATAAACATAATAAATTTTTTTTAAATTAAATGGAGTTCTACGAATTAAACACAAAAACAATAAAGAAATTAATTTTTTGTATTTCTTGGGCATTAACTATGTAACAATTATTTACATTGAAAATTAAAACTCTTCAAAACAAAAAAGAAATTAATACTTGCTCCGAAGGAATGATTATGAAAGTGCTATCGAAAATGTACGTAGAGAGGTGTGTTACAGAGTTAACAATTACTGTTTAAAAAAAAAACGAATTTTCATATTTGCACAATTCACATAATGTTAATAATAAAATTTATTATACAAAATCAAAGTGGTTTTAACAGAAAGTTAAATATATAATTAAAATATCAATGAATCGACCGTGGGTCCCTAAACAACTCGCCGCTAATCCTGGACTTGTTTGGGGCGATTTACATATAGAATGGTCCGGGTGCTTGGGGAATTATAATTCCATAATTAATGTGAATGGCTCTAACTACAGCCTCCGTCCACCACATGCCGTATACAGAATATGTACAATATAATTTATGCTGTATTGTCCTTCCACTGAGAGCTCCGTCGTAATCTCTCTCTGTTAAATGCTTCGTTTATGGGAAAGAGGGAGTGGTTACAATGGAGCGATTAGCGGGATACCTTATTATACCCTGCATGCAAGAAAATTCTTTCAGTGAATACAATATTTTGTAGTTCAAACTCGTTGATAAATACTTAGTCCAGCGGTTGTCAACCTTTTTGAGCCTGCGTACCCCTTGACCCTTACAACAAATTTGTTGTACCCCGTACATGTATCATGCCGAAAGACATGTATCATTTGTAATTTTTTAATGCTCTCATTATTACATGTATTTAACAATCGAGCCACACAAATTCAATTAATGCAATTTTATAGAGTATATCATTAACCAGTGATTTTACAAGCGAAATTGAACAAATGTTCTTCTCAAAAACTCAAAAACTCACAAAATGTATTGAGAGGATAAATTTTTCAACTTCAAAAAAATTGTAGAAAAAAAGATTCTCGTGTATTAGATAATAAAAGCCCGATTTCCTGTTATACCATGTATAATCAACGATACAATGTTACAATGCAGTCAATGTGACTCTTGAGCTTGCTTTTCAGAGCAAAGTTTTACAAAGTTTGGCTCAATTTTACACAGCTAGAGCCTCAAGCCAGCATTCAGGCGATTGCGATATATATTTTTTAATGAACGCATAGGAAGAGAATGCCTTTTCATACAAATACGTGCTTGAGAATGGTATTAATATTTTTAGAGCTAAAGCTGCTGAAACTTTGAGCTGAGTTTTAAACCCTACATTCGTGCCATGATATTGCGTACCCCCAATTATTGCTTCGCGTACCCCAGGGGGTACGCGTACCACAGGTTGAAAACCACTAACTTAGTCGATGGATACAATAGATTGGCTTCAAGGATTGTAATATTGACCAACAAAGAAAAGTCTCGCAGGGAGGAGATTATTTACCATGTACCACAATAATGACAACTGTAGCTCTGAGGCACTTTATCTAACCTGCCCATACACGAGAGATAAGGTTCAACCAAAATGACCTCATTTTCAAATATATCCTTTAAAATCGCCAGGTTATCTAAACACAACTTATTATCAGTCGTCGTTCCCTACATCCTGAACCCCGCGCAAATTTTCAGGATGAGACAGTCTCATTCGGTTCACTGCAGTACCTATGTAATCGTATGTTCACAGAGAGATAGACACCGTTGTTTCAGAATTCCCTTCGAGTTCAGAACATTTTAGCTTCTCGTTATTTCATTTACTCTGTTATTTTATATTCTAATATAAGATTCGAGTTATCGATTTGTTCAAAATTCTCTTCGAGAATAGATATATTTATTAATTTGTTAATTTAATTAAACCAGCCTATTATACTAATAACAACTTAGGAAATTTTTTAATAAACGCTAAAGACAGAGAGGATATTTTAAGCCACTCGGGCATTTACAAACTTAGTTGTAATGATTGTCCAGCCTTCTACATTGGACAAACATCACGTAATGTAAAAAGTAGAACAAAAGAACATTTAAGATGCTAAACTAGTTCAGGTTTTTCAAAGTTCGCGGATCATTTAATTGATAAAGATCATACTTTCAACCACGATTCAGGAATTAAAGTCCTACATAAGAACGGAATAGGTTTAAGAGTTAACAATTTGATTTTAGAAATAAAAAAAATCAGTAAATTCAAAGGAAGAAATCATTAATAACCCACTAAATTTAACATTCAGTCCAATTTTATGTAGGTTCCCCGTGTATTCACTTATCCCCCATTCCCCTCCTCCCTCCCACAACTGACGCTCTGTCCCACTCTAGTATACTGTCCCTTTCTTTCATAACATTATGTATATATATGTTTACTTCTGTATTTTTGTGGACATTATTTTTGTAACAGTCCTGATGATGGTACGGAGGTACCGAAACCGGTAGACGTTATTTATTTAAAATGTCAAGTCACAATGTGTTTGCTTATATAATATATTTATGTTGGTCCACCTAATTGTTTTGACCAATCTCCGCAATGCGATTTTCCATGTATTGATTTTAATAGAGTTTAAGTATTTTCAGATTTGAGTTTCTTGCGGTAAACATCTACAATGGTCATTGAAATGTAAGACGTTAATTCCATATCATCATCCTGGCCATATATTCATCGGTTTGCGAATAAAGGGAGGTTTCTATATAATCAATGGATGTTTCTATGAAGCTGTTGGCACGAAGTGGTACCGATCGGATTCCAAAAACAATACACGCCGACACAATGTGGTATTATTTGATCGATATATTTCTGATCGTTTTGAGAGGTGGTAGTTAATGAATAGCCTATTCAGAAGTCAGCATTCTCCATTAAAACTATTATAAGTACAATTTCAATATTAACGTCATTTTTAGGAAAATATTTAACAGAATGGAAAGTCACTAACACACAAACAATGAGTGGTATGATTTGGATTGAAAGTCAAGTAGAGTACAGGGGAGAGTTTTTACGTTTGTCTTGAATAATTTCGAAAGCAATTGAACCTGACAAGACCTAAGACCTTTCAAATGCGATACGATACGATTGTACCACCCCAGCCAGGAGTACTCCTGTACCGGTGAGACCAGTACACCAGGGGGCACTGATTTGTTAGGACATGGAACAAATGCTCTGAAGATAAGAAGGAGATTGGTGTTTAATCCACCGATATACATGGCAACCTAATAAGCCAATATTGGACTTTAGGACGGACAGGAATAAATGAATGGAATGAGCGTTAATTTTTTCCTTTATTTATGCCTTCCCTCTTCTTGCCTCTTCTCGGCTCTTCTCGTTTCTTCTTGTCTTTTCTTGCCTCTTCTTGGTTCTTCTTGCTACTTCTTGGATGTTTTTGCCTCTTCCTATCTCTCCTTGATTCTTCTTGGCTCTTTTTGTCTCTGCTTGTCTCTTCTTGGATCTTCTCTTCTCTTCTTGACTCTTCTTGCCTCTTCTTGGAAGTTCTTGTCTCTTCTTGCTCATTCTTCGCTTTTCAGAACCTACCGTTGTTATTTTTGCATCTCCTTTCAAATTCTCACATATTGTTGGTTCGTCTTGGTTCGTCCTTTTTTCTTGTATCTAATTGTTCCTTCATATTTCTTCTAGTCTTGTTTTGTCTCTTCTGGTCCCTTATTATCTCTTCTCGCTTCTTCTCGGCTCTTCTTGGTGTTTCTTGCAACCAACTTCTTCTCGCTCCTTCTCGGCTCTTCTCAGTGTTTCTTGCAAATTCTTGCGAATTTTTATCGACCGGTAAACATGTGCAGGAATAAAGGTTTTGATCAGGAGCTTGACCTAAGACCTTTCAAATATATTTTAATTGCGATAAATCCTAGACCTATCCAGCCGGACTCTCGACTGATTGATTCGTTCCTCCGTCACTCCTAGACACACAGATCCCCAGATTCCTACCCACTCCTCATACCTTTTTCCTTCCCAACACATCCTCTCCTTCCTTTGCTAAAAAGAACCCTCCATACATCCCCAACGACGACATAGGGCCTGAGGGGAATAATTTTCTTCAGGGCCTCCTGTGTGGAGCTATTGTAAAAAAAATCGTTAGTCTAATTTATAACAGTTTAATCTAGAGCACAAATTAAAAAAATATTATGACACGAATTTACTTGCGGACTTTCAAATGTATTGACTGCCCCATAAAAATCAGTACGTGACAAACTAAATCAATTAAATAAATAAATGTATGAAGGCAGTATTTTACTATATCTGTCACCTGTCAAAGTTGTAGGTACCGAACAAATGATATTATTTTTTCACTGTCAATTCTGTCAACCGCCAAACCGGACAACTACTCAAGTTGTTTTGAAAAACGAGTTAGATACCAAATATCCAGGGGCGCAGCATCCGACTGAGTGCTTGCATGGCTGTTTAACCTTGACGTATTACAATTTTTCAAATCAACGTTTTCAAATCAAATAAATACGTAGAAAATATATTTCATCGCCGGCAACCCGGGCGTTTATTGAGATAAAATAATATTTTATAAGCAAGTATATATATATAGCCTCACTAGACGATGTCTGTTCTGAGACGATACGATACGATACGATTGTACCACCCCAGCCAGGAGCAATCCTGTCCCGGTAAGACCGGTATACCAGGGGGCACTGATTTGTTAGGACTAGGAACAAGTGCTCTGAGGATAGGAAGGGGGTTGGAGTTTAATCGACCGGTATACATGGCAACGTAATAAGCCAATATTGGAATTTAGGATGGGTAGGAATAAAGGAATGGATTGAACGTTATGATTTTGTATTTCCTTTCTTTATGCCTTCCTTCTTCTTGCCTCTTCTCGGCTCTTCTTGGATCTTCCTGTCCCTTCTTAGTTTTTCTTGTATCTTCTTTTCTATTCCTGCTTCTTCTTGTCTCTTCTGGGATCCTTTCGTCTCTCCTTGACCCTTTTTACTAATTCTTGTCTCTTCTTGCCTCTTCTTGATTCTTCTCATCTCATCTGGGCTCTGCTTGACTCTTCTTGCTATTTCTTGTATCTTAATGTTTCTTCTTGGCCCTTCATGCATCTTGAATCTTCTCGTCTCTTATTGCCTTTACTTGTAGACAATGTCTGTTCTGAGACGGGTAATAATTCAAACATTAAAAAAGGATAAAAAGGTTTTTTTTTCGTTGTTTGTTTTTGGGGTGTTATGCCGTGTTTTGCTACCTCCTTATCCAAAAACAAACAACGAAAATGCTTTTGGCCGTGAAAATCTAAAAACGTATCAGGATAAAAAGGTGTACATGAAAATACAAAATATAAACATATAAGTCCATATATGAAATAGATACGTCCGCAGTGTAAAAAATATACAATGCACCTAAGTACGGATGGATCTGTGAGATTCTAATAGAAAAAAATCAATTAATCAGACAGTGGACAGTCATTGTGCATGTAAAATAATTTCATTTTCTTTGAGGCATTTAAGTCTACAATGGAATATGTTGGTCATGCATAACTCGAATTCTGAAAATAACCAATTTATGTCGCTACAAAACTACTATCGCAATGTTGAAAGAACCAGACAATAAGTTTCAAGTCACGCGTTTGGATAAGCATGCCATAACGCTTGAAAAAACTCCTGAACGTGACTCACTGAGAGCGAATATAAAACTAATCTCTACCGAAAACCACCTACGTAAAATAACAAATACCTGTCAACATTGTGTTGAAAAACGTTGTGAATTTTACATTGCCGATTCAATTGCTTTTAGGGAAAGAGTGAGCTATGTGCCGACCAATTTCTCACTACGCCACTGTCCACACACATCTGCTATTGACAGAATATTTGAAAACCGGCTCCAAGAAGCTGAACCAATAATATTTATGTATTAATTGTTATTGCCGATACAAATCAAAGCCGGTTTTGACAAGCAGTGAAACCAAAATCTTATTCGGCGAGTCCAGGGTAGCATTCCACGGGTACAAACAACGACCTGTATTATTACATTAAGCATACGAGTGTGCTGTGCAGCTTTGTTCTCATCGAGGCTGTCTGACCATGATCATCAGCTCTGGCTTACCATCAAATTGATAAATTACTGCATAAAAAATCACTTTGGCAATGATTGGCATCTTTGAATATTATTGTGTTGATTTCACGAGTACAAATTGATGGAACTGTGAAATCAAATGAAATCGTCTGGTGCACTCTTGAATCAAAACGACATAAGAGTTCCAAAACCATGTATAATTTTATGATCAACCCCACTTTGAAGTATATACCTAAGTTTTGGAAACTTTGCCGAAATTTGTTGACAATACACGGAGAAAAATGTTATTCTAAAGTACGATCATTTTATTCGTAAAAACGGGATTGAAGTTCTTACGAACAAATTAACAGGGTTTCAATGTTTATTGGCGGGAAAATTTAAGAATAATTAGTTGGTATACGTACAAAATTAAGTATACCAACAAATTATTCTTACATTTTCCCGCCAATAAACATTGAAACACTGTTAATTTGTTCGTAAGAACTTCAGTCCCGTTTTTAACCGTTTTTACGAATAAAATGATCGTACTGTAGAATAACATTTTTCTCCGTGTATATAATACAATATACCATACCTGGAAGAGCTGGGTACCAACATGAATCAAGTTGCCAAACAGTTGTCCTACAGCGCAACTAGGCGTACTTATTATCACATCAAATCGAAAATTATAGCCGGGAGAAAAATATAATAACTGGCCAAGCGGAAGGTAGGATAAAATGAATAATAATATTTGGGTGATTTGCATAGCCCCCGATTTTGTGTAAATCATCTCAAGGGTGCCAACAATACTCTACTGGTACTATTTTTTTTTTATTGAAAGCATAGTTATAATAAATAAATCAACAAACAAGTCCCGCGAAGCCAATTGAATTGGCTTGTCAGCAGGTGCTTATAATTTAGTAACATATACATAATTTACATTTTTTCATACACAATATAAATATTTTTTTTCCGATAGCCAATTTTTCACTATATATTTAACCTTATTCATAAAATTACATTGTTTTATAGTGTCAGGTAATAAATTAAATATCTTCGGTATGTTGTATTCAAACGTTCTCTGTCCGTACTTATTATTAAATTTCGGAACTATTAACCCGTCATTGCGCGTGAATCTAGTGCTGTATTTATGTTCTATACTAGTAGTAGTAGTAGCAAGAGTATCTATTATACTAATAACCTACTGTTATAGCGAAACCCGGTCGGCATTGAGTATTTGTCCGGTCGGTGGCAGAGTAGGGATCGCGTTTGCGTACTACCCAGGCGACTCGTTTTCAGTTCCTCGGCTGATTAAGTCCTCCATCACGACACAAACAACATTTTCCGCTTATCGCGGTGTAGTAGGAGATTTTCAAATATTGTCAGGTTATTCGTAACCCGCTATTGTTTCTCTTTCTTTTTTTAAAAAATAAATGTTTTATTTTAAATTATAATATGACATCTCGAAATATCTGCTTCGTATGAACTAACAAAAAATAAATTTGTTTATTATATTTCATTACAATGTGTAAAAAATAAAAGCGAATCCCTTTGTGAAATATTATTCCCATGTGACCTCCCCAGCACATTATATTATATTGTTAACGTCCGGTAACAATCACCGAATAAATTGGCGCCGAAATGAGATCACTCACAGTTGTTGTGTGGCGGGAAATTAATCTATGGGATATATGGGAGGTGCCATCAATCTGCTTTTGAATATTCAATCTGTTGTAGAGATGAACAATTATAGGATGAAAAATAGGTTTCGAAATGTTCGATTAAATCTACGAAATACCTGGATTCTCAAAGAAATCAAATCAGCTTATCTTTAATGAATTTTTCAGATGGTACTGCACGGAAATAATGTTTATTTTACACTGCCTCTTTGCGACTAGGGCCATTGTAACCGTGAGGGTAAGGAGAAATCAAAATAATAAGAACGATAAATTCGAAAGTTCGATCATCGTAATTAACAGTTATGTTCTTAAGTTTTTTATCCCATTATGGCTTCGGCGATAGCCACGCATGCAGAAAAACATATGCCACTGATATTGTTTAAACAACACGATAAATCTTCTTTACTGTATAATAATAAAAATTTCTCTGTTTAAACCACAAATGCTTTCCTTAACGAAGAATGGCAAACTAGTATAATATGGCCCCATACATAAAAAAGCGAGACAAATTGAAATGTGAATATCACAAGAGGAAATAGCTACACGGAGAAAAAACGATTTTGACCCGCACGATAATTTATCAGGCCATATTTATAAAACATTCGTTTAGAAATGTTTTATCTAGTTGCCCTGATAATACAACATGACGATACAACGAAAAAATACGTTGTACCAACAATGCATACCTACGTACGAAATGTGTTATAATAATTTATTCTTACATTTTTCCGACAATAAACGTTGAAACCTGTCAATTTATTCGTAAGAACTTCAGTCCCGTTTTTAACCGTTTTACGAAAAAAATTATTGTATTTTAGAATAAAAATTTTCTCCGTGTACTTTGTACAGCGTATAAAATTCTCACAATACTTTTGAAAGAAAGATTAGAACGTCACTCAGAGAACTTGGAGAGAATCAGGCAGGCTTCAGGAAGGGGAAATCCACCACTGATCAACTCTTCACTACTCGACAAATCCTGACCAAATGCTGGGAATTCGATATATATCAACTATTTGTGAATACCGCCCAAAATAGTCAAGCTTGTAAAAGCAACAATGGTCGGCTCACGGTGTCGAGTAAGGATAGGAGGTGAAACAACAGAGACTTTCAACGTCTCCCAGGGGCTGAAACAACGTGATCACTCTTTTCAATATTGTACTGGAGCACGACGTGAGGAAGACAACGATCACTACCAACTCAAACATATGCTACAAAAGCAATCAAATAGTTGGCTACGCAGACGACCTTAACATTATCGGAAGATCCCCACAGGTTGTAAGAGAAGTGTTTGACCCTTTGGAGACTGCGGCAGGAGAGGTGTGTTTGCAAATCAATGAGAATAAAACTAAAATCATGATGCAAACCAGAACCCCACACCGCAGAATAAAAGAAAAGGTGAAAATTAAAGACACTTATAACTTCGAAGTAGTCGAAGAGTTCACCTACCTGGGCTCCATCTTAACGCAGGACAACGAAGACCCAGTAGAAGTAAGAAAGCGCATCACAGCCGCTAACAACACTTACTTCGCGTTGCTACCAGTGTTCAAATCCCGAAACGTCCATAGGAAAACCAAAATAACCTTATATAAAACAATTATTAGACCGGTCTTGGCCTATGGATGTGAGGCGGAAACACTGGCAGCAAAGTCTGCGGAACGGCTGGACACCTTCGAAAGAAAGGTACTTCGTAGAATCTTAGGAGCGGTGCGAGAGGGAGAGGCATGGAGAATCCGCCACAACAATGAACTCTATGATATCTTCTCTATACATTTAAGGTTCCAAAGACTTATGGAAAGATGGGCCGGATATGTGCACAGAATGCCAAACACATGAGTACCGAAGAAGGTTCTACTGGGACACCCGGGAGGTAAACGAAAGGCGGGCAGACCTACGCTGAGATGGGAGGATGATGTCAGGAAGGATGCCAGAGGACTACTCCATGTTGTAGATTGGAAGACGACGGCCGAGGACAGAAGGTTCGAAATGGGCTGTAGCGCTATTGAAGAATAAGAAGATACTTTCTTTGGTGTGATGATTCATCGTTAATGATGTTGATTCTCTCTAGGCAAATTCAATTGTTTTTGGTCTACTAAGGAGGCCCATCTTTGAACATCAATCAGTTGAGTAGTTATTAAATTAATATAGGTACTCTTTCACTTTTTATATATCTAACCCGGATCACGGGAAAATGCAACATTATAAAACAAATGATCAAAGTTCAAATGTCAATAAACAAACCAGCCAAAAAACCACAAAGCATCAAAAACCACAATTAAACGTGGGTAGGAATTAACAGCCTACGGTTAATTATCATCACTAATATCAATTAAATAATAAAAATCTTAACTACAACAAAGTACAAGGGTGACAACAGTAAAATTTTCCGTGAATTGAACAATCTGTGTAATTTTCAACATTTTGTATAATTTCCAGAAGCGCGCCGCATAATTTTATAGGTTTATTTCTTTCGAGAAGAACACTTATTGGCAATGCCGACATAATCTGTAATGTGTCCATAATCAGTTCTAACATTGTTTGAGTTATTTATTGTTTTTGTGTTAAATTCGTAGAATTCCATTTAATTTTTTTTAAATTTAATTTAAATTAAATTTAAAAATGATATTATTAAGTTCTGCAAGTATTATAGATAAGGAGGTGAGGGGAATATAATAAATGATTAGCTCATAAGGGGGCATACATTAATTACGTGAGCAAAAAAAAGGGGGGGGGTCCAGGAAAATCTCACCAAATCTCATTATACCGAGAGGTGGTCAATAAAAATCTCACGTCAACTTCAAGAGAGATAATAATTTTTTATTAATTATTTCACTTCTTTTGAAGTGTCCCATTTTGCCAGCTGAAAAAATGGCTATTATGAAAAACATTTATTTCGAGAGTAAGAAAAAATCTCACGTGAGGGGGGGGATCCCACTAAATCTTACTTAATCTCACCAAGGGGGGGAGGGGTCTAAATTTTTTTTTAAACAGCTAACATCTCGTAATTAATGTATATACCCTAACATCACAATATCATATCGTCAAACATAGCGTCGGTGTCGTTACAATCCTCAATGGTCACATATTACTAAAATTATGAATAATGAATATTCAGATTAATCCATATGTCCATGTCCCAGGATCGGCAAAAACCGTTAATTGGAACAAAATTCCCATTACAAATTCCGTATTAACGGCGATGAATGGGTATTAAATTCCTTTGGGAGTTGATATTTGCAGTAGCCATACAGAGGACAGAGTGGTCAAAAACAAGCTCATAAAGGGGTAAATGAAATAATTAATTTTAAAAGGCAAGAACAAAATATTACATGTTGGTTTTAGTGTTATTTATTTATTTTTGTTTTTAACTTAATACGTAAAACCTCAAATTATAATATTTTAATTAATGAAGATAATATTAGCGAAATTCAATCGAAAATCTGATACAGAAAAATCAGATAATAATATTGTCTTCATTAATTAAAAATGTTTTTTATTCATTTACTAGCTGAACTCCCGGCGTTGCCCAGGCTGTACATTGAGTTTTTCAAAATCATATGTGGACAATAATTTTCCTCTAATTTTAAAAGTCAAAAGTGCAAAACTTCATAAAAAAATATCAAAATACTATTTCAAGAGGGAAGGAAAGGGAGGTTTTCAAAATATCATGTAGACAGTGTCCTTCTTCAGGTTAATATTGTTTTATTATGTTTCACGTTCTATGGTCGTTTATTCATGAGTAAATACTCTCAGAATCAATCAGGTGAAAGACCAGCATTCAGAATCGACACTTAACCACTGGAGCGACAGAGCAATTAAAATATTTTGTCTCGGATTGCTAAAGGAAATTTTTTTGCCCATATTAAAAAAAAATCATACCTCCGAATTTGAATATGGAAACATTCAAACTGATTATAGTTCTATGTAGCCAGTGAATTCCCCTATCTTTTGTCTATTATCACATATTTGTAGGATTTATAAAAAATATATAATTAAATTTTTAACCTTAAAACATTCTAATGAATCTAGAGAATATGGATTTTGTTATATTTTGAATGTACATTATATTATATAGTCGTTTTAATAAAATAAAAATTATTGAAAATTTGCCACATTTTGGCAACAAAGCAATCCGAGGTTTTGGAAATAGTGCCATAATGTGGCAAAAAGCGCTCGGGTGGTTAACCGTGTTTGGTAACCAGATCTGAGTGGCCAGGTAAATACTCCCCAACCTTCCTCACCTCATCCCTGTCCCCTCGCCGTTCTCTTCAGCCTCACAACTTAAAAACGCCACAGTACCACTGACTCCGGGTAGCTCGAATATCAGGCGGTATCCAGATTTAAATTTTTTTTATTCATTTCTTGTAAAGGTCTTCAGTAAAATAACTTCCCTCGGAGCCTATGTAATTTAGAGGGGTGCTATGTGGAGGCCGTTTTGAGGAGAGGAAGGAGTGAACGTGGGGCTTGAAGAAATCCATGTTGTAGAAGGGAGGAAACACAAAGGAAGAACGAGTCGTATAAACGACCCTTTCTCATGTGATAAATGTTGGGCACGAGTTTGGTGTATTTCCCGACTAAGCACCAGTACCGAGGGATCAATGACGCTGTATCGCCGAATCTTCCATTGAAATACCGGTAGAACTAGGACAACACTAGTGGATACAAAATTGCGTTAACTGCTCTCCTATAAATTTTGTTATATTTTTTATTTTTTTTATTTCAATTTATTTCAATTTATTTCACCTCTTACACACAACAATTTTACAAATTTTAATCATTGTTTAACAATAGAATAACTAAATAAAAACAAAAATATAATAAAAAGGTATAACAAAAAGGTGAAAACATCATATTTTTTTGGTTTCTACACCAATTAAGAGAACTGGCTTGGTGTAGGAGTTATGTAAGAATATACAATTTTTAGTCCATAATTAATATAATATCTTAAGGACCAGATTAAGATCATACCCGGTGGAGCAGAAATAGATTTTACTAAAATATTGCTGTCACTGTTGCTCTTACTCCACCGGATATTGAGAGAAAGGGACAATGCACTGACACCTAACTAAAATGGAGGTTTTGTTTTTATTCCCCACTTTTCTCCTCCAAAAGTGGACTGATTTTCAATTTTTTTTTTACCAACTACATAAGAAAAAACTATTCTATGTATGTACGTTTTGCTTTTTTTAAAAAAACATTGTCTGGTTTGTATACTGAACATCTTTTGACGGCGTTTAAACCAGTCAATTTTATTGATTTTTGGAAGGTCATAACTTCTATAAAAAGTAACTTATCAAAAAAACAAAAAGTACCGACACGCTAGTAGTTGATATCTATTTTATGCAAAAACAATATTTTCTCTAGGGTTAAAATCCAGAGAGATAAATAGGGAATACGTTTGTATGGAAAAATCACCGCCGGGTATCCTCTTAAGGAAGACATTATACAATATTTGATGGTTTGATTTACAGGATTAAGGTTACATGATTTTATTGCATACAGTTTTTTAAGAATAGTTTGATCTTTTTCTGTTATTTTTTTCTATATTTGCCTATTCGAGTGACAAAGTTATATCTGCAACTGCACTGCTCTGCTATAACGAACTTCAGAGACAGATATTGTAAAGCTCATAATACCAACAGACTGGCGTCAGATGAAACAATATTGAATTAATTAAACCAATATTAATCTAGAGCTATTGACGACGCTCCACGTCATACACTTTCACGTAAGATAATACATGTATGGTTAATGAATTCCCCAAATCTGAAACTGTATAATCGCAATAATAATCACCCTACGTTGTGTAGTTGTTTGTTTAGTGTTTACTGTGTATAAATAGTGTATATGTTCTCTGTAGTCTGTTCAGCCTGACACAAGCATTAACAGTGCCAAATTAACAAATCATCCCCACTGAACCGACTACACGCAATATTTCAGTATACCGTTCGGTTGAAAGGGAATTAGTTCCCAGCTGATACAACCGTATAAGCGGATTCACGTTCGCGGGGATTTGGCGCAGAATTGATTAAAATCGATCTAATAACCACGTGACAGTTCATTTGGAGAGATATCAAAAAGCCGTTATGCCGCTGCTGATCAGAATTAAATTACGCTGCCTAATTCGCATTTAATAAGAGACAATTCGCATGTAATATTATTGACACAATCAAAACGGGTAGACGGATAAGCTATTATGGAAAAAGATTAATTAATTTTGGGTCACTTGACTATCAAACGTCGTACTCGGACACATAATGTTAAAAAACTAGTCAACTATAATACAACCAGTGGTCTATTCAAAGTAATATTCTCATTTCGTACCTATTACATAGCGTTATACGACCTTAAAACTGCCAGGTATTTCGACAAATCGGTGAAAAAATTCTTAGGGCCCATTAACCAGCGGCCGAGAATTCAAATTTCGACTTGTGTTCGTGCCCTTGCAGCTGTACAGAGCGGTTCCAATGAGAAAGATTGATTATTCTCCGTACCCAAAAGTTTAACTAATAACTCAATATCGACTTTATTTCATTCAAAAATTTGCTAATATATACCTACATTCAAGTAAGCAATAAAAAATATTTTTTGATCATAAATCATAAGTATTTATGATTTTTCAACAATGTATAAGCAAAATAACGGTGAAAAAAAATTTGAAATTGACCTAAAATAAATAGACAAACTGAGGTATTTTCGTTGCAAAAGACGTTCCCAGATTTATTTAATGATTTTAATTGAACTAAATATAAATTCTGAAAAGTGTATTTACTAAATTATGTATCGATTTATTTTACTATATGATTATATGATTTGAAATGTGTGTTGTATAATACAATATTTCGTTTGAATATTTAACAAATCTGCCAACGACCAACGGTATAACCTTACTATATCAAAAATTTAAAACATAAATTTACCAGACAAAATAACAATCTTTAGAAATCAATTATGTTTTTTTTTTTTGTAAAAAAGAGTCAATACGTCAAGAATTTGATTTCAAATAGACAAATTTCCGGTATTCTTTGGTTATACCTTCTTAAAAGATTTAACATTAAAAAATCAAAGAATTCACAAAGCTTTCGAACGCCGGTAAATGTTAATATTATTTCCTCATCATCCCTGACGTTTGCAACACAAGGATCATATGAATGACGTGCGCATTTTAGCGGGAAATGCGACAGTAATGGACGCCCGGAGGCCCGACTGGCTGCCTGCGGACGATCGCGTCTGATATGAGCTTATTAGGCTATTGATGAAAATTAGGGATGTGATGCATAATGCTAATTAAAATGAAACTATTTAGAATTATAATGGAGTCAAAAGTGAAAACAAAAATTCTTTTGGAAAAAAGAAAGCTTTACTGTTTCTGCAGGGGTACAAGATAAGTAAGAACTCTGAAATATGGCCACTGAAGTATTGCAACTGAGAGCTTCTTTATAGAATTACCTAGTTTTCTGTTACATGCCTAGTTTATAATAAAGAGGGAGAGGATTCAATGGAGCTATCGGTGATACGCCTTTATTACAGAATTTCGTTATAATACTACTCAATTATTCAGGCTTAAAACGATCATTTGAAATCAAATTTATCAACAGTATCCAAAGTATTTTTTTTTTACAATTAACACCTGCCGTATCAGGTTTCCTGTAATAGAGGCAAAGCCATTGAAAGAATAACAAACATGCCTTCTGAGATAAATATGTCATTATTAGAGATTTTATGATAATTTTAAGCAAAGTCCATTTCAAGAGTTTAATTTAAAACGAAACTTGTTGGTTTGGAAATGACTCTTCTGCCGAATCCAATTAACTCGTAATAAAAATGGAACGCACACCGACAAGTTAGTACGTAGTACCTACGTAAATTATGTTCTATAATGAATACGTAAAACCTACACGGAGAAAAATGTTATTCGAAAAAACGATCATTTTAATAGTAACAACGGTTAAAAACGGGACTGAAGTTCTTACGAACGAATTAACAGTGTTTCAATGTTTATTGGCGGGAAAATGTAAGAATAATTTGTTGGTAGGTATACGTACGAAATTACGTTTAACAACAAATTATTCTTACATGTTCCTGCCAATAAACATTGAAACCCTGTTAATTTGTTCGTAAGAACTTCAGTCCCGTTTTTAACCTTTTTTACTATTAAAATGGTCGTTTTTTCGAATAACATATTTCTCCGTGTAGATGTGCGTTGTACCGACGAAAATGCCGGTGAAGGGTGAAGTTAGTGCACGCCTCAGAAGGCTTCATCCGCATTGAATTTTGTACAGAATTTGTTGCAACTTGCTGCAGCTGTTGCAAAAAGTTAGAAGTTTCGTTGACAAACTTTTGAGACTCCGCATTACGTGACTGTCTCTTTGGAAATTAGCAAATTACGAAACATTTACTCCAATTTATACGGTGTGAACAGAGCGGTATTTGGTAGTTAAATTGTTGAACGAAAATGTCACCTCATGAGAGGCTGAACATTAAAAGATTTCCCGGCCTCGGGAAGACCATCTATGTGGCACTTAAGTTATCAACATCATTTATTGGCTTAGCAGTACGTACCATTCGAAATACGTAGAAGAAGAACGACAACACAATCTTTAATAAGCTGTAACATAGAATACCTAACACAAAATAACAAGATTACATAAATTACCTACAAAAAATCTTTAGGGATGGATAGAGCGTAATAAGTTAGGTATATTGTTGCATTTTTTTTTATTACGGTCCTGTATCTAAATGTCGTTATTTTATTGGTCAATGACATAAACATACTTATTCACTGTCGTATACAAATGTATAGACTGTTTATAACGCAAATAAAAAATAAATAAAAAATAAAAATTAAAAAATTAAAAAGTAAGATTAAGAAAGGGACGCTTAGATGGTTTGGGCATGATGTGCGAATGAATGAAGAAAGGAGTGTAAAGAGAATTTATGACGCGAATGTGAATGGTAGAAGAAACCGAGGACGCCCAAGGAAGACGTGGCACCATCAAGTGAATCGGATACTTGAGTCGGGAGTATGAGAAGATGTATGAATGTGAATGAGGCAAGGAGTGTGTGCCACGACCGAGTTGTCAGGCGGTCCGTCCTCTCTGCCTACCCCTGCGGGAAACGGCGTGATGGTTAGTTAGTTAGTTAGAGATTTTTTTTCTTGTCTGTGAATCTTTACTCTCTTCGGGCAGGTAATAAGAGTTTGTAATTCTGCCGTGGTAAATAAAAACACAGTGTCTTCCTTGATAGTCTCAAAACACAGTGAAACAGCAAAAACAGTTGTCGTCTTTGAATCTCAAGAAAGATACTGTGTTTTTACTTATAGGGTACACAATGCAAACCCATAGTCGATACAATACATATTATACTGTTTCGCATACACACGTGTGACGACACTCGTGTGAGTTGTCGCATTATAATACCGCGGTTGTCTGGGCTTAATGAATATTTATGTGACGTTTCCGAAGGCGGTTCAGCCGATTAATGTCATACGTGTTCGAGGGAGACACAAAATCATTGACAGGTCGCGCGGAATCCCAACAGCCGTATTATAATACGAGTTTGGAGATTCATCTCGATGTAGACTGATTATTAGCAGACCTGACAGCACCATTAGCGCTATCAAAGAACAGAGATACAGGAGAATGTATTTAGGAGGATATACAACGAGATAATAGATAAAATATGAAACAATCAAAGTAAAGACAGATCATGATGATTTTCAACAGTAGAATTTATCTCCAATACTTTATTTCATGTCATTTAGTTCAGCATCCCCTTAAAGCAGCAAAGACAAGAGATGAATCCATGTAAGTAATGACTAATGACACTAATAACACAACCCATTATACAGGTTAAGCTGTTTCGACTATATTCATAATTTCACATCATGTCACATAAGTAAGTTATATACAGGTTGTCCCAAAAGTCAACGTTATCCCTTGGAGGGCTGATAGGAACTTAAGACGGACCAGAAATTCATAATATTATGACTTTAGTAAAATTTGGTTAGTTTCCGAGATATTGGCATTTTTATTAATTTCGTGAAAATCGACCTTAGATTAGTGTTTCGAGTGACGCTGAGAAGATTGATTGAGATTCTAAACAAAGTTACAAGGGTTCAAGTACACGGAGAAAAATGAACTGTTAAAAACGGGACTGAAGTTCTTACGAACAAATTAACAGTGATTCAATGTTTATTGGCGGTAAAATACGTTCGAAATTACGTATACCAACAAATTATTCTTAATGTTCCCGCCAATAAACACTGAAACCATGTTAATTTGTTCGTAAGAACTTCAGTCCCGTTTTTGAAAATGAAAATGATAGTTTTTTCTATTAAAATGTTCGTTTTTCTATTAAAATGATCGTTTTTTCAAATAACATTTTTCTCCGTGTACCTTTGGTACTTCGTCGTGGATAAACCTCGTTCGTACATGCCTCTGTAACATATATATTCGCTTCTGCCAGTACTTCTGTTTATGATAATGTTATTTTTCCAGACACATAACCTACATTATCCAAGTTTGAGCTCTTTCAAAGGATAAACATACAAAGAAATACAACAGCTAGACAGTGTTCGCCATCTTTAGAAATTGCACACAGGTCAAAGAAGGTCAGAAGAGCGACTGAGAAGGTCGGTTATTTGATGCGAAGTGATTCACTTACAGAGGTCGTCTTAATGAGCCGCGTGGGCGGTTCGAGTCCCGGCTAATTAATAGTCCTGGCAGTCTCCCGGGGAATCAACAGAGGGCAGGCAATTAACACATGGACCCTGCGCCCTCTACTTTTTACTCTAAACAGGCCTAATTACTATTAGTGTTCGAGAAACGGCCCACTCTAAATTTATGTCCACCTGAATTATTAATTAATCAATGTAAAGCTTCGACCAATATTATACTTCGTCAATGATGTAAAGGGACTCTCTTTCAATTAGAACAACGTGTTTGGAATAAGAATTAACAAAGTTAGAAATATTGTCTAAATTCTATCCTAATTCTAAAATGAATGACGCGGAAGTCTACCAGCGGTTCATTTATGTGTAGTATCGAAATAATTAATTTATTATAAAATTTAAAAAAAAAAATTAAATACGCGTTATATCAAAGATCCAATGTTTACCCATGCTATATCATTAAATACGTGCCACCAAAACACCGTAGGCAAGAAAATACCGAAGGTGTTATAAAAAAACAAAAATTGTCAAGAATTGAAAAAAGTCGGAAGATATTTGACCGGAAGATAAAAGTGGTGGATAAAAGCTAAAACTAGACACTATTAGAAGAAAGGGTATTTTATTTTCTCGCTGCTGTTTAATTTCAGGAAATAACAAATGACATAATAAAGAAGTGCAGAGAGAACATTTCACAAGAAGCATAATAAAAGATAACTAGTACTTTTGAACAAAATCTAAAGATAATTATTTTATCTACTTTTAAATATTATTACCAAACTGCCTAAAACTATTAGTGTTAGGACTATATGAGGAAGGTTCAGGTTGAACCGAAACCGGTTGGATAAAGAAATAATAAAGTGGAATTAAAACAAAGTATTATTGAGTTTATTATATTAGTGATATGTTTAAAACGTTTATTAACAACGACTGTTACCTAAATAAAAAAAATCCCTACGCCCACTTCGCGATATCATGATGCATTCATGTAGCCAACTATTTAATGCAATCATTGTTTACGCCAGCGTTTTATCAATATTTATCCGCAGAACACTGGCCAGTACACATCTCCCCGAATAGTTTTTAAAAACGTGTACCTTATCATACCATTCTCAAAAAATCCTGGAAAAATTATTTCTTCATTTATTACACGCCCTAATGGGCTTTTGCATTTTAGTTTAATAGAAGAATATCACAGTTAATTGAAAAAAAAATTAAATTAAAACAATAAAGAAAACATAATTTTAAAAAAGTAAAAAAAAGCATAAAACTATATAAAACATTAAAACAAAAGCATATAATAAAATTAGATACACATGTACAAATATAAGAAGTTTCACATAAATAGATATTCAATATAGACAAAAATTTCAGAAATTATAGACGTCTATATAGATGTCTCGATATATGAAATAAACAATGTTTATACTGATTTTTTTTAAGGTGAAACATATCTCCCAGATCAGAATATTTATTTCCGAGACTGTGAAGTCTCGGAATCGGGGAATTTTGATAAGAGAGTGTCCTGGTGTTGTTAAAATAAAAGTGTAGTAAATTTCGGGAAGAAATTCAGGCCAGTCAATTTTGTTGTGCAGTATTTTATGTAATAGTATTAAATCTGTGTTTATTCTTCTTTATGGAAGTTTTAATAGGGACATTTATCAAGAAGATTTTTTTTCTACAGGAATATGCAATTTATAGTTTATATATCCCAATTATGTTGAATCTTTTCAATGTTGCCAGAATTAATATTGTAAAAGGGAGACCATATAGTATACCATCGAGTTATACTCTAGTTGAACAATGGATCATCGGAAATGTAATGGCATCATCAATGAGACTAAATCCACAAAAATAACTGCAAAATCACTGGAAGTCAATAAGTCATCAGTTATCACCATAACTGCTATATTGTGATCTTATTATTATCAAATTATTGATGGTATTATTAATCTTTATATTGGGTCATTGAAACGATAAAAATGCAGACGTAATTATTTTACTAATCAAGAGTAATATTTAAGTATTGATATCTATGTAGGATCAATCATAGTCATTACCTCCTCAATTAATTATCGAGTAACAAATGGTTGTTATAACTGGGTGTAGTATAATTAATTCTCGGAACCAGAATAATTACACTACTAATTAATTGTGAATGAGGGCAATAGATCAGTTTGCCGCACAAGATACTAATATCATGTACCAGAATTCATCTCCACACACCCGTTCACACTTCGGGAAATGAATAGAAATTGAGATCACGGAAATTCTCAGATGCTGATGTTTTCAAAATTTCGCCCAAGGATTACAGATGATTAAGGACGAATTGTTTCAAAGAATTTAAATAATCTGTCAAATTTCAAAGCTACAATTAAAGTTCTGTTCAAGTTCTAATTTTATTTATTACTGTAATTATTTCATTATGTACTAGCTGATACCCGGCATGCGTTGCAATTCCAATTAAATAAATAAATTGTTTCTCCCTTCGTGTCATTTCCCATTCGTCCCCGTTCCTATTCCGCCTCCTCTTCCTCTTCCCCTGTTTTCATTTAATATAAAATATTTATTTAAAAATGTGTGTTCAATGTAAAAGCTCTGCCTTTATAACTAATGAGAAATATATACCAAAGATATTCCATAATAGGTTACAATCAAGCTAAATAAAACATACCCATGAAAGATACTAACAAACATGACTGCGTATATTATGTACCAACATATTTTCGCATTTACATACCTACCTAAAAAAAATGGTCTCTAAAAGGATATCAGAGTTCCTTTAGAAGGCAGGCTTTTAGTCCGACGTGTTTACGTGTAAAGATTTAATTATGTGCTTGCGCTGGCGCTAGTGCGGCGAAGGCCACGCTTATAGACTGACTTATGGAATGACAAACCGACCAACATAAAGCGACAGGCAGGCAAAAAACGGTTGCAAAAAAATCTCTTTGGGTACCGACAGGAATATTAAAATTTGATGCATGCTTCACAAACAGATTTTTTAAATAATTTTAAGGTACATAATACATAAAAAAAAACATTCGTAGTTAGATATCAGCAGGAATTTCTCCAAAATATAGGTGTAATCCTGCCGTGGAAGACATTACATAACGTAAAAAAGTATGCTAATGAAATAAATAAAAATTATATAACCTATGTTTTCATTCATACCAATAGTTTTCTAACCGGCTTCGCTCAGTTAATTGCAGTCTATTGTTCAGTTTGGAAATCTTTTAGCGAGCTCAAAATGTATGCACTGAACGTGAGATTCAAAATACTGCGAAAAATTTGTAGAAATTTAATCACAGTGAGATTTACTTTTTATTTATTTAATATCAACGGTATAAATATACCATAAACAGTGATCACGTGTCACAGTTGAAATCAATTAATTGTGGCTTTTGATTGTGAAATGACGTCAGAGAAAGTTTGAATTACTCAGTCCTGATAATGTTGCATTTAAACAGGATTTTGGAACGAGTAGCTCTCGTGGGTATATGAAATTCGATTAGGTTAATTAAATCAGGACTGTCTATACAACCATTTACAATTTTGAACATAAATATAAACTTCATCCGATATAGGTATAGATAGATCTGCTTTACAGATAAGATTCTAAAAGCCCATGACTATGAGCAAGGTGCTTAAATTCTATTTTTTAAAGTTCTCTTCTTTTTGTAAAACTCAAAATGGATCCAAAGCGAAGTGATACTCGTAACTCGTAAATCGATGGCTATCCATGAGAAAATGCGAATATATAATCTGCGAAAATGCATAAATATCTACAACTTAAAATAAAGTGACCGGCTAATTCTGTGATAAGCGCAATCTTCCACACAAAAGGTGAAATGATAAATTAACGTCGAGCGCGGCACCACCGATGTCTTAATCATCCGTGCACGAAAAAAACAATGCTTATGAATGCCGAAACCGCGAGAAAAGATAAACATAAGCGCAGACCACAAAAACCGCTCCATCCATCATCAACAGACGGCGAGAATGGTACAAAAAAGGTTATAAAAAATACACTCTGCACTCTACGAGAGGTCAATATAGTGAAAAATAAACATTGAAAAAAGTTTCAATTTGTCGCAAATTACATTTTTGACGACACATAAAACGCAAACTTAGTAGATTTAAAAAATGTTTTTTTGTAAGTAGTTTTAAAAAGCGTCGAGGTTTTTTAAAGCAAATTCAATCGATGAATAAAACTTCGGTGGCTAGGATAGGTACAGGTACTACTCCCGCTTTACAAAATTCAATTGCTGTTTGTAAGCACTTACGTAATTTATACTAGAGCTTTTTTACTATTACAAACGTTTCATTACGTTCTTCGTTGGCTTTACAAACGCTGATTTAAACGGATCGGCACAAAAAGCCCGGCATAGTGCGATAAAGCCATAAATTATTGGCCAGCAGCAAATAGAAGTAGAGAATTCCACTCGCGGAGAGAGTTATTCAGCGGGGTGTTTAATTTGCCTCGGTGGCTCGCTAAATATTGCGGACATTTATCACTACAAGGAGATTTGGATCGCTATTTCATCCCACGGAATGAGCTGGGAAGGGTGTCCAAAAGAAACAATTAATTGAAAAATTTGTCACGTTAAAAATCTGAGTTATTTTATGATTTTCTTTCAGTTTTTTCTCCGTTTCGACGCCCGTAACCTAGGCGTTTATTTTTTTATTTTTTAGCAATTTTCTTTAATCAATAATTTACTACTACTCAGTGTCACAATTTCCCGTGGATCTGTAGATGGACGTTATTAACAAACAGAAAAAAGAGCCAATACTCTCCACATAATATGTAATCTTCTTCTTCCAATAGATAAAATTGTTTGTTTTCGGCGGGCTTTTGCGTGGATTTGATCTGCAAAGAAACTACAGTTTTATTAAGAGATTGGTGTAATTTTGCATACTTCGAAACGAAAGGAAGGTCATTTTCTACATGATATTTCGAAAAACTATCCCCAATCTCTTTTCCTACTCCTTAAAGCAATATTTTGAGACTACTCAATGCATTTTTAAACTTAAGACGTTCAAAATTAGAGACAAAGTATGATCTATTTCTTTCCATCTGATGAATTTCTAATTAAAATCCGTTTTATTTCTAAAAATGTCTAAAATTCAAACCTAAAACCTCAAAATTCGAACATTCTACGAGACTCAAAGAGATGATCGCACTGGAAAATCAAAATCTAAATTCAACTACACCTAACCTAGGTTTGTAGTTCAAAAAGTTAAATGAAGGTTACGTTTTAAGTGTAACACCAGAAAAAACGATTACAACGAAACCATAAAATCATTACCCTAGAAAATGTGGGAAATAGGCACGAGCGTACGATATATTGATGATTTTAAGCTCGGAATGGTTAGAATATCTAGCTTAGCACGGCTTGGAATGTATAATCCGTATAAGGTCGAAAGCCTAGATGTCACCAATATTCCATGTATTTTCTATGACTTTAATAGAGATATGTTTATTTTTTTTTTGAAAAACAAATTTATTATCAACATGAGTGGTATATCTATGCTCTACTGTCACCGTCATCGGGCATATCTATGCACCGGGAGATCACGATCTTTCAAAAACGACAGCAGTTTATTTTTAGGCGGGTTTAATTTACGAGTTGATTTTTGATAAAGTTCCCCACTCCAACCAACATGGTGCTAATAATAATAATTGGATAATTTGTAGAGCGCCGTTTTTGTGAGAAATCACCTCAAGGGCGCTGTACATCTTATTATGACTTCTTAGGCTCTACCTAGAACTATTATTTACAAATGGACACAGAGAACATACTTACCTGGCAGGTCACTTCCGATAAACACACTTTAATTAGAAAGTTTATGCTTGGAGGAGATACGACTTTGCACGCGGAGGACACTATATTAAAACACTGGACATTGCATAACTTTACATTTGCTACACCATCATTTTTCATATTACATTTATAAGAAGATAACTGTCAAAAATGGAGTTAATAAATTGAAGTTATTTCGAAAGACTTGTGAATTTAGGACTCATTAGGACTGGAGGATTTGAATGAAATTAGATGTACAAATAATTCACCATTAAGAATTTGTTAACATTTTTATGCAATTACTTATTTACTATGTCGCGGGCTGAGAAGGTGAAAGTGAAGGTTTTTGTTTTTGACTTTATGGGTACGACTGTCTAAAAAGGTGAGTTTTAAGTTTAGCTCTGAATTTCGCCGAGTCTGTGATCATTCTTAAGTCATGTGGCAGTCCATTCCAGGCTTTAGGTCCCGACACTCCGAAAGCACGCTCACCGAACTTAGTATTTGGTGTGCGCTTTGGCTCCTTCAACCTTCCGATTGCTGATGATGCCGCTGACCTAAGAGTTGACTGTCGAGAATTGGAGTTTTCTGGGATACACATTTCTGATAAGTAAGCAGGAGCCATTCCATTAAGGGACTTAAATACCATCCAGCAGAGCTTGAACTGGATTCTTTCAGGACATTTGAGCCAATGAAGATTTTTGAGATGCTCTGAAATATGGGAATATTTAGATACGCCGGTGATAAGTCTCGCCGCAGCGTTGAAAACGGATTGTAATTTGTTGATTTGATATTTTGGGAGACTTGCATATATTCCGTTGCAATAATCTAGGCGTGAAACAACATACGAATTGACTAGTAATTTAGTCGCCTCTGTTGGCAAGTTTCTTCGCACTGCTTTAATTTGCCTTAATTGAAAGAACCCAGTGCTTACAGTTCTGTTCACTTGAGTTTTAAGGGAAAAATCAGCATCCAGATTGACACCCAGTAGTTTAATACATGTCTTAGGAGTGATATCACTTCCTGAAATGGATATTGGGGAGTTATCGATGTTATGCTGACGTCTGCTTGTGGCGGTCCAGAGAAATTCAGTCTTTGATGGATTCAGCTTTAATCTATTTGAGGTCATCCAGCGGGTGATTGCTTCTAGACACTCAGTTATGCGAATTTTTAGACTGTCTATTCTGTGGCATATCACGACTTAAGAGGCCGTTTTACCCCGCTAAGTTTGAGCGAGGAATGTCGTACATAGCGAGAAAATGGACAGACTGATATAGCGGGCCATTGCTGCGTAATATTATGTAAAGCGTTATAGTTATGTTACTAATGTATATTATGGTGTATGTATGTTTGAAAGTATCGTGGAAACACGTTAATTTCTCTAACAGATAATCAATTTCATTCGCCGAGCTGGTGCCAAGGAGTCGAAACGTCTTATGTAAAATGGCAACAATAGTTTTAATTCAAATCTCTATACATCGTATTTATATTCATTGTCACAGAAAATACCGCCAACGAGCATTTTAGCATAACAATATTCCAATCACTGTATCTGTAAAGCGAAAATATAATTTATTTCCTTGTAGGACGTATTCCTTGCGGGCCTCATTTGCCGGCCGCCGAGCGGGGTTACGGCATGATGGGGGCCAGCGCGGGGGTTGAAGGTTGCACTTCGCCCCACGGGTGCCAGGAGCGCATGTATTATGCAGGGGGCTATCAGCGCCCGGGCGCCCCGGGGCGCTGTGAAATATGGCCATATAAAATAACGACTTAAAGAGCCGGGAGGTGGTGACTTTCCAAAGACGTCCTTTATGCAATACAAATTTAATAGCACGCAGTTTGTTATTATTGTCTAATTTTCAAAACACTATGAAAAGTGACAAAGTTTGGTACTTGCTCACACTCCAACCTAACCCACCGAACAAATATTTTTATACGATGAATTAACTTGTATTTAATAATTAAACATAAGGTAAATCTTAAAAAGATGACTGTATGCTCCTTATGTACATATTTCGAATTGTCGAACGTAATTATTATGGATTTGAAGCAGAAAAAACACGAAGAGGTGACAGTGGGATGTCATCTCTTCGCGAAATCAGTTTTTCGGGGAACATTATTTCTTCACCGTTTTAGTCACATTGGGTGCATGGTTGGGGTATTCAAGTCATGGATTTGGTGTAACTTTGTAGGAAATATTCTGTCAACATCTTAAACTGCGTAATCAAACATTATTAATTTTTAATAAATAAGGTTTTAATAAATAATAGTAAAAAATTAGTATTGGCCAATGGACATACTACACTTTAATCCTCATTTTTTGTAATTACTATAGAGTGGAGAACAAAAAGTGATGTTCAAAAGTTCCCGCTGAAAATTTGTTTTTTTTTTGTGTGTGGATATACTAGATAAAAATACGATTAATATAACTGCATTCACAGTTTAAAAAAAAACATAAATGGACATAATACAAACCAATCCTCAGCAAGCGAACTGTCGATACCAAAGTACCTCGAGGCTGTTTATACTGGGCCATTACGTCACACGCTGAATTTACAATATAAAATACTTAAACGGGGAACATTTTACGATTCAATTTGCAATACGTTATTATACGGCGTATTGGCGAGTAACAACAAAAAAACATTTTTGTTTATATAATTATTTGATAAAAGGCTCACACACTCAAAATCGTATCATCAATCATAATTTAAAATCAACGATCATGTCATATCCATCAATGTGAAGAAAAAATACTGTCGAGCTTGCGAATGATAGCAGGAATCAGATTGTATGTATGGAAGCAGCCAAAATTCACGAACTCTGTGAGCTCTGGCATCATGAATTTTACAGCTTTAGGTGTAGTTATATTCTTTACATCAAATAATCAACTATTTTTAAGATTACAATATCGTTTCCAGCACGAGCTAAGGAGGAGAGGACCTTTTAACGCTAAAAAAAATAAGACAAAATGTTAGATGTTTAATTTTCCAAGAAAAAAATAGGAGTGTGCTTTAGAACACACCACTGCAGTAAATGCTTATTTAGTAATCTAATCTAATTTTCTCACCGAATAAAACCATTCCAGTCATCAGTGTTTAAGAATCTATTTGGAAGATTCGTTTGGATTGTTACCAATCATCGTGACAAATCAGTCGTTTCAATGCAATGAGTTCGCACACGCTAAATGAAAATTTTATTAATTTTATTATGGGAATTACGCTTAGAATGGGATTGTTGATTTAATTCTTACAAAGTTTAAAATAAACGCCAGCACCCATTCCAAACGTCATTACTATGGATTTGAGCACTGTTGTTAGCGACTAGATTGTGAGGAATGAACCTCAAAATTAATTTAAATTTAATATCGTTCGCCTCCGTAACGGTCGTAACGCCAGATATTACGCCTATCGTAACGCTGTAATTTCCGTAACGCTTTCGCCAGTTTACCCCTCAAGTCAAGCGTTCGTAAAGAAGTATTTACTTAAAAAACAATAAAGTGAACGATTTCCTCGGATCATTGAAATGTGTTTTGAAATTGGCCGTGACCTCATACTGATAGCGAAATCATCTTTATTAAAGATTTTATTTATTTATTTACCGTAATAATAATTAATTGAAGGTGGTCAAGTTGAATGGAGATGTGAAGTGATGGATTTAATGGATATCTATTTCCTGTTGGGAGATTATTGGTGATTTGCAGTTTCCGGAGGCAATGGATTTGAACGTCAAAATCGCTTTTATTGTAGAACATCATTATCGAGAAATGATAAGTTACCTGCTTAATGGGTGTTAAAATTACATATAGGTACCAAAGTTAATAATAAAAATTACATTTGATAAAGTAATTTACTGATATTTCACTAAAGTGAAATCAGGTTGATTTAATGAACTGGAAATTATTAATAATACTTTTATAATATGTAACGGCTCAGGTGTTGTTGAAAAATAACACCTGGATATAATCAACCAAAATTAAAATTTGTAGTAGGTATAGTCATGCAGCTGAGAGCTCCGATGTAACCTCATGATAAAGTGGAAGAAGTTAAAACGGAGCTATTAGCGGTAGGTACCTGCTGCAAAATTTTCACTGCAATAATCTTTGACTAGTAATACAAATAATACATTATGCGGATGACATAAATGTGGCCTTCATCATGATATTTCACAAAAATGATACAACACATAATATTATTATTTTTTTTTTTTTATAGTGAATACCTCACAAGAGTCCCAACTGCTCCCGTCTGGAGCCAGTGAGACTATGGCATCCCCAATTGGGGTATGTTATGAGGCTGAAGGTAAGTGGGAAAGGGATGGAGACGAGGAAGAGGAAAGTGGGGAAGTACCTGGCTATTCAGATCTAGTCATTAAACACGGCTAAAGCAATTTCAAGCAATGTTTCAATTCTGAATGGTGGTCTTACACCAGGGCGATACTAAGAGTATCTTCCACTCTGGAACGTGCCGCAAATATACAATATATTATTTTTAATAATTAATTGTGAAATAAGAAAAATCAATTAAATAAAATTTATTTGCGCACGCCGGGTTCGAACCCGCGACCTTCGGAAAGGCATGTTATTAAAATAGATGTTAGTTATATAATCACAGAGAAATCAAAATAGAGAGATTCTTGCATGTGTAGTGGTGTACTGAATAGTAGGGCTACTACGGGGTAAGAGGGGACTGCGAGCGGGTGTTCCAAACTAGTTCGCACCAGTTTGACGCTTACTCGCGATACCATCGGTGTGCACTCATACATTCAAATGTGCGCTATTTAATTTTATGCTTATGCTATTTTTAATAGACGTTTTTAATTATATATAAATTAGTAATCTCTGTCAATTTTTCATCTTCTTCACGGGTCTTTTGGGCAGAATCATGGCCCGTGACATTGATCTTAATTCAATCAGGCCGAACCGAATGCTGAACAGATGCCATGGGAAACTGCAGAGGACCGATGGACCACCAGAGAGGTGAGATATTGAAGGGCGATACAGCTCAGAAGAGGAATAGAAGGGTCCTGGTTAGGAAAGATCAGTCAACGGGTAGACATGGACATTATAAACTGGGCGAAACTAATAAAAGATAAGGATGAATAGATGAGAAGAATTTGGTGGAAAATTTACAATTTAAACCAATGTTGCCTTTGAAATGAATCGACTGAGTCCGAATTTGAATTTGGGAGAGAAGTGAGTCATAAACACGGAGGTAAAAATACAGTAAAGATAATTGGAAGAATGTATTAATATGGAAATGAATATAAGGACATTGCGGATATGTTTGACACATAATTTATTAAGTATAAACACCTCATAGTAAGATGTTTATCGGAAAAAAGATCAATAATATTTAATTGAATATACCAATAGTTCTCCTTGACTCAATCTACGAATTTTACTTATCCCATTCTGTTGTTTCTCTACCTTGCATGGTAGGGTATCCTGCTTCTATCAAACTCGCATTTGATTTTGTTTTTGATTATGTTGTTGATTTTGCTTTTGATTTTGACTTTGATTTTGTTTATGATTTTGTTTTGGATTTTGTTTTAGACTCAGTTTTATAATTTCATTTTTTGCTTTTGTGTGAAAAAGAGCCAACTAATTTTGTGTGAATAGAATGTAATTTATGATTTAGATGTACTTTGTTAAATAAAATAAAAACATGTAAAAGCCCAACAGGGCGTGAAATATAAATAAATAAATAAATATGATGTTTTTGACACCTGTAAGGAAGTAGGTTAAACTTAATTGTACCTACGAATAAATAATACGAGTAATCCATCGATATAGGAGTGATGGAAGGCAGTCGAGTAAAATTTCGTTAGAATATTTAAAAATATGTATATATTGTCACAATGATGACAATAGATGCATTTCAACAAATTCTTAGCAAAACCAACCAAATAGTTTACCTTTGTAGGGAGATAAAGCAACCACTTAGAAATTTGTATTTAAACACTAATGTGACAATTTAAAAACATCAACATTGTCATTGAATCGTTAAAAGCGCATGTTAATGTGCAAACTACCTGCGACAGAGCCTGCACATTAAACAAATCCAAACATGGACACAAATTCTTTTGATAAATCCTAACATGTTTACAAATTCAGTAGTCCATTAACAGCGAAAAAAAAAGGACCGGGATTTTACTGTGGAACAAAGCAATGAATGCGAAATGCGTGTGCATTTAAGGCAGGTAGGTACATAGTACCAACGCCCTCATAAAGGTGTTGAGTTTTTGGTTGCAACATCTCTTTCGACAGGTACTATAGCCCTATTACTAGTATTGTTGTTGGGAAGAATCCCAGCTATTCCCTGTCCTCTGTCTCCGTATCCTGCCTCAGGGGGAACAAAAACGGTAAACACACAACTAGCAGGTGGTAACGAAAAATTCCTACAAAATGCAACGAATATCTCTGGTTTCTGGAACAGAACGGTGGAATTCCAGTGTTTGCGTTAAATGCTGCTTAAAAGTGCAAACTTGCAGTTCAGTGTTCAAGTATTTTATCGTGTAGGTGCCATTATTGTGCTAAGCCTTTTGGGAAAAGAAAACATTCTTTAAGAGCACATTTGCAAGGTGGAAGAAACCTTCCATGCAATTATGTAGCAAAAATATTAAAAATAAATTTATTATTTGGGCGTGGTTGGTGCGCACAAATGCATACAATCCATCTTCAGCCAATAGGTTTTTTTTCGTTGTTGGTGGAATGATAGATTCGAAAAAAATAAAAGCATATATGATCATTCAAAATCTCAGATTCGAAAAAAATAAAAACATATGCTTTGAGTGCTGCGCGATCTTCCTCGTTTGCAAGTAAAAAAAAACTAACTAGGTACATGTTCGCGTTAATGTGTTGCCTCGTGACTATGCAACGACGCCAAAGGGAAAAGCAAAACTCAGAGAGCCTCTTCCTTTAGTATTAAATCCTTTGTTTGGATACGAAATATTGCAAGAAAATCATTAATTATGTATTTATGTACAAAACCCAAAATCTTCATAATTTTTTTTTAAATCAAAAGAGACTGCACAATATGCCTTAAATACGTCGGGTGCCTGTCTAACTTCCTACTTACAATTCTTTAGACTTAACTATAATGATTATTGCGTGCATTCTCATCCACAATTTTCCATTCTTCCATCAAGTTTTGGCACAAGGTCAAACTATACATTTCTGAAACCCAGACGATAAACAAATCAAAGAAACACTTTGTTTCTTTTGACGAATTGTTTTACCTTTGTCTTCAATGGACGCGATATGAGTTTGGTCCATGGGTTTGAAGCAGATTTTCCAAACATTGGTTAATGTTCGATTGTTTGACTGGTTCCGTTTAGGCATCGGTACGAAGGTATGAATGTATTGGCAAGAGCTTTGTTTAACATGCAGACCGCATTTCGGGCGTTTAAACCCGCGATGCCTGCATTGACTATAATACATATGCAGTCCTACCAACTGCAGAAATGGGCTGACTAAAATGAGTATACGTGGGACGGCATCATATCAGTTCTATTGCTGGTACGACCATAGCATGGCACACGTGAATATCTTTGTTCAAAAGCAGAGATCATACGGCTCGCCAGATATAATTAGACATAATCGGCAAAACATTCAGTTTGTGTCGTCAGCTGTGAAAGAGGAATCAACCATTATCTCCTATTTAGGGTATTGATTGAATTCAATGAATAATTAGTCGAATGATTATTGCTCGCCTAGATGTACCATGGTTGAAACTCGGCCAAATTACGTTGTCGATATTCATTCATAAAAATTAACTAAACTTAACGAATTTAAATTAATAGTTCCAGTAATTAGGACTGTTGAAACTTGTTTGCACGTGTATATTCCATGATATATATATATTACGTAATTTCCGATTCATATTTGCATTTTAATGGAGGCCTGCGACAAAGCTGAAAGTGGACATACTCGTTTTCTCCCCAAAATAGTATGAACACTGGAAATAAAGAAACTTGAATGATACTTAGGTACTAACCGACGGCATATTCACTTTAACACGTACAAGGATAAAGGTAAAAGATGCCTAGTTGCAGCTAAGGAATAAAGAAAGAGAAAATAAAAATATACTAAATTAAGGTAGCCATAGAAATTATGAATAATTCAGGTTTCCCAGAGCACTTTTAATTTTAGATAGGTATTCCTGTCATTTTAAAAAGGATCCGGGGAAGTATATAATTTATCAAGTTTCTACTTAGCCACTTAAGAAGAATTTCTGAAAAAAAAACGAGTGTGCTTTATACCACACGACTGAAGTAAATACTTCTTTAGCTCCATCCATATGTATGTCCATATATATGTATAAAATATATACATGTATATAAATCTATTAATTATCTAAAAATATGTATTTAAATTTATTATCATTCGCCTCGCTCGATCAAGTCGTGCGCATCGACGTCCGCTCCCCCCTGCGTTTGGCGCGTCACTGGTATTTCAAAACACTGACTGAAATATTTCATGAACTGGCTATTAGAGGAAGAGAGAAAGAAAATGTACACGCGCACTGCTCTCCCTTGCTTCTACAGTGAGCCCGTTCGCCTCGTAACGCATTTCACTTTTCGTTACACATTCGCCAGTTTACCCCTCAAGTCAAGCGTGCGTAAAGAAGTATTTACTTCAAAAAGTCAGCATTTTGTCTAAAAAGAGTACAAAATTTTATTTGCTGATAATTCCTGGTGTTCCGAGTTTGTTGCCATCGTGACAACAGAAGATAGTTTAATAGGTCGGTACTTTACTGTTTTTAAAAAGGGCAAGATAAACATAATATGTCTGCATAAAATCAGTTTTCCACGTCCTTACCTTTACCACTTTTACTGCCGCAAACAAAGCAACGTTGACTTATATTACCACAAAGCACCACTTTCCGTTTCCATTATGAACGTATGAATGTATTTTTTAGTGTCCATCATTCCGGGTCCACGTCCTCAGGGGCGCATTACTGTCCGGCTCGAAGGGCCGAACTAGAGATGGTCGATATTCCTGTCCCGGCTACTTGTCCCGGTGACTTTTCTGTCACTGAAATCGTCAACATTATTTCTTTGGAGCGGGTTATTTTCGGAACTGGTTGCACATAGATGTCCGGTAACTGGAACCGTGTTAGCCCATTTCAGGTATCAACCATCTCTAGACGAAACGCGCGTGATGTGCGATGCCTATGTTGCACGGGTCCAGCCGTGTCCGGAATAACAATGGGCGGGCGCTGGAGCCGGGGTACGAATAGCGGCGCGTGCGTCCTTCGCGGAGAGGTGGATGGTCACTAGTCACTGGTCACCCGGGAGACTTGACGTTATGAATGATACGCAGACGGTAGCAGTAAGAGTTATGTCTTCTGAGTATTATTCTTTCACTTTCGAAGAAATTCCGATTCCTATTAAATTGAAATTAGTAGAACAAAAACAATGGCACGTAAAAGCCTACTGGTAGTGTTACCCTTTATATTATTCATAAACGACTCATTTAATAAGACAGAGCGGTTGCAACGGAGTTCTCAGTGAAGGAGCCATAAACTTTTCTTACAAATTTTAATCGTACCCATTTCGTTAGCTATAGGTACCTACTGTGCGCCAGAATGTATTCCCTTTTCTTTTTCGGAAAGTTGAATGAAAGCATTTTGTCAGAGCTATTTTGGCTCATCCCCTGTATCCTTTTGCATACAGTTTTAAAACTTTGGCTTGAGACCTATTAAACATCTAAAAAACTGTACGTAAAAATACTAAGCTTTAAGTGGGGAGCTAAAGGTTTTCACTTAGGTACGATTCTTTTTTTACTATTTATCAATGACTTGATTTCTATATTTGAAGGAGTCATTTGTTCGCTGACGGCTTGGAAATTTACACTATCGTAAGAAATTTAATGGCTTGTCTTGTTTTGCAACATAACATTGATCGATTATAAAATTGGTGTAACATAAGTAATTTATTTTTAACATAAATTATAACTAACATATTCAAACTGATAATATAAAATATAGCGATTTAATTCAATTACTTAAACTACCCAAATTCTCACAGCAAAGACAAATGTGTGATGTTTTATTATTATTTAAAATCATTAATGGACATTTAGATAGCCCTGATTTGGCGAGTATGAATAATTATCATGTACGTGAGTATGATTAATAAGTACAAGACCAGACTCCATGCTCCATTTGTGGTTGCTTCTCGCACTAATTTTATGTACAATTCTTGTTCTCAGAGGCATCGTGTGGGGAATGAAACTTGCTCTGTCGACAACTTTACTATAAGAAAATTGCTTCCTTTAAAACTTAACTGAAAGTTTGTTATTATGTAATTGTTTTTTTTATTCCTTTTGCAAGATTATTAACCATTAAGTATTTATGTTATGTATAAAAAAATATTGGAATGCTTGCTCTGGGATGTCAATAATAACTACAGACGAATGTAAATATCAACAAAACCAATACAATTTTTGAACTCTTGACCCGGTGAACTAACGCGCAACGCTTCAAACACAAGTTATAGAAATCAATTCCGAAATCTGAATGGGTACTTTTACGATCCGTGGGCAGTCCAAATATAAACATTGCATCCACTACAACATTATTTGCGAACTGTAAACGTTTGAGAACCTTGTTCTTGGGAATGATACAAAATAATGATCACAGGAGGAAGGCGATCTGCATTCGATAAGACCACGTTACTTTGAATATTGCAAAATATCTTACAGCCTTGTTAAATATTATCAAACAGGGCAATCTTTTGTCAGGTCTATGTAAAATATACAGGGTTCAGTCGTGCTACATCGAAAACATTTAACAACATACCTACATGGTAGTCAGCGTTCCACGGAAATTCTTTGTAATCTCCGTCTTTATTACCCGCTCTGTTATTTCTTGGTCTCTTGTATCGTATTCCGATATGTTAATAACAGGAGCACAGAAGTTTCCATGAGAACTTGAGATGCGCTGTGCCCATTGATTGACATTGGAACGGCAGACGCCCTCCGGCAGTTATTCAAATAAGAGGGAGAGAAAAAGCAAGCACCACTTTGCGAGATGAAACGATCTCCGTCTCCGTGGTGGAATAACTAAACAGGTGGGTGTACGAAAGGGTTTTAAGGACAATCATAATAATTGTAACGATTAAGTATCTACGTCATGGAATTCGAAATGAGAAAACCAGAAGGGAGACAGTTTAAAGGTAAGTGCTTGGAATTAAATTGTGTTCTTAATAGCCCACTGCTCTCTGAATAGTAATCGAGAAGAATACACCATAAAAATAATAATATCTGAAATATTGTTGAAACTGTATAATGTAGAGTTAAGAAATAAGGAGTGAAGATACTTTGGGGAAAAAGGTTTGGTGAGGCTTAATGACTTGTAGACCTTAAACATGTCAATCATGTAAGGTTGTCAATTAAGTGCTCACATAAATCCTTACAGTGATTTGTAGAAATCTTTAAGTTAAGTCTGAAATCGATTAAGAGTCGATAAATTTTATCTTATCTTACTAATATTATAAACGCGAAAGTTTGTTATGGATATATATGTGTTCGTTACTCTTTCACGCAAAAAACCATTGAATGGACTTTAATGAAACTTTAAGATAATATATCTCATACATCAGAATAACATAGGCTATAATGTATAAAGCTAGCTATTTTCCATATATTACAAATAATAATTATTGTGTAATAGAAAATGTCAAAATTTGAGAATGACGTTTTGAAAAACAATTAATTGTTAAACCAAAATTCTATTTTAGAAAATATTTATATTAGTGAATTTATTTGAAGTACTCACGCTTGAATCGAATCAAGAATTATAGATATTTTAAATAAATAGGTTAAGAATTTTGGTATAAGCATAGATGGGACCTGCGTAGACGAAGTCGCGGGCAGAAGCTAGTAAAACATAAAAGAAATAGTACAAGGCTAAGTACCTATTTAAAACGACAAAACTAGAAATTTACGAAAACATTTCACCATGTACAAAACCAATAAATGCAAACTAAATCAATTCAGTAGATAATTATTATAATATATTATGAATCGACATTGGGTTGCTTGTGTACCAAATACAATGCGGGAGATACTAGGATAACAGACTAGTAAAGGAGATTCCGCTATTTGCATTGGCGTTATCGCCCGGAAGACGTAAAAGGCGAACTGGATATTGTTTGCCTTCCTTCCTTATCAGATGAACAGGTACCTAACTAAAGGACAAGTCTTTCTGAACCAGTTATGATAGGGTAACTTTAACCAGTGCAGACTTGTCTGAAGTAACGGAAGATATCGTATCTATTTTCTTTATAAAATATCCGCAGTTGGCAATGTGCAAAAAAACTTACAACGCGAAGAGCAAGTCTATTAAGTTATGAATTTATGAACGTTTTGCGAGGAAAAGTTTTGAAGAATTGCAACAGAATAAGATCGTATAACTTCGACTTAATCCTGGAAGAATGGACTGGTTCAACGATAAACTATAAAGTTTATCTACATACGATTCTGAATTTATGCATGAAGTTTTCGAAAAGTTAAGAAATGGAGTACCCAGCGTTAATTGTATTATTTACATATCAAATGAGAAGTGACAATTTAAGTGTTTTTTTTTTATATTCCAGTAAGGATGTTGCTATATGCAAAATACAAAACAAAAAAAATACATCAATATAATAAACTTACTCTTTAACGATACATTCAACTTTAAAGTATTCAGATTTTAAATCATCCAAATGATCAACAAAAGGTGGAAAAACAAGTATACATGTATGTTTGAATGTATGTACATTGTATATTAATATTACGGTAGGTAAACAAAATATTATATTATAATCATTTTGAGCCAAAGCACCCGGTGGGTAATATTATACGAAATTAACAAATTATTATCATTAATTTGTACCCTGATGATGCTTGAACAAAGCGAAAACGGTAGGTAAAATAAATTAATTAAAACTCGTGGTTTTAAACAAAATAAGAGTTTTATTTTCATTACATTATTATCAATCTGAAAACCATCTCCACAAAAATTGACGTAAGTACGTACTTCGTACATAAAGTGAAATCATTACGTAGAAAACACGATTAGATTTTTTTCTCACGAACCTCGAAACTCTTTAAAAATACAAAACGATTCGAAGGTTAGAAGGAAATTAATTAAAATCTTCAACGTAGTTCGCCCTGAGCCACGGGTTCCTAAAAACGGCCACCTTCTTTAGGTCAATGGCTACAGCGATTTTAGTTAGATTTTTTCATTTAAACTCATTGACCAATACAATGAGAATTCGGAGTGGGTCTCTTGATAATAACGTAATCCAAAAACGCCGAAATGAGAAAACCCAATGAATAGATCCAATTGATAAAAGAAACGGTCGTTATTTTATGTCGTGAATACCGGAACAAAATCACAGTTTTTAAATGTCCCAGGAGGCAAATGTTTAAGGACCATTATCGGATTCCTCAAAATCAATGGACCTTTCTGGTCGAATCACTGCGTAATAATAATAATAAAGGTTTCGTTCTTTGTTTTGAGCGTAAAAATATGCTGGAGAATGTAGACGTAGACGACTTCATATAATTCGCTAAAAACTTTAAATATTATTATAATGTTTGTATATCTCTTTTTCGTTTTCGTTGTTTGTTTTTGGGGTGTTATGCCGTGTTGTGCTAACACCCCAAAAACAAACAACGAAAATGCTTTCGGCCGTGAAAATCTAAAAACGTAACCAAAAACGTAACCTTTGTATATCTCCATCAAATTTTAACTAAGCGAGTATGAAACATCTTTTGTAAGTCAAAAAACCTCAAATGTTGAGCTCTGGCGTCCTGAAATAGCTTTCTCCTTCTGGAATTTATAGGTCAACGCGACAATTTTCAGGTCAATGTGTAATTGCCAACAACATCTATGCAGATGATTTTAGATTTTCACGGCCAAAAATATTTTTGGGTTTTATTTTTGGGGTATTATACCGTGTTACGCTATCTCCTTCATTAGCAAACGTTTCGGACAACTTTACAGCGTCCATCATCAGGGCAGATGTGTTGAAAAAAAAAACATCTATTCAGCTTTCAAATGAGTCGTGGAATTGCAAAAACCGCTCTGGAATTTTTGGAAAATCTGAAGATGGTCACGAAAAAATATTTTGAATATAAAAAGAATATATCTTTTATGCTGAATATCAAAATAATTCAATTCAATTCAATTTCATTGCCGGCAACCCGGGCGTTTATTAAGGTAATATAGTATTTTATAACAAGTAAGTTACCCGCCTCACTAGACGTTGTCTGTTTTGAGACAGGTAATAAATAATTGTTCGTAATTCTGTTGATATTTGGCGAAAAATATCAATTACTTATTAATTTTCAGTTTACCTCCAACTAGTAAATGTATCAAAACCAGCAGAAATTTCTAGAGCAGGTTTTGCATATCCACCACTCAAATGTCAATTGTTTTATCTATTTTAAAATAAAACAATAACTTTGTATACACCACTTTTATTTTTTTATACTTTATGCCGACCGGGTTTCGCTAGCACCGTAGCTTCTTCAGGGCAGTATAGTCTCTACTAAAATCTAACATGTGTTGTAATATATTCAGGGGATTGAAAAAATAGGCTGGGTGCCGCCGGTGCAGGACGTAATTGGAGTAAGGGACTGAGAATTGGGAAGTGAATGTTCTTTGTCAATGGGGAACAACCTAAGTATCGGACTTTTATTTAAATTTATTTGATTGTTAATTACTTTGCTATTAGTGTTTATGGCTTTCCTTTTCTCTAGTGCTTCTAAATTATCCAATCTGATACCTATTTTGTTTTTGTGCAATAAAGTTACTCCTGTATTTTTATTAATTTTAATAAAAATACAGGTGCTAGCGAAACCCGGTCGGCATAAAGGATAAAAAAATAAAAGTGGTGTATACAAAGTTATTGTTTTATTTTAAATTATAATGTCACATCACAAAGTAACTGCTTCATACGAACAAATGTTTTATCTATAGTTTTCAAATTCAAATTTCTGATGAAACCGTTTTTTTGTAAAACCACTAGGAACCTATTATTGAGAAAAAAAAAACGCGTAGGTCATCGATATTGGTCGAAGGTGTAGGCATATTAATTTCTTATTAGCCTAACCATTATATCCGTAATATATATTTTTTTATGCACAACTGCCCGGAGCCAGTGGAACTGCGGAATCCTCGGTGGGATTATGTACTGAGATGTCAGGTCGGGAAATTAGGAGGGAATGAGAAAGAGGAAAAAAAATATTATTATGAAGTACCTACCTAGCTATTCAGATCTGATCAATGAACTCGACTAAAGTCATATCAAGCAACCAACATTTCGAGTCTGAAACGTGCCGCAAATATAATAACTTTAATATCAATCAATTGACTATCAAACTATACAGTATCTCACTGCAATATTAATAGTTAATATTAATAAGAGGCCAATAATCCCACAATAATGTTAATTCCACCATTGTTGCATTGCGCATTGTTAGTCACTCACAAATTAATGCAGCAGCCGTCATTGTTCTAAAATTTCTAAATTAAAGTGCATTGCCACCAATTCGAATGAGAAAAAAACAGCCCATGCGAAATACCATGATATGCATCTGCTGCAATATTAACAATGCAGTATTTTTTTATAAATTATAGAAATTTACCCAGTGATACGATGGGACCGCGGATCTTCCTCCGTTTGCGTGGGCATGCACCGTCTAGAAAACTTGCGATTGTTTCGACGTTTTTTCCCATGACTGGTTCCCATGGAAATACAATGAACGGAAGAAGCGATTCCCCGTTGGAGACCCGCCTACGGAGCAGTGAGCTAGCCGCCCGCGCCGTCACTGATGGAGAAAAATCCAAACAACTGATGGGAAACAAACGAACGTATTAAGCCGGTCCGACGGTCGACTACTATGCCACTGGGAAATAATACGGTCTTCGGAAAACAATTGAAGCCAACTCGCCGCTAGTCACAAAGCCAGAAATATCCGTTTTGACACCTATTCCAGCTTTACTTTCACACAACGTATATAAACAGAATTAATAACAAAATTATTTCAAAACAAATCACTTCGTATACACCACTTATATAATCACAATGTTTCGAAACCAAAGGTTTCTTCGTCTGGATTAATTAAAAATGACGCCACAAAGTGATTTGACAAAGAAGATTGAAAAATAATTAATAACAATTTATAATAACTAATTTAGTTCATTTTAGTTTCTTGGGGCAAGGGTAGATTTAGTACATCAGAGTTTTGACAAGCTCCGTAACGGAGCGGTAAACAGAAAACAAACATGAATTAAAAATTAAATAAAAAAATAACAATAATATTTTCTAATAATAAAAATATTATATAAAATGCACAATTTATTGCATTTGCTAGAGTAGAACATAGTGTCAGAGCTGTTCTAATGGTTCACGCCTGGTTGTTTAAAATTTCTTTGCAAATGTTTTTCTACTTTTGTCGGCAGAATATCTCTTAATCCTAAACATGCGAACACCTCAGCACAGGTTCTCCCAGTGAGGTGTTCACAAAATGCTACTATTAACCTTCTTACATACATTTTTACACCCTGTTACTGAATATGAACTTTTTTTTGTACTACTATGTAAACCATTGTAATTATTTGTTAAATGTATGTACAAGTATAGAAATAAATTTTAATAAATGAACTCGTAAATAACCACATCTGAATAAAAAGTCATTCCTAACTTTCCTCTTACGCTTCTCCTTTCTAACCCTTCCTTCAGCTTCACTACGTTGAAACCCTTATGCAGTATCAAAGTTAACACCAGGCCAAGAAAGAGATTAATCATTGGCACCTTGCGTCAAAATCATCGAACAAAGAAAGGACAATTATGCCAAAAAAAAACGCTTTAGCGATTCAAATTGACAAGGAGCAGCAGTTAATCGATTTAACGTTCTCTCGCGTTATGGAGAATTTTCCGCCAACCCATCTAAAAAAGGAACTAAAATTTTGATACGATTTATACGAGGCAATAAAATAATAAGACCTTTATCGACGGTCGCCATTACGCTGACCCAAAGAAATCGGCACGTCCCGTCGCGACCACGTCGCGGTTAAATCGTCCACCACCGGTGCACATTTCATTTGTCGGCGGCTTTTTGCTTGAATTCCATCTGAATTAATAATTATGCCCCATGCACCGCGTCGGATCGATGGTCCGTTGCAATTCTTAATCGACGCTATGAAACGATTTACCAAACCACTAACTATCACTTAACTTAGGGTACGAACGATACAATCTTACTAATATTATAAACGCAAAAGTTTGTATGGATGTATGTATGTTTGTTACTGTTTCATGCAAAATTTACTGAATGGATTTTAATGAAACTTTACAATAATATAGCTCATACATCAGAATAACATATAGACAATTATTTATAAAGGTAGCTATTTATTTTTAATATATTGAAAATAATAATATTATTGTTTGATAGAAAATGTCAAAAATTGAGAATGACATTTAAAATTATAGTAAAACAATGATTGTTAAATCAAAATTCTATTTTATAAAATATTTAAATTAGTGAATTTATTTGAAGTACTCGCCTAATACTTTGAATCGAATCAAGAATTATAAATATTTTAAATAAATAGGTTAAGAATTTTGTTACAAACGAAACCTACATAGGAAAAGAAAATAGATTACTCGAAGTACTAATTATTCGCAGACGAAGTTGCGGGCAAAAGCTAGTCTGATATAAAATACAATATGATGACGATGATGATATTCCATTGTCATTTTGAAAATGTTACCCGAAAATATTTTTAATTCGTATCTCTAATTTGTTCAACAAAATCTAACACAATTTTTTATTTATTTATATTATTTATATTTAGTTATATGAACAAGGGTTATAATAACAAATAATAATAACATTACATTTATATAGCGCAGTTTTATGTGGTTTCACTTCAAGTGGGCTTAACTAAAATAAACTTAAAAATAATCCTATAGTACTCCTTACAAAATGTTAATAGAAATTTATAATTAATTTACAAAATATTAATAAAAATTCATTATTAATAAAAGTCCATTACAAGATAGAAATAACGAATATACGGTATACACAAAACAAAACAAAAGCAGAGAACAAAATTTAACAATAACAGTGCTGTTGTTATAGTACAGGACAACAATAATAGACAATAACGGTGTAGGACAAAACAAGAACCGTAAAACTAAAGTATTATATAAAACAGGAAAACACTAAAATATTACATATAAAGTAGACATTAAACATAAAAGTACAATAAGGAGGAAACCGAAACCAAACAATTACCGGATACTTTAGAACCTGGCTTATTAGTATATTGAAAAGAGGATTCTTGAATAATATGATTTTATAAATAATTGAGTTATCATCGTTGAGTAAGTATTGAGATTTAATTAACCTTGCATTGAGTCAACCGGTGTCCAATAGAAAAAGGTTTATGTAATTTTAATTTTAGATCACCTTAATGGTCGTTCTGTCTTGTCGTTTCTGTTGAATTTAACAGCGATTTGTCAGATAATTTATTTTCACGGACCTCCGAGAAAAGCTTTTAACGCTACAAGTACCTACTCACGCTACAAGTATCTACTTACGCCAAACGTAAGTAGGTAATCGCAGCTAGCGTGATCATCTCTTTCATTGGTACAAATTGGTCAAAGCAGATAAGCTAGATCGAGTGGACCACTCGCGGAGACAGGAGATCGTTTCAGCTATATCGGCGACAAATTTTAACTGGAAAAGGTGATACTGTGAAGATGAAGTATTGATGTGAAGAATGGGTAGGATTAAACGGCAACAAATCAAAATTAAATAACAGAAAAAAACAACGCATTTATTTCTGCAGTACAATAAGGTAAGGGCATAATCAAAACATGCTGAAAATTGAAATGTTATGTCTGAAACATTTTAATATTTGGGGGTGATGTTTCGAAATAAACACTCGGAGATGGACGTTGTACGTTTGGATGTCTAAAAATATGCAACAAATACATTAAAAAAATTAATGTGTCGTCTAAACCTAATTTCGGTAGCAAATGTATTCCGACAAATCTAAATGCAGTCGGTCAATTATTCTACACGGATATATATTTTTTTAATGTGAATACCTCACAAGAGTCCCAACTGCTCCCGTCTGGAGCCAGTGAGACTATGGCATCCCCAATTGGGGTATGTTGTGAGGCTGAAGGTAAGTGGTGAAGGGAAGGAGATTTGGGAGAGAAAGGTGAAGAAGTACCTGGCTATTGAGATCTAGTCACTAAACACGGCTAAAGCTTTATGAAGCAACTGTTCAATTCTTAATGGTGGTCTTTCACCAGGGCGATACTGAGAGTACCTTCCACTCGGGAACGTGCCGCAAATATAGTGTATATTATTTTTAATTAATTGTGAAATAACACAAATTAATCAAATAAAATTTATAATCGAATTCGAACCCGCGACCTTTGGAATGAGAGTCCAAAGCTTTACCCCTGGACTACGCCGGCCGTCATGTTTGTGTCATGATCAACGTTAAGAGTAAAAGAATATAGATGAGCGTAGATATAGTATGCGAATTTAGGTAAAGTAAAAAAAAAAATAGCGCTATAGAAAGTAACAAGTGATACCATTATAAGAATTCTGACTTCTTGAATAACAGTTGATAAAACAAACCAAAAAATCAATACAACAGAATAAAAGTAATATTCATTCTTTGTTCGAGACACGAGACACTAGACATAAAAAATGCTTGGCTTTAACATTTTCCATCACGATTCCATTCAATTTTTATTTGCTCTCCGGTGAATGGATGACTTTTAGCTCCAATACTTGTTTACTACAATGAGTAAACGGAATTTTTTGCTATCAAAGAAACTTGCAATACCTTTTCAATTCGTAATCCAAGATCGCAAACTAGAAACCTGCGAGTTAATGACATTTTTTTACAGTCGCCATTCTAAATAAGACACGGTAATTGAAATGGAAAATGCAATTTTTTCATCGTACCTATAATACAAATACTTGGGATACGCGTGTAAAAGGTAGATAAGATACCTATATGGAAACTTGGTGAAATCGCCAGCGTTGTAAATTCTGAAATAATGACTATCTACTTACAGAGTAGTGAGTCACTAGTGACACCTACTTAAGTTTTGTTGGTCATCTATGATTAATTAATTAGATAACAAAGGGATGCACCAAATTTTTTTCTTAGTATTATAAATAATAATTGAAAACCATGGTTGGTAGATGAGGTACGAAGCTATATCGTCGTTGCATATTTAATAGGAGCAATGTGACGATTTTGACGAAAATGAGTTAAATATACAGTTATTTTTCTTCTTTTTTCTCCGTCTTCTACAATTTGAGTCATGTAAAAATATTAAATATTTAATACAGTAGAAAAAAAACCACGTGAGGACAATCAAAATGGTACATAATAATTTATTTATTTTAAAGGCATATCCTCTGCATACCACTACACAATTCAATTGGCTTGGTATATACATAATATTAACATCATTTTGTGATGCCTAGCTGTCAAATTTTAATAAATTTAAATGAAATATTTTGATTTCTTCAAACTTCGCAAAATCACTTTGTGGCGTCATTTTGAATAAAATTAAACAAATAACTTTGTATTAAACCACTATTATATAATCAGAATCACCTACATGTTTTGAGAGATTTAGTATTTTATTTTATTTTTAGTCTATACTTTTTTGTTTCTTTTGTTATTTAATTAATGTCATTACTACCCTGACGAAGAAACCATCGGTTTCGAAACATGTAGGTGATTGTGATTATATCACAGTGGTTTAATACGAAATATTTTGACATTATTATGGTATTTAAAATTATGACGAAAACTGTATATAGAATATGAACCATGTGAGAAAAACTGGGCATAGAATATGAAGCATGTGAGAAAAACGCGTTAAATTCAGTTTTCTGGCATAAAAGTAATTGGTGGTTGCCATAAATATATTCTTAAAATGAACGAAATATATTTTTCCTACTTTGGCCATAAATAGAATTGTTATGTTCCGTTTCGTTTCGTTATTTTTTTAAACAGTTTTTATCGATTTTCTCAGAATGTATTCAGTCTCACATGGTGCATATTCTATATGCAACGACGATATATTGCTATAAACTTTCGTATATTTCCAGAGATCGATAGAGCCGATCTGGGTATCTGAGAGAAAGACATTCAACCTCTCACGTACCGCACCAATTTGTGCTAAAATTCTACAAACAATAACAAGGCCATTCTGAGATCGATTCGTTTTGTTTGTTTGAAAAGTAAGAGCGGCAGTGGTGGGTCGTGTCGTGGCTAAGGTACTATATCGGTCATCGGCACTTCTCGCCCGGCTCGGGTCACGCCGCGCGGGTCGTCGTGACCCGAGCGACCCACTTCCCGGGTTGCAGGAAGATGGGTCGACATTCGGCATCCCGGCATTACCATATCAGCTGCTAAGGGAAGATGGGCGTAATGTTTACTGTAACTGCGCCGGGTAAGTAGGTAACTGCCGAATTATTACAGCCATGCACGAGGAAGTTTGCGGAAGATTGCAAATACGTACCAACACAGAGGAAACTTCCCCATCTTATCTCTATGGCATATTTAAATCTTAACCCCAGCCATTGAAGTCTGCATAAAATGTTAGGAATAGTAGTAGTAGGAATAGTAGATTAAATTAGTACCTTAAAGATTAGTGATTCGTTTAGGTAATAAGACTTTGGAGTTGGCCTGTTAAGAGCGATTGACCAGCAGCTGAGAATAAAAGTTTTAAAATGCTTGCAACTGTACGGGGAAATGAGAAAGATCGATTATTCCCCGTATCAAAATTTAAAAAAAACATTAATTAAAAACTTGCTTTAATACATACCTACATTCAAGTAAGCAATAAAAATGGTCAAAACGCACGATGAGAAATTATTAAATATCGTGTACTTCTTGTAAGTATTTTTTGATCATAAGTATTTATGATTTTTTAATAATGTCTAAACAAAATAAGTGTGTAAAAAAAAAATATATATATATTTTAGTTTGTAAGATCTTAAATAAATAGAAAAACTGAGGTATTTTTGTCACAAAACACGTTCTCGGATTTATTTTTTGGTGCTTTTAATTTAACTAAAATTAAAAAAAATAAAAACTGTGATGACTAGATTATGTATTGATTTATTTTGTTGTGTGATTATGTGATTTGAAATTTGTGCTGTTTAATAGAATATATCGTTTGAAAATTGAACAAATCTGCCAACGACCAACGGTATAACCTTAGTATTTTAAAAAAACAGTTAGTTTTTCAAAATTTTAAAACTGCCTGTACCAGATAAAATAATAATCTTTCAAAATCAATTTATGTTTTTTTTTTTAAAAGAGTCTTTAAAAATTATTAATTTCCGGTATTCTCTAGTAATACCCTCGTAAGATTACGGCTGTAAGTTGATGGCCGTTGTTGTATGGTGTAAAAAGCCCTGAGTTCGATCACAAAAGTGTTGATTGAACTGGGTGAAAAATGTTTAAATAGGTTCATTCATCAATGACGCCACACACCTTTTAGCAGCGTGATGTATTTTGATCGAATTCACTACCTATATATAGCAAGGAAAGCGAAAGAAGACCAGAAAGCTATTAAGCAGTGGATGGAGTAAAGCATAATGCAGAATACAAAATTTTTAAGTTTACTTTATTGGAAATGAGAACACTGGGATTCCCTGTTGTTTTGTTATTATGACTACTATCTGTATATAAGATTATCGGATTGGATTCAACGCGATCGTCTGCTATATCAAATTCAAGTCACGTCGTCTTTTAGGCTAAGCGTGGGCAGAGATATTATAGGAAAAGTGATCTGCTAAGTCGTTCCAATGCAATCAACCATTACCAATTAAAGTTACTCTTATCCAATTACCCACTTAATAGAATAAGCACTCTGGTAATAACAGTTGTTACCGCGGACTTCAAAGAAACAATCATGAAATGAGGGTTTCTCTCGATACGGACCAAAGTCAAAAATTTTAAAACTCGCAGAATTCTGGATCCTCAGGAAGAATAACGAAGGACATCGTGAATTTTTCGATAAGCATACCCGTTTAAGAATCTTTGAAGCCATATACACTTTCGAAAAATGTTTTGGTTTTTTATACCAAATATTAAATTAATTTGTTTGTAGCAATAACCAATCTATCTGTATAATATATCTTTTTTTTTTCTTCTCTATTATGACTTATCTACCTTAGAATATATTACACCTAGTGAGGTTGGTAATATAAAGCATATAATTAAATTACACAGAAAATGAATTATGGTAAATACATACATATATATTTTTTTTTTGTATGAAAATGTTAAAATCATATTTCAATAAACGCCGATTGGCACTGAACTGAAAACTTGACTATCATAATAAAATATTATGTACCTAGAACCTACCTACTGTTTCCTTTTTCCTATATATGAAAGCTTATAATTTAACTGTTCTAAAACGGAAATAATTCCGGACATTTAAGGACAGTTAAAGCTTTCTTACAGATGTATAGAAATGCTCAATTAAATAAAAAATTACAATAAAATGGAGTTCGTCGGACTATATACCTAATCTATACCAAATCTACTATAATCTATACTATACCTAATCTATACCAAAATGTTTGAAAAGCCACCAATAACAGAATATCACATAGAAAACTGGCCCTCTAGAAGATAGCCCGCCCTTAGGATGATTTTTCACATAAAACGCCTCTAGGGGAGATAAATTAATTACGTGATGAGTTTTTGAAAAAAATTAGACCCCTCCCCCCCCCCTTGGTGAGATTAAATGAGATTTAGTGGGACCCCCCCCCCCACCCTCACGTGAGATGTTGTTTTCTTACTCTCGAAATAAGTTCGTAAGAACTTCAGTCCCGTTTTAAACCGTTTGAGATTTGGTGAGATTTTACTGGACCCACCCCCTTATTTTTTGCTCACGTAAATGCTCCTATACAAATCATCCAAGTATTATTATTGACAATAGCTGACTACCGAAGAGGCTTCTTAATAATAAACTTACAGGGAAGAGAATTGTAGGGAGACTTAAAGTTAGGTGTGTGGACGGAGTGGAGCATATAGTAAGCATGCTAACATCAGTGGTGTGAAGGCACAATAACGAACTTAAACTTGCAGGAAACAGCAGGAGAATAGTTGGAGTTTGCGTTTCCAAGAAGTGGCCACGTCTCTCCAAAGTTGTAGCAGCGATAATAACCATAGTTCCGTTTGTGTAAAATAATAACCACTTAATATGAATATTTAAAATCATTTACGATGGGCCATTTTATGGCGGATTTTGATTACAGCATCGTTTTGAAGCCACCCGTTTATCCGATGTATTTTTTTTTTATTCATTCAACGCGTTTGACACTCGTACAATAAAGCACGGAGCATCCCATAAAAGCAAAGTGGCCCATTGATACCCCATAATGGGATAAAAGGCCGACGAGTGTTTATTATGAACAATTTGCTGGATGAGATGGAGGGAGGAGAGTGGTGTACAGTAGGTACTGTGGTACAGCGGCTGAGCTTCTCTCGTGTCTGTTCAATTCGTCGGAGGGCGACACTCCTCAAACTGTCTGCTATAAATTCAATTTACATTTAATGGAAAGCAGACAGAAATAGGACAACGTCGTCTATCAACTGAGTTGTTTAAAAATAACAAATCAATCTTTTACCACAGCAAATAAAATACCTCATTTTAACCCCTTTAAAATTATTTTGTGGTTATAAATTTAAATTAATTTAGATTTTCCTTCAAAAATAATAAAATACTTTCACCAGGTTCGTTCACCAGGGGGTACTGATTTATTAGGACTGGAACACGTGCTCTGAGGATGGGAAGAGGGTTGGAGTTTAATCGACCGGTATACATTAGCGATGTGTCGGTTCAGCTGGAATGGGCTCATGAACTCGGCTCCTTTGCGTGAAGCGGATCCTACTCCTACTCCCTTTTCAATTCGACTACTCCAAGGGTACTGCTCCCGGACTCAAACCCGGACTCAGAACTCGGACTCTGTCCCAAACCCGGAACTCGGAGCCGAACCGGGAACCCGTATGGCTCCACCGGCATCCCCGTGTTCGCGCCGTTCGCGGTCCTTGCCGGTCGCGAGTTCTTCTCATTCTCCTGGTACTAGTATGAGTTGAGAGTGAGTGGTGATACGTCACAGTTTTTTGCATATCTAACGGTCGATTCTGTTTACGAACTTTACAGTGAGTGAAAGTTTTGTTTATTGTTTAAGTGTCAGTTAATATTTGATTGAATTACGTGCTTAATAATAATTAGAGGTGGTAGGGTTTTTAAAAATCAAATCTTGTTTAAGTGTCAGTTAATATTTGATTGAATTACGTGCTTAATAATAATTAGAGGTGGTAGGGTTTTTAAAAATCAAATCTTACCCCATTATTGTCGATAGTTTTATGGATGCGAGGAAATTTTTGGTATTTTTTAACCAATTACTTTATTGTTCGAACATTAAAGTAATTTTGGAATTTATGTAGGAATGTCAAGTTTATATATTATTTTTTTAAAGAAAGACAAACATTCCCGGGTTACGAATAACCCAACAACATTTGAAAATATCCTACTAGGTTGTGTTGTGATGGAGGACTTTGCCAGCCGAGGAATCGAACACGGAACGCCTAGGTGGGACCCAAACGCGATGCCCACTCAACCACTGAGCGGTCATATTATTGGCAGTTTATTTCAAGTGACATTTTATTGACAGTTTATTTCAAACAAAATGTATGACGTCATTTTTTCTGCCAAACCGATCGTGACGCCACGAAAGCATGAGATACACAATAGACGAACCAATACATAAAACGATAGCTAAGACAGTGGTTTTCAAACTTTTAAAAGCGCGATCATCTTTTAGCAATAAAAAAATGACATATTGGCGACCCCGACCTCCAGCGGTTTTTTAGTGTATGTACCTTTAGTACGTAGTAGTAACTCTTTACTTCGAAGATCAATGTATCCATTGTCAGTTTTTACGCGAAAATTGGTGGTAGGATACGTACAACATAAAGTGGTGCATAAACTTTGCAGTCGGTGGTGTCGCAAACCTATTTTATATATTGTAGAACAATAACTTCTATATTAGTAGGCCAAAACAATAAATGCTATCGATTTTTTTCATTCTGAAATATTAAAGAACATATAAAAAGTACTTGCAATTTTGGCCCCTGATTCAGGTTAAAAGGTTAAGGTTTAAACCAATGAATGCTGTTAGTTTATTATCGTTCAGATACACAATATTAATAAGTATAATGTTTCGTCAAGAAAATCTTTTGTATTTTTTAAAACATCTTCAAAATTTACCAAACAATGATCTCAACAAAAAACCGCTGCATTATTCTGCAATTAAGATCGAAACTAACCTAAGTAACCACGAAATTCTATCATTTATTATAATACGCAAAAAATCACTTATTGTTTTGAACGGCTGATTCAAAACTTTGAAGAAAGACTAATTTTTCGGTTAAGACTTTTTGCAAAACAGAACAGAAGCCGTTGAATATTTTTTTAATATTTTATGTAGTCAAAGCCCAGCAGTAAATGGGCTTGCGGGCCGAGGGTTGCTCATCACTATGTTAAATGGTGTGCACTTCACATAAATATCAGCCTTTGCGTACAAGTTCAATTTTCTTCCTTTGTTACGAGAAAATCGAAATTTAGAAATAAACTAAAATTGGAGGATGACCTCATACTCTGCGCCTCGAACATAGAGCCAATGTTCGATTAGTTGACAAGCGTGTCCGTTGCATTAATTTGTATTACTCAGGGACAATTTTTAATTTCTGTGACAGAAGTACTGTAAAATTATAACCATCGTTTGAATGTTGAAAAAAAAGCATCTAATTAAATTTATTGATGTCTCGCGACCCCCACTTTGAAAACCTCTGCAACACGATGCGTTTCTCGATCACGCGTAAACACAAAATCGGTTGTATGGGATCACGCGAGGGTCACGCGTCATGCGAATGATAATTATTGGTGTGATGGTTTGTATTTCGTAGTGTGCGTTATTGGAAACCTTTCACTTAGTCGAAGTCGTCGGGTCATTTTAAATAGTCTGAATAATAGAACGGTATTTTTTTTACATTAGGAAAAAAACCCTCAGGGCCTATGACATTCCTGGGGATGCTGTGTTGGGGTTTTTTTTAAAGGAAGTTCAGGGAAGGAAAAAGGCATGCGTACCGGTGCCATATTAAATTTATAGTATTTGTACGGGCCCCACTAACTTGTCCCACACACCACCACTTATAGAAATTTAACATAAACATAATATTATTATGAATCATTTTTAGTAATAAATAGGGGAGATTGGGTAAGAAAAACACTGTTCGCAATATATAAAATTATTTAAAAAAAAAAATTCTTCGATATGGGTCCAAAAGTAACGTTGAGTCTGAGGTATGTAAATAAAATCTATGTTCCTTGCAAAACCCTACTTAACGATGAAAGGTTATATAGCTTGCAATGAAGCGACTTTGTGTTCTAGCCACTTCCGTTCCCTGTGAACGTTTATTTTCGAAAGCTGGACAAATGCTCACCGAGAAGAGGAATAGACTATCAACCAAAAAAATTGAGAAAATTTAGTTCTTAAACTCCAATCTCGGACTTGAATAATGAATGTATGTTCATCGAGTACCAGAATCTTTTACATTTGAATATGTAAAATGTATTGTATTATTTAATAATAATTCAAAATGCAATGTTTTTCTTGTTTTACAAAAAGATATCGCCGATTATCTTAGCTGTTTATAATTTATTTACTTGAATAACGTTATTTTACGATTCGGAAATAACAAAAAAATCGCACTGATTTGATGTTTAAAATCTTGTTTAAAAAAAAATCAATGCGAAGGCATTTTTAGATATTGTTGATTCTTGTAACTGTTTGTACCTACTTGCACAATCTTATTTTCCGATTCGGAATTGCAAAAAAATCTTACTGATTTAATATTTTTATGTTCAATTCTTTTGATGTTTTATAACCTTGTATAAAAAATCAATACCGAGACATTTTGATTACTCTATTGACTGTTAAACCTACTTGTACATTTTTTCCGATATGGAAAATTAAAAAAAAACTTGCAGATATATATTATTTTTGTGTTTAATTGTAATGTTTATAATCGTCTTTTAAAAAATCAATAAATTATCATTTTGAGAAAATGCTGATTCTTTTAACTATTTGTAAAAGTTCCGATTCAGAATTAACAAAAAAATCTTTGTGATTTATTCTTTTGATGTTTTATAATCCTGTTTAAAAAAAAACGATGCGAAGGCATTTTGAGTTATTTTTTATTCTTTTAACTGTTTGTACCTACTTGCATAATTTTATTTTCCAATTCGGAATTACTAAAAAATATTACTGATGGTTTATTTTTATAAATGTTTATTTTTATATTTGAATCTTTTGTGTTTTATAATCTTGTTTTAAAAATATCAATGCGAAGAGATTTTATTAGTATTGTTTGGGGATAATTGTACCACATGGACAATTGTACCACAATGTTTTCATACAAGATTAAAAAAAAAACTTCTATTTTTCTTGAGTTTAAAATATGCTATGGTATTAATATATATGTGTATCATCATTTTATTATATTACAATAGTTAAAGTTCTTGGTAACACTTCAACTGACGAATTCTATAAGAGTTTTCTTGTTGTCAGATAAATTGTGTATTACGTTCTATGTAATTGAAATTTTAAATAGTAGTTTTATAAACCAACAAAAAAACTGTTTTGCCTCACCGAAATTATTAGAATTAAAAAACTTTATCCATAAATTCTGTGTTTTAATTTAAATTCCGCTCCTGGTACAACTAACCCCGCGGTAGGGGTCAGTTGTAGCATTTCCCTGGATCAATTAATGCTCTTATAGCTCAATTTATATAAGATTTAGAAAAATCATATAATAAGAATTTGGTTCACAACTAAATAATCTGCCGTTGAGTATGAGTTTTTTTTTTTCATAAACTTTATACCTAAGATGTAGAAAATGTTAAAAGTCAAATTGGTACAGCAGTCCCCGGTCTCCCCTACTACAAGAATGATATATTTTATTTTAGTTCACCATTTTTATATTGTTGTATTATTTTAAAAAATACTACTTTTGTTGGTATCTGTTACTCTGGTACAATAAATTCTAAAACTGGGATTTGCTTTGATTTTCAAAATTGGAACTGATTGTCAACTGGTATTGGAACGATTCAGACAAGTGTTAAGTTAGGTACCAAAATTATTTTATTAATTGGTAATTCTTTATTTAAATATGCATTTCCTTTGTTAAAAATGTTGACGTATGACGTAATTTTTCGAGCTTAATAGTGTTCATTCGAAAGGTAATTTTAAAAAAAAATTCTGATCGTCTATAAAATTGACAACGTGTGTTTTTGAAGGACAATGATCCTGAGGCAAATATGTTTTTTAGATACTTCTCGGCTTCACAAATCCTACAATAATATCACTATAATATATTGAACAAAGTGTATATGTACTGAATTGTTTATAGTGTAAGGCCAAAAATGGACTTGAAAAAATAGATATTAAAACCTTTTGACTTTTAATTATTGTTAAAATTTTTATATTTCAATGTGTAAGTACCTAACCACTCCCCGACTTAATTTTTAAAACAACACGCATTTATTGATTTCTTTCGATAGAGGTTATAAAAACTACAAATCCTCAACGACAATCCAAATATTCATTATTATATTTGGTTTGTTACTGCTTACGCGTGTGCTAAAATTATCACCTTTTTGAATCACCGGAACTTGGAACCCAATACGCAATCCCAGACAGCCGGACATGTCTCGACACGAATGGATTTCGTTGAACTTCGCCAAAATGTACATGCCGAGTCCGCGTGCAGGTACTTGTCTGGCTCCGGCTACGAGTTATTGTGTGGGTTCTATCTGGCTACGGCTCCGAGTACTTGTGCAGGTTCCATCTGGGTCCGGCTCCGAGTTCTTGGCCGAACCCGTGCGTCCCGGCTCGTTGCGCCGCAACAGCCGGTACTCAGTCCGTTCCGTACCAAAGAACTCGGACCCGGGACCTGCTCCTAGAACTCGAGTTCTTTTAAAACGAAGCACTCCTCGGAGGCCTCCGGCAAAATGCTGAACTTACCCACCTCTAGTATACATGGCAACCTAATAAGCCAATATTGGAATTTAGGATTGGTAGGAATAAAGGAAAGGATTGAGCATCCCCCCCCCCCCCGTTTTTTTAATGACTTCCTTTTCCTTGCCTCTTCTCGAATGTCTCTTCTAGGATCTTATCATCTCTTCTTGGCTCTTCAAAAACTTTGTTTTAACCAGTGAAAAGTCTACGGATATCAAATACTAGTAACTACCCAGCTTCGCCCGTGTTTCAACTCTATTTTTTTCGAAACATTTTTTTAATAATGAACCAATCAAAATAAACGACAACCTGTCAATTCATTGATAGTTAAATTGGTATTTCAAAGCAACAAAGCCTACGACTGATTGATTGAAGTGTATAGCTAAACTAAACAGCTTTTCAAATTTCACGATTCCATGGTTCATTTAACTTAATTTCTTGCAGAGATTTATAAGATTTGCAGATTACGCCCAAACGATCAAAAATCATTTAAAAACAAATTTAATAAAGTAGGTAGAAATTGTGTATTTATGTAAGCTGGTTTAAGAACCTTCAAAATATGATCTGTTTAAGCATATAGGGGGGTACCTAAACACTCCGACCCCCGCCGTATTCATGTATATTATATTCCCACGCTGGGGTCACGAACACCCGCTCCAAACACAGCAGAGCGGTGGCACGGGGGGGGGTTACCAATGGAACTAACACCGACATAACATTCACATAACATAAAAACCACCCCCCGTTCTACCTTAATAGGGGCTCATTCATAGCACTCTTACAACTAGCTGTTACTTAACAGTTAACAAATTAAGTGCGATCAATGTAAACATGGGACGTGATTTCCGTAGAGGGGTTAAATAAAAAGTATTATTTTTTCAGGATTAAACTTGTTACCATACCAAAAAAACTTAATAAATTAAGAGGGATATTTTTTGTGTAATAGCTATAAACCTTGACTTGTGTGATGAAGGAGACGGACTAATTATAATTTAAAAGGTTACGGTAACGAAGGTTAAACTTTTAATATCTTCATATTTCACCACGAAAAATTAACAAAAATTACTAACAAAATATTCGACGTAAACGTAAAGAAGTAGAGAAAATGGTGTAATTCAGTGGGTGGGTCAGTTTTTGGCGCCTATTCGCTAAAATGGGAGAAATATTAATATAGTAGTGGCGTGCACGGAGTAAAATGTTATTCTAAAATACGATCATTTTATTCGTAAAAACTGTTAAAAATGGGACTGAAGTTCTTACGAACAAATTAACAGGGTTTCAATGTTTATTGGCGGGAACACGTACAACGGCGTCTCCTCCGACGAAAATGTGTACACACTTTGTGAATAGTTAGGTCGGGGTCACAATGTTTTTGCTTTCCGTGGCCCACGGAAAACAACAAACGTTGTGGCCCTGCCCCATGTTTGAGATATTGTTTGTAAAATTGGTCGCAAGAGACCGGCCTTAAGAATAATTTGTTGGTAAACCATATTTCGTACGTATACCAACAAATTATTCTTATATTTTCCCGCCAATAAACATTGAAACCCTTTTAATTTGATCGTAGGAACTTCAGTCCCGTTTTTAAGCGTTTTTACGAATAAAATGATCGTATTTTAGAATAACATTTTTCTCCGTTTGCGGAGACACAAAAAGGTTTTATTGTATAAATTATATTATGTAAAATTTTAAAGTTTTCTTCTCCAAAAAAAAACGGCATAAGCCTACTCACTTCTAATACAGCAGGGTTCATTTTAAAGGCTTTGTTTTTAAACTATGTTTAGTTAGCACTTCTGAAGAGTCCGAGTACTTCCCAACTTTTTCTTCGCGATCCACGTCGCTTATATGGGTGTTACACAAAAATACTAATTTAAGATGATACCCGGTGGTGCAGAAATAGATTTTACTAAAATATTGCTGTCACTGTTGCTCTTACTCCACCGGATATTGAGCGAAAGGGACAATGCACTGACACCTAACTAAAATGGAGGGTTTGTATTCCCCACTTTTCTCCTCCAAAAGTGGACTGATTTTCAATTTTTTTTTACCAACTACATAAGAAAAAACTATTCTATGTCTGTACGTTTTGCTTTTTTTAAAAAAACATTGTCTGGTTTGTACACTGAACATCTTTTGACGGCGTTTAAACCAGTCAATTTTATTGATTTTTGGAAGGTCATAACTTCTATAAAAAGTAACTTATCAAAAAAAACAAGTAAAAAAAAGTACCGACACGCTAGTAGTTGATATCTATTTTATGCAAAAACAATATTTTCTCTAGGGTTAAAATCCAGAGAGATAAATAGGGAATACGTTTGTATGGAAAAATCACCGCCGGGTATCCTCTTAATAAGGAAAAACAGGGAAAATTTACTGCACGTCACTGAAAATAGATACGTGAAACATCTCATTTAAAGTAAGTGGCCCGAGGCAACGTAATACCCAACTGAGCGGAAAATTTGATTATAAAACCAAGGTAGGTACCTACCCATTCCAAAATATCCATGCAACCCTCTCTCATACAAATGTAAGTACATTTAGGGAGGCATAAAATATACACCAGAAACATTTCTTTATTTTGGAGGTAGAAATGTGGGGCAAATTATTGGATGAAAAAGTGGAAACCTTAAAGAAACCGCAATTTGCATGAATATCGTGAAACCATGCCAAGACAATTGGAGAGAAATTTGTAAATAATCCTAATACCACAGAAATGAAGGGAAATCTATTTAATTTCATAGACATCTGTGTGAATTGTGAACGTTTGAATGAGCATGATAGAGAGATATTACCGTTTAAAATAATCACAACGTAGGTACCTATATTGGTACTTACTTACTGATACATTTTGATGAGAATCAGTGTGCATCAGGCTCTGAACCCTTAGATCGCGGGTTCAATTTCTGGCTAACGATAAATAAATGATAATAAGCCAATGAATGGATGAGTTTCCACGCACAATGCATTAAAATATAGTAATATCGTATTAGTGAGAGTTTAGCCATTATGTTTTTATAAATTTATACATTTTAATGGCATTGAGTTACAACTTGCCCGTGCCAGCAGAATTTGACATTCCCATAAAGAGGATGTTATAAGGCTGAAGAACATGGAGAATGAAAAGGTTAAGTAATTACGAACAAATTAACAGGGTTTCAATGTTTATTGGCGGGAAAATGTAGGAATAATTTGTTGGTATAGGGGAAGATTGGCACCATTCGTACACTTTTCAGACTTTGATTTTTCAAAAATTGATGGTTAAAGATAGATTGCTCAATCAATTATTATAACATTCAGCAAACATTCCGCTACTTATTCAAAAAGTTCGAAGTCAATAACTTTTAGAATAAATTAATGGATTGAGTTTTAGAAAAATCTGACTATTGTTTGAATGTACCCCACTACTGGGGTACATTCATACATGGGTAGGGGAACATTCAGACAGTGTGGGTTAGCTTTATACAGTTTAAGTAAAACAGCAAAATAATTATAAAAATCCTATTTATTGGCCTTAAACATACCAAAGATTTAATTAACTAAACGACAAAACCTTTTGTCAACAAAAAATATACAATACTCAGAAAAGTCTGGTGCAATTGACATAAACCAATCTTTACAATTAATTATTGAACATTCAATTGTGACATATCTATAGGAAATGTGTATAAGTTAAAGGTCCTAGCCGTAGAGGTTCCTGGAGATTTTGGGTTAGGAAGAATCATTGTGACGTCAGAAATGCCCACGCTATCTTCGTCGTCAATATTGGGAAACATGAATGCCCAGGATAGTCCTGGTTCCTTTCTTAAATAAGAGACCTTAAATTCTGTTTTGGAATAATAGCTACGAATAATCTTTTGCTACGTAATAGACAACTTCGTTTTTGCAAATTTGACTAAACTTTGCAAAACAGTTGTCGTTAATTTTTTTCGAGTCTCACGGTAGCATCAAAATCTTCATCTTCATTGTCATCAGAATAATCTACTATCGATGTCGAACTTTCCTGTAAACAAAACTCAGAATTTTCAGATTCCGAATTACTTTGATTTTTTTGGCTTAGAATGTCCGGCAATTTTTAAAGTGCGTTTCATCTCTCTTGCTTTCGATTTTCTTTCCTGTTCTAGTTTCCATTTTCCAAATCTTCCAACCTATTTTTTCCGGCGTATCAGTGTAAATTCTGGACTCTCCTGGTTGCTTTACCTTTCCGTTTTAATCTTTTTCTCAGCTGTAGGATAAGGCCTAATCATTGCTGGTGTAATAGGTCCTGGATCTTTCAATATAGTCGTTCAATTGTGACTCTTCTTCAGTAGAAAATACTTGGTAACTTGTGTATTTAGACTGACATGTGCCATCATCATCAGGTTTATCTTTTATTTTCTATACCCGACTCTCCAAAGTTGAAGCCTTAATATTACGTTTATCCGCTGCCTTTCTGTAAGATAATTTTCTTTCAAATACATCTTTTTATTGCCGCAGACATATTTTCTTCATTTATTATTGTTCACCTAGTCTCTTTCTTCTTATAATTCCGGACCATTTTTGCAAATTTTCTGAAATAAAAAGAAATTCGTTAATAGGGGTACATTCAGGCGCGTACGAATGTGCCCCTGGAGAAGGCGTACGAACGTGCCCCGAAGGTCAAAAATAACAGATTTTTCTCATGCAGAAAATCATGCAGCAAAATCCACAAAATAGATAAATTATTAATATATTGATTGTAGTTACTTACCATTGAGCAATAATCCGTTAGAATATGACGCTTCACTAAAGCACTAAACATCCAATGAAATCGACACGATATTTACTTTGAGCATGCGAAAACACATTATGTCCTCCCATGTTGGTCGCAGCGGCCACACTGGCGCTAACTTCGGGGACAACTAGCGGTCGCCCGCGGCCTACCCACACACGCATAGCCATAATAAATACGATGTTCTAACAAGCTGTAATAGTCACTGTATGAAGGTTCCCCGTGTACGAATGGTGCCAATCTTCCCCTACGTAATTTCGTACGTATACCAAACAATTGTTCTTACATGTTCCCGCCAATAAACATTGAAACACTGTTAATTTGTTTGTAAGAACTTCAGTCCCGTTTTTAACCATTTTTACGAATAAAATGGTCGTATTTTAGAATAACATTTTTCTCCGTGCAGATACATCTCCCAACCTCCACCTTTTTTGTCATAATAATTTAAGATACTTCATTAACAGCATGGATTGATTATAAATCAAGAGAAGTTTTTTTTATTAATCTATAGAATTAATATTAATAATATATTAAAAGAATGTGAAATGAAAGGCACAGGAAAAAAGATGAGGTAAGTTGCGAATCTACTAAACTCCCCTTCTTAGTACTAAGGTGAACCCAATTCCTTCGGCAAAACTAGCCCGAATAATAATTGGCATCCTGGGCAAGGCTCAAAGCCAGGGTCCTGCATAAATAACATGAAAAGTCAGGCCCCACGCGTGATCCGCCTCCAAACAAGGAAGTCAATATTTACCAATAGAACGATAAACCATGAACGAAGTTAGATAAGAAGTAACCACAATGGAATGAAACAGTTTCTTTTCTACGAACGTGATAAGAGAGCAATGTTATCAGATAAACCTTTAAAAGTGTAAACATTTGATTTTGGATATACCTTTGACTAATATTATGTAGGTGGAGGTGATGAATTGGACCATGCGGGTAACCATAACAACGTTTGGTTAAGCTTGAAAGGATTTTTTTCGGAATAATTAAATCATCATCTTCATTAAAGATGTCGTTGTGACGTTAGTTCTAGATTTGTTAGTCACTAGGCGCAGTAATTCGGTTAGAGCGTACCTCTGTGAAATGATCATCGTAAATACACCGCTTCAAATAACATTGTTAGTTTTTGCAACATTAGACCTCACCTAACCTAGAAGTCTACCGAGATATTTATTTCAAAGCGCCAGGGTTTACCGGGAAATTCAATAGCAAGGCGATTTTTTAAACAATGGCAACATATATTCCGTTTTATTATGAAAACTCCAACACGGAATCACAATTGTGTACTCCAATTCGCCGAATTCAGAATTTGGGAAATGAATATAAGGACATTGCGGATATGTTTGACACATAATTTATTAAGTATAAACACCTCATAGTAAGATGTTTAACGGAAAAAAGATCAATAATATTTAATTGAATATACCACAAAGTTCTCCTTGACTCAATCTACGCATTGTACTTATCCCATTCTGTTGTTTCTCTACCTTGCATGGTAGGGTATCCTGTTTTTATCTAACTCGTATTTGATTTTGTTGTTGATTTTGTTTTTGATTTTGATTTTGTTTATGATTTTGTTTTGGATTTTGTTTTAGATTCAGTTTTATAATTTTATTTTTGCTTTTGTTTGAATTGTTTGTAATGCTTATTTAGATGTACTTTGTTTTTTATTTTATTTTTTTCTTTTGTGTGAATTGTCTGTAATGCTGATTTAGATGTACTTTGTTCATAAAAAAAATAACATGTAAAAAGCCCAGCAGGGCGTGAAATACAAATAAATAAATGAACATACTCTGAAGTTAACGGTCTATGTAAACACCAACTAAAAAGCATTATGCCAAATTCAGTCAGGATGGTCTAACATTACACCGAATTGTAAGTCCCAACGAGACCTCAATAATTTACAGCAAAATGCGGAATGTAGAACTGTGCTAGATAAAAAAAACTATTTATTTAAACATTACGTCTAAAAGGGATCGAAATGACTATCTAGTCTCCTTCAACGGTAGCATTCTTCCGAACAGGTCTTCCATTGATATGCTCGGTGTAACTCTAAGTGACCAGCTCAGATATGGGGGCTCCATCGAGGCCAGAGTTAAGTTAGCCTCTCAGAAACTGGGCGTACTGTACAGGGCCCGCAGATACTTTAATAGTACACAACTGCTAACCCTGTACAAATCGCAAGTGCGCCCCACGGTTGAATTTGGCAGCCACCTCTGGTCTGGAGCCCCAAAGTACCTGAAAAACACCCTCGACTCTGTGCAGAAACGGGCGGTCCGTTTGATAGATTCTCCCGTCTTAACAAACGGATTGCAATCTTTAGAGCACAGGCGTCGGGTAGGAATGCTTTCCTTGTTCTACCGGTATTTCAATGGAAGATGCTCCGAGGAACTAGCCTCATTGATCCCCTCGGCACCGGTGTATAGTCGGGAAACACGCCAAACGCTCGCCCAACATATGTACACGGTTGACATTTGTCACATGAGAACGGGACGCTTCTACGACTCGTTCTTGTGTTCAACAGCTCGGCTGTGGAACGATTTGCCGGCCTCTGTGTTTCCTCCTTCCTATAACATGGGTCTCTTCAAGACCCACGTTCACTCCTTCCTCTCCTCAAAAAGACCCTCCTCACAGCATCTTCAAAGATGACATAGGCCCTGAGGGAAATTATTTTCCTCAGGGCCTCCTGTGTGGAGTTAATGTAAAAAAAAAAAAAAAAAATTCTTGTACTACAGCGTACTCTTAGCCAGACGAACGAACCAACGGCAAACTTTAAGTAATTAACCCCAAATTCTATGAAATATGAGAACGTACATCTTTAGTCGATTTATTTTTGTCTAGCCTATTGAAAATGAAACAGTAAACGGACGCATTCAAGCGTAAAAAATAAAAAGTCCAAAAGCGAAATCACTGACTGGGCATAAATAGTATAAATTTAACAAATGGCGGCTAAATCGGCGAGGGACATGCGGTCAGCTTAGCCGTGTTGGGAAAAAGGCGAAAATGATTTAATAAATCTCTGGTTCGGTGGGCAAACATCGAACCGGCCACCGCAAAACGCATCGCCGACCGAATGCATCCGATAGCGCTAATCGAGCGTGAAGGCGAAACCGCGGCCCGGCTATTTATAAACGATGGTCACTTGACTGTGAAGGAAAGCCGATAGATGTCGTGTGGTGTGTGTTTTGTTAATAATGCTATTTATCTCGGTGGGCATTTTGTTAGGGCGTTGAAAGTGAGGTTAAAGCCGGAAATTTGGGTAATGGAAGACTGAATCCCGTAGTTGCTAATAAAAAAATTTGAGAAACTGATAAAGCCCAGCTAAAGTTAAGAGGTATTCCATCCACTCTACCTACCCCAGTGGAGAACTGGTATGATGGGTAGATAGTTTTTGTTAATTTTAGATACAAATCGTGCAGAATCGGGAAAACAAAGCAGTGAGAGGCTATTCGGAAACAGAATTTTGAATAGGGAGAGATAAGAACGACAGGGAAATGGTAGCAAAAAAACTGTCGACAGAACGGATCAATTGAAAATATTTGCGAATGTACAAGTTAAAACATAGAAAAATTATCCAAAACATAGTCCCCCTCAGCACAGGATCTCTTAGTGAGCAGGACCACGAAAATAATCTGCATTTATTTTACACTTATCATATATCTTCTACAAATGTTAAAATAAAAATTAAAAAAGTATTGAAGAAAAAATACGAGCTGGAGAAAAAAAAAACTTTCACAAGGAGCAATAAATAATTTTTTTAGCCAACCGTGAACAGTTTTTCTATTTCGTTGTTTTATAATTAATATATATTTAGTAAGGAAATAAGATTGAAGGATTAATTTTATATAATATTTACGTTTTGTCAGGGGGTAGCGGCCTTAGGGCGCCAGGATGTGTAAACCCAATAACACTATAATAATTAACATTCAGTGAACATGAAACTCGAAAGTAATACTTGAATTAAATATATAACAAGAGTGATATGAATTTATCGCTACGTAACTGATTCTATTTTGAAAATGCTTTTAACAATGTGCATTTGCGAGATGAAGATTGCCTTTACAGTTAACAGCCAACTTGGATATATACCAAGAATAAGAATGTGCAACTATAATACCTGCCTAAACGATCTACCAAGTTAAAGAAATAATAGGTATCATCCCAAAAGATAATCCTAAAACCAGCCATTTTAATAAATTTCCTAAAAATGCGTAAAGATGTCTGAATGTTAAATTTGTGAGAAGAGAGAGGATTCCTCTGTTTAAGCCCAGATATACGACCAAGGAGTCTGAATAAATAAGGCTCACAGAAATTTTATTCCATTAAAAATACTTTTACAAAGTCTGCGTAAAATACGAAAATACGAAGTATTCTCTCAACATGTTGATCCTTATTTGGGCAGTAAAAGTTGGTAAGTAACGTATATATTTCTTCAAAGGGTTGATATAATTATAGTCAAAGTGCCGTAGTCTTACAGTTCCCGTCTGGAGTCAGTGAGACTATGGCACCCCCAAAGGAGGATGTTGTGAGGCTAAAGGTGGGCTAAAGAGCGGAAAAGGATGGGGATGGGGATGAAGAATGTGGGAAAGTACCTGGCTATTCAGATCTGGTCACCAAACACGGCTAAAGCCATTTCAAGCGACTTACCCCTCGATAACGCCTGAACTAGTTTAGTTTAAAAAATAATATAAAATTTTGGAAACAGTTTAAAAATAATATTTGGAAATTATATAAGATTTAAAATGTCAATACTTACCTACTACAAAGTTGGTACTGTTGTATTTTTTGAAAATAGTGACGATACTGACGATTATTCGCATATACTAAACTTTTAACAGTTGTTATATAATGCTGCGTAAATATTTACGAACTGAGACGCGAGCCGAATGACGAATTACGGGGAAAGGAACGAACCAACCGCAATCGGCGTTTCGCGCGTTGGTTGGGCTCGTAGGTTCGGCTTGTGTGCGTATATGCAGCCTTACATTAAAAGGGACTTGGGCGATAATTCACAAATCCGCACCATGAAAATATAGTGTTATTATAGTTATTATTATAATTTAGGGCTTTATTCAACTTGAAAGTGCATAGATAATTATAAATCCAAAATCAGCGTGCGGTTCGAAAGCCCATTTAACGTCCCCAGTGACAAAAACAACAATAAAACGACTACGTGGAATAGTGGCACGCGACCTACACGCACGCACTCAACCCGGTTCGAACCCCATGCAAGATACAAGTCTCATTCATAACACAGCCCATAAACTATACCCAAAGCAACCCCTACAGGTCTCAAATGAAACTGGTTGTTCTTTTTATTGTATCTAAGTGGTATAATTTTAACAATTCTATAGTGAAAGAAATAACAAATCACGCTTGAGTGGAATAAGGGTTGGTATTCGGATTTTATGGATGGAAGGATGATTTGAACTAAAGAGTTCACAAGAAAGGCAAGAATTATGGTAAACATTTAACAACAAAGCAATAGTTTAAGACGATAGACTTCGCTTTTCGGCCCATACAAAAAGGACGCCTGGGAAAAAACACTTTTCTACATCGAAAATTACACAAAATGAATATATTTTTTTATATTGCCTTCTAGAGGGTGAAAACTATGTCGGTATGTTTTCGAATTTTCGATGCGTTTCGTATTAACGTAAACATTCACTGTCAAACATGTACGATTTATCAAAAAATATTATTTAAGGAAAAAGTGCTGCTAACTCAACTCTCATAAAGAATTATAAAATTATAAAAAGCTACCGACGTAGCTTCTTCTTTCTAAAAAATATATATTTTTTAAAATTTCAATTTCGTGAAAGTTTCGGTGTAGAAAAGTGTATTCTCCATAAACCCCTTTTCGAGCGATTTCTGTAGGTAAATTTGAGCGTTGTCTCATTCGCACATTTCGCATTCGCATGTATTGTAAGTGTGCGTGAGCTTATTGTGAGCGGGACAGAATGACAGTCGCGGGTGTTCCGCGTGTCGTTCAAAGTCTAGCCTCTTAACCTGACAAGTTATCGCGCTAACTGCCGAAGTGATCATATCGGTGGACCACTTGTACAATAAACAGAGATCAATCAACACAATACTTGGCGTTGTAAGCAGATTAACCTATTTCAAGCAAAAAAACAAATGATTGCATCATTGTCAATTATTGTCACCCGGAAAATAACCAATTAATATTTTGACCAAAAAAAATATTTACAAGACATTAAATTTAAACAAACATTAAATCCAGGCAAATCTTTGCGCCAATTTAACGACATAACGATTAATACATTAACACTACCTACCCGCCGCGCCGAGAGTTGGTCCCCCGACAGCCCGCCGAAACTATAATTATTAAAAAATTATAATTTTTTGTACATTATTTACCAATTTCGAACCTAAAATCGACTTAAAAAATACCCAATAATAATTATTTTTAAAATTGATAAACTAATGTTTAAGACAAGATTTTTTATGCATAGCACAAAGGGTAACAATTATTATAAGCAATAATTATTAGCGAGTGCGGGTTCGAGTCCCGTCGGCGACATGTATCTTTTTTCGGGAGAGTTTTTCAATATTGATGAGTGTTTCAGGCTAATAATTATTGCTTATAATAATTGTTACCCAATAATAAGTTGGTACGGATATGAAACGAATTTGTGCCGATTTTTTGTACTTACGCGCTGGTATAATATGTATACAGTGTGAAGAATTTTTTTTTATTTATCCTTGATGCATTTGAATGTATAATAAAATATGTTATAATATAATCAGCATTTACGCATTCACGCACTCAAAGGGTTTGCCTTACTTTTGTTATTCGGCAGACGTCTTCTCTACACACCCATTCGGGACCTTTATTCGTTCGTAGTATTCGTACTGACTATCCAACTGGAGATATTAGATACTATATAAGTTAAACTGCGACGAAATGATGCAAACTGAAAAATAGAGTCCCATAAACTCTCTTCATATCCTCGAAGCCACGAAATTTAATGTGGTCTCCTAATTCAACTGCCACAGTAATCGATATAACTCCCGCTTCATTACTGATCATCCAAAACCGAATTATAATAATTCAGTACGGGGATGGAGAACTGGACCGGAGCCAAATGGCATCGTTCGGGTGCCATAAATTCATTGATGGGACCGAGCGCGAGCGGGCCCACCTAGGGCCATCATCCCCAATGGTTTCGCGAATCCCCGTAGAAAATATTACACGATGTGACCTCCGAGTTTTGAATTGACTGGCGTGAGCCCAACGCTCTGATCGTACCGATAAAATAGTGCAAATATCATTATCTCCTGAAATCTAAGGCATTGAATCAGCTTTTTAAACAGAGGAAAAAAATTAAAAGCTTCATTCATTTTTGTTTTATAACTGTGCATTACTATTTAAATACCTTTCGCAATCCGGTAAATAATTAGTGCGTGCTTTTTAAGCATACATTAGACAATATAATATTTAATCAAAATCAGTGATGATTACACGTTTTAGCTGGAATGCCAATTTATCAATTTTCAATGTATTTAGGGGATGGCACCTACATCTCGACAAAGTTAAATTTTAATTTTGCCAAGAAAACTTTTGGTATTTTATGAAAAAAAAGCGCCTCGTTTAACAAAAATTTGTCTTTGTAAGAATATGTAAGAAAAATCTTATTATTTTGAGCGGCTGATTCAAAACTTTGAAGAGAGACTGAAGTTTTTTGCTAAACCCTTTTGCAAAACAACAGGAACCGTTGAATATGCTTTACCGCAAATTTTATTTAGGTTAGGTAACCATCCAGTAGATGGCGTTGTGTTTCGTTAGCCACAGCGACGCGTGGGCAGGTCAGCTAGTATATAATATAATTCTAAAATCTTACTTCTAACTACTAAGAAGAAGCAGGAAACCTGCTATGAACGTCGTCATTAAAAACTCGAAAGGTGAACTCCGGCATCATGAAATTGTACATTTCTTTTTCTTAATATAATTTATAGAATATTGCAACTATATTATACTTGAAATTACATTTCAACACGAGCTTACGGCACTTTGAAATAGTACAAGACTTCATATCATCTTTGATATAAAAAAAAATATATATATATATATGTATGTGTTGAAATTTGGGGAAAGGGGTCGAAAACATTAACATATTTTTTTAAAGTTTGTTTTTTAATTATCAAGATTTCGAAATATGTACCTATATAACTACTCAGAGTTAAGATGAAATAGGTAGATACCTACCTCTTCTCAATCGTTTATTAAAATTCTAAACTGTATTCATTCCTCCTCGTCGATGTAGACGGAGAAAAATGTTATTCGAAAAAACGATCATTTTAATAGTAAAAACGGGACTAAAGTTCTTGCGAACAAATTAACAGGATTTCAATGTTTATTGGCGGGAACATGTAAGAATAATTTGTTGAGTACACGTAAACAAATTTAAAATGAAACACTGTTAATTTGTTCGTAAGAACTTCAGTCCTGTTTTTAACCGTTTTTACTATTAAAATGATCGTTTTTTCGAACAACATTTTTTTTATCCGTGTAGGCACGGAAAAATATGTCGTAAATAGTAAAACGATGGGCACTTCACAACTTTAACTGACAGTCCAGTACTTTCATTTAAATATCGTATAGACATCTACCTACTTCCTTTCAAAACAAGAAGCAGCAGGTATCAGGAGAGCAAACGCTAAAGGAGGAAACGAAGGAAACTTTCTGCCACTTCACTGACCACAGAGGGATTGTTCTACAATCCACTTTAATGGAATTACCATTCTACAAAGAGTGGAAGTCTCATGTTTAAAATCCCAGGAGAACAGGGAGCCAAAGAAGTGGTACTAACCTAACTTTTGTTCGTAAATTTATTCGTTAGAAATGTTCAGCTATACACAGAGAAAATTAAATGCAGCGTTCCTTGAAATACCTAGTTGCTTTCCTTTTTTGTTGAAAACGCAATTTAATTAAGTACCTACTTACCTAATGAAAATTTCTTTGAAACCGAACATCTTTTCAGTAAATTTGAAGTGGTATTACTTTATAAGTAGATTTGACAGCCAGCTTTGTGCGAAAAATGAATTAAGAAAAATAAAAGAATTTGACATGCTTTTGACGAATGGTATAATTTAAAGTTTTGATAAAAAATTACGTCGAGCTGAAAATATTGTGATACTAGACATTTCACGCAGCAAAAAAAAACGTACAAATTTTACGACGTCAGAGCTCACTGTTAAGAGAGTTTTTGATCATAAGCTTTTTCTTTATTTTTATAGTGAATACCTTACAAGAGTCTCAACTGCTTCCGTCTGGAGCCAGTGAGACTATGGCATCCCCAATTGGGGTATGTTATGAGGCTGAAGGTAAGTAGGTAAGGGAAGGAGACGAGGAAGAGGGAGGTGGGGAAGTACCTGGCTATTCAGATCTAGTCACTAAACACGGCTAAAGCCATTTCAAGTAACGTTTCAATTCTGAATGGTGGTCTTACACCAAGGTGATACCAAGAGTATCTTCCACTCTGGAACGTGCCGCAAATATACTATATATTATTGTTTTAAATTAATTGTGAAATAACACAAATTAATAAAATAAAATTTATTTGCGCACGCCGGGTTCGAACCCGCGACCGTCGGAACGGCAGTCCAACACCATACCGCTGGACTACGCCAGCCGTCTAAACTCCCTCAAGCAGTCTATTCCGGTCCGGCCCGCCATGCAGTTGGTGGGCAAACGCAAACGCCGCCAAGACCTTGCAAAACCTCACCGAATGAACCCGGAGACCCCTGCTAAGTCACCAAACGTAGCGAACCACTTGGGGCGACCTATTGTAGGGATGTTGGTTATCCAATAAATTATTCCAGGGGCGTCGGTACCCAAACATGCCTCCCAAATTTAAATAAACTGACGAAAGTAATATAGGTATGTATAGAGTTATGGGTGTTAAGCATCGTACTTGACTTACTTTAATCAGTGATTCCTGACATTATTTGAAGTAAAAAATGTAAATAAAATTTTGGTCTCATTTAGACATTTTTCAAGTTTTTTTTTCCTACAAAAACATAGAAATCAGTAGGTATTGGGAAGTTAGGATCGGGGTGAGGGGTTGATTGGTTACTTGGCCTAGAGACCAGTGACGACATGTGGAAGTTTTTTTTTTTATTTGAGGATAAAGCTTTTGAAGTCACTGGAGACCAAAATTTCATTTACATTTTTTACTCCAAATAATGTCAGGAATTTACAGAAATAGAGACCAGGGACGACATGTGAAAGATTTTTTCTTCATTGATTTTGGAGAAAAAGTTTTTGAAAAAAAAAAAGACATCTAACAAGTCACCGGAGACCAAAATTTCGTTTAGATTTTTTACTCCAAATAATGTCAGAAATCACTGGTTAAAGTAAGTCAAGTACGATGCACCCTGTATGTTGATGGTTGATGACAGCCAACCTCCGACAGGCTGAAGTAGGTGATAAACACCCAAGTTATAATTTACTTAAAGTCATCAGTTAAACAGCTCGATGTAAGCGAAATGAACACATTTTGCACACACAATTATAATTATAAAAAGTGTGAGAAAACCGCTGTAACGTGTCGGCCACTTGTTTCATTGTTTAATTACCCCCGATGAATAGTTTAATTTAAATCTCTGCAATCTGGATAGGAGTTGGACGAGGGGATCCATGGGAACTGGGAACTGGGAACTGGGGACTGGGGACTGAGATTGTGGAGGCAATGGCGTGACGCGTGATTATTTATTACATTAACATCCATTACACGGCTTTTCTCACGTTATAGTCTGGTACACATTAGTTTATCTGTTATTACACCCATTAAGACGATAGACTTCGCTTTTCGGCCCATACAAAAAGGACGCCCGGGAAAAAACACTTTTCTACATCGAAAATTGCACAAAATGAATATATATTTTTTTATACTGCCTTCTAGAGGGTGAAAACTATGTCGGTATGTTTTCGAATTTTCGATGCGTTTCGTATTAACGTAAACATTCACTGTCAAACATGTACGATTTATCAAAAAATATTATTGAAGGAAAAAGTGCTGCTAACTCAACTCTCATAAAGAATTATAAAATTATAAAAAGCTACCGACGTAGCTTCTTCTTTCTAAAAAATATATATTTTTTAAAATTTCAATTTCGTGAAAGTTTCGGTGTAGAAAAGTGTATTCTCCATAAACCCCTTTTCGAGCGATTTCTGTAGGTAAATTTGAGCGTTGTCTCATTCGCACATTTCGCATTCGCATGTATTGTAAGTGTGCGTGAGCTTATTGTGAGCGAGACAGAATGACAGTCGCGGGTGTTCCGCGTGTCGTTCAAAGTCTAGCCTCTTAAAACATCATTTTTTCATAATTCTACGGCAGATTTTAATAAATAATAATATGTATCGTGTGCAATTAATTAATTTGTTTATTAATTTTATTCAAAATTCCAGAACATGCGTCATTAACACAGGAAGAATTTAAAAAATAATATTTATTTTACTATGTGGAATAGAAACCAAGCCGAACCACAAGAAAAGATAGAATACATTTTTCTAGAACAGCATCTAAGTCATGGAGGTTGACGAGTGGTGTAATGTTTGATTTTGAATACTGAAGTTAAGGATTCGAATCTCCTTAAATAAATAATGACTGAATACAGCCAACTTAGTAGCGTAATGGAAGATTATAAACCTTTAATTGGCCGTTGGCCCACCGGTGGCCACCAATGAAAAAAAAAAAAATATATATATATATATATATATATTTTATTTTTTTTAAGCATTGTTTGTTTACGAGTTTCTATTACAAAATAATATTATAGTAACAAAATTTGTATAAACTAGCAAAATCTGAAAGAATTGTTACTAGCAAATTATAAAATGCGTCACAAAAAAATTCTGAAGTGACGATTGATTTTTTTTGAAAAAAACCTGGCCTGCCAAAGGTTAAATAAATTGGAAGACTCTCTCAGTCACTGAAAGTACAAGTGAGCAGATCTCAATAGCCAGGTAAATAGCGTCAGAATGAATTGGCATCGACAACGCGACTATCTGCCAAATTTCAGCTTGATCGGATGTCGGGAAGTGGGTTAATTTCCAGTTCCAAGATTTGCATTCATTCACGAAAGGAAAATCGAAATTCAATTTACCTATTTAAAAAACCAGATAATACTATAACGACGACGTCACGTAGAACATCTCGCTGGGACTAGTATACCAAACGCATAACCTTGGCTCCGGCCAACGATATTTCTGCAGTTTGGTCGTAGGTCGTAGCTTGGCGACAGCCACCACGCTTCAATGCCATCTCTCGCCTTGTTTCTGTTATCTATGTTTCATAGGTATTAAGTGGATACCTACTACACGGTATTATTGAATTATATATGCTCCATATTATGTCCCTCTCATTTGTCTACCACGTCGGAGCCGAAGTGTGACGCAATTTCCGAATGCATGATTGTTTTAATTCAGTGCTCGTTACGCCGAGGTTTATATCCTTCGCTTTTCACGGTCGTGATTTTCCCACGCACACGTGTGGCGTGTGGCTAACCAGTGTCCAGTGGACCATCAATATACAACCTACACTGGGGTCGGGGTGAGCAAAACTAGTCCCAACGAGAGCTTGTATGGTCGTCATCGAAGTTCGTCCTTTTCCATCTCACGCGTCTTGTTTGAAAACGAAAAAGATAAAAGATACTAAAACTATGACGTCACGTACGATCTCTCGCTGGGAATAGTATATTTGACATGGTGCCTAATGGGGTCTCCATACGATGCTGCAAACAGTCCGACATATCGGACTGTTTGCAGAATGGCTACAAATTGCAAAGGATTCGGCAGCCGGTTGTGCCTACTAACGATGCAATTTGCCAAACAGCCCGATATGTCGGGCTGTTTGCAGCATCGTATGGAGACCCCATAAGTGTTTTATAGCATCCGAAATAGTAAATAATTAATGATTTAACATAAAAAAAATTTTGGCCATTTAAATTATGCATGTTGACCAATATGGTGATGATGAACAAAAAGTAATCAAATATTGGTAAGAATTACTTGACTTCAAAAGACAGTACCGGCTTCTGTCACTAAACAAACTAGAAAGTTAGGCACACCTATCGTGTTAAAATCTCTTGTCCTGATGAAGTAACGGTCTATGGAAGATCAAAATCATACTTTATTGAGAAATCCCTGATACGAAAAGTAAACACCAAGTGACTGTCCTAAAACAGGTTAATTTCCTAGTTGGTCAGGCAAAGATCATTGTAATATGTAATATATCGTCGTTGCATATTTAATATGAATAATGTGACGATTTTTACGAAAATGAGTTAAATATACAGTTTTTTTTTTCCATCGTCTACATTATGAGCCATGTAGTAATATCAAATATTTAAGGCAATAGAAAATAAACCATGTGAGGGACAATCAAAATAGTAGATAATTTTTTTTTAAAGTCACATCCTCTGCATACTACTTATACAATTCAATTGCCTAGCTGTCATTTTTTTTTTTTTCTTTATTCATTTTGTTTGTTACAGGTTTATTTTAAATGGCTTTTTGACTACCAAGCTAGGCAAATGCCCGTATTATGGTCGTCTATAGGAAAATAAAATGAAATATTTTGACGTACTTAATATAGTATTTAAAATTATGACGAAAACTGTATATAGAATATGAGAACATGTGAGAAAAACTGTGCATAGAATATGAAGCATGTGAGAAAAACGTGTTAAAATTCAATTTTCTGGCATAAAATAATTATTGTTTGCCATAAATATATTCTTATAATGAACGAAATATAATTTTCCTACTTTGTCCGCAAATAAAATACCTTAGTTATTTTCCGGTTCATTATTTTTTATACAGTTTTTTTTTATCGATTTTCTCAGAATGTACGCAGTCTCACGTGGTTCATATTCTATATGCAACGACGATATAATGTTTAAAAAATAAAAAAATCTACGAATTGGTTTTCATTTTCTTAAAATTAAAATTTCCTACGTTAAATTTTTTCCCAATTCAATCGAATATAAGTAGGGACATTCAAAATTCGTGTTATTTTTCGGCGAAATTCGAATTTTTTTTTTGCAAATTCACCATATTTTTCGTGGAATTTATGGGAAAAACGGTGGAATTAAGATGATAGACTTCGCTTTTCGGCCCATACAAAAAGGACGCCCGTGAAAAAACACTTTTCTACATCGAAAATTGCACAAAATGAATTTATTTTTTTTATACTGCCTTCTAGAGGGTGAAAACTATGTCGATATGTTTTCTAATTTTCGATGCGTTTCATATTAACGTAAACATTTACTGTCAAACATGTACGATTTATCAAAAATATTATTTAAGGAAAAAGTGCTGCTAACTCAACTCTCATAAAGAATTATAAAATTATAAAAAGCTACCGGCGTAGCTTCTTCTTTCCAAAAAATATATATTTTTTAAAATTTCAATTTCGTGAAAGTTTCGGTGTAGAAAAGTGTATTCTCCATAAACCCCTTTTCGAGCGATTTCTGTAGGTAAATTTGAGCGTTGTCTCATTCGCACATTTCGCATTCGCATGTATTGTAAGTGTGCGTGAGCTTATTGTGAGCGGGACAGAATGACAGACGCGGGTGGTCCGCGTGTGGTTCAAAGTCTAGCCTCTTAAGTAACAAAAGTGATATCAACTTTTTGGTATTTTGCAGCAATTGATGACCGCTTTTTCGTTAAGTCAGTAAGTAATTTATGTAGGTATTTCGTTAAAACCATGGGCAAATAATTATTAACCTGTAATGTTAAAATATTACAGAATTATTTTAAAATATCATAAAAATACGAAAATTCTTTCCTGAAACTCTATAAAAAAAACAAAATTCCCATTCTTGGCGTAAAAACGATGAATTTCGGGTAAAAATACGCTATTTGATTTCAATTTTGATGTAATAAAAGGTAAATTTTACATGATCAATGAAGTCGCATATAAAACGGATTGAATTGAACATATGGCAGTAGCATATGCAGTGACCATGACGGTCACCATGGTGAGGATATTATGTTTATTCTTCGACACGTCACGCACGGGGTGGCAGATATAATAACATGGTACAACCTAAACACATCGAATTATGGTCACTGCCAATGTAAAACGGATGCAATGGAATAAAATTAAATACGACGGAGTTAAAATTACCTAAATATAATGCAAAACTCTCGATTCACAGAAGCAGAAAAACGTTCAAAATGTGAGCTCGTCGTCATGAAATTTGACTGATGACGATGACGTATATATACCTAGACACAATTGGTGACCGGACAACTCAGAATCATGTAAGTACCTCTTCAAATAACACCTCCTTTGAAAATACTTTATTTTTATTTTTTTATAGTGAATACCTCACAAGAGTCCCAACTACTCCCGTCTGGAGCCAGTGAGACTATGGCATCCCCAATTGGGGTATGTTATGAGGCTGAAGGTAAGTGGGAAAGGGAAGGAGACAAGGAAGAGGAAGGTGGGGAAGTACCTAGCTATTCAGATCTAGTCACTAAACACGGCTAAAGCCATTTCAAGCAACGTTTCAATTCTGAATGGTGGACTTACACCAGGGCGATACTATGAGTATCTTCCACTCTGGAACGTGCCGCAAATATACTATATATTATTTTAAATAACTACTTGTGAAATAACACAAATCAATTTTAAAAATATTATTTGCGCACGCCGAGTTCGAACCCGCAACCTTCGGAATGGCAGTCCAACGCCCTATTGCTGGACTACCAAGTTTTTTTCATTACTTTAAAAGAAATTAAAAAAATAAATGGTTAAATACTCGTAGAGGTAGGTTATGTTATGGGCTATTTTTCTTTTCATAACTTTTCAAAGGGGTGTTAAAATATCATGTATCTTGGTTGTCATGGAACCCACGCAATTAATTTTCTCGTAGGTAGGTACCAAGGCCCTATTCATAAAATTAATATAAAAAAGTAAGTATTGTAATTGATAGATAAAAATAAAATGGTGTTGAAAGCTCGAGTGAAGACGGCTAATTTCTAGTAGTTCCCATTTCCCAATAATAATCAAAATAACAATCAATTTCAATAGCTGCTCCATTAATTTCAGCTAAAAGCAGCAGGTGGTTGGTTGGTTTGTGGTTCGAAGGTAAAAAGCTTGATGAAGACTCATGGATCATGAAATCATTATATTTCAAAATCAGTACCTACCTACCTACCTAAGTTACGAGGGTTATATTATGAACAATCTTACATCGAAAGCTTGTATAGTTATGTATGATTATAGTATGAAATTGTATTAAGAAAAAAAAAATCATTTCAAAAGGCGGGAAGATTGGCGGGAGATGTAACGCATCTTATAAATTATGTATTTTTTCGTCACTGACTGTGGCTGGAATTGTAAGGTTTTTTTTTATTATTTAATATTTGTATTTTTTTACAATAAATATACAATTATTTTACGTGTTATTAAGGAAAACAAAAATAGTCTTATCTCACCATCTCAGTTAGGCTCTTGTGTTTGGTGAGGGGATTCCAGCGCAAAATAATAAAATATTCTTAGTAATAATTTATTTAAGTATTGTAAATAAATAACAAGAAAAACGCTAAATTTACCTATAACAGAAAAGTGAGATTCTTTTTTAAATTATAACATAACACATGGAGTCATATAATAGTAGTTTTAGGTAATTTTTTTAATTTTATGAACCTTTTATGATAATTTTTAGATTTAAAGGAAATAATGAAAAAAAAATAATTGAAATATTTTGATTATAATAATAATGAAAATGAGAGGCGTGAAGGTTGTATCGGTAATCGGTACCTATAGCGCTCTTTAAATGATTTTTACAAAAACGGCGCTGTACAAATAATAATAATAATAATAATTGGATCATTTGTATAGCGCCGTTTTTGTGAGAAATCACCTCAAGGGCGCTGTACAATTTATAATACAAACATACAAAATCATACAAACATTTTTTTTAAACCAAAAAAGAAAGGCAAACATTCTGGGGTTATGAACAGTCGCTGCTTGTGACTTTTGCGTGTGCTAGAGTGCCAATATTAAAAAATGGAATTACACAGTAAGCCGAAAATTTTGTTTGTGTCGTGATGGGAGAACTTCGGGCGATGAATTGAACTCACGACGCCTGCCACTCACTGACCGGCCGTCAGTATTATTATTTATGTATAGGTATTCTAATTATAGTTTCTGACTAATCTTTAAAATTGGCAATCTGCACAAATATGTAATCATTTATTGAGGGGCGATTCACGAAAATTGCACTGTGCAAATTAGTTGCTTAGGGTTATTATTTTATCAATAGCGCCGTATTGTCACGAATAGGTTAAATACAGCATAATAGGCACCGATAATAAGTCAAAATTAATAATTTATTGTCAATCAAAAAATAGATCAATACATTCAATCACATTTTTACAGGAATCAATAAACGATGTTTATAGGGGTAGTTTATTATTTTATATGAAATTGATCGCATAAACTCATGTAGATAAGGATCGATCGGATACTAATGCAATTTTATAATAGCAAAATAGTACACTGAACCCATTTAAAAAGAATGGTAAAAATTTACAAAATTGAAAATTTAAATGCAGTATTTCCCATCGCCCCGAATGCAATAAAATGTCTTTTACAGTAATTGATGAATCGAACGGTTTTTACTAAAAAACATCGTGAGTTTCCAGTCATCCCGAAAGTTTGTCAAAATTTGAATTATTTGACAGTAGTTAGCAGGTTCAAACAAACTTTCTAAAATAACAATGAAGGACAGAAAGTTTTATAAAATTTCAGACACAAAACACAGAATCAAAACATAACAAACAAAATGTAAACAAACCTGCTCTCTTGCTAATTGGAACCACGTCTTGAGAATGATGGGCAGCCTCAGATCATGGTAATGTCTCGTAGTCTTAACACTGATAAACAGATCTTGGAGGGATGTGAGCAGCGGCCTAGGGGTGGCCGTGGCCGGGGGCGGGGGTGTGACGGCCTCCAGAGCGGGCAGAGGCCCGGGCCCCTCCAGCGGGAGCCCCGGGCGGGGGCCAGCCACGGGCCCGGCTCCGGCCTGGTACAGCAGCAGGGTCCCGCAGGCCAGGGCCAGGCAGCCGAACACACTCTGGGCCGCCCGCCGCCAGCTTCTTGCGCCCATCTCACTTGTTGCGCAGCATGCGCGCGCAAACAAAACAATACCACATGACACTAAAATATAAAATAATAACAACAAACTCCCGCGCAGTACTTGCAATACATCGAGTTGAGTATCCGTGATTCAGTTTTACACGCGTCGCGCACGTTTGTCGCATGTAAACTAAATAAAACTGTAGCACTGACGCGAGACGTGCCGATAGCGACGGCGCCATCTTGAATGCCGGCCTCCCACTCCAGTTTGCGCGAGAGGGACGCGGCTATCTGGACGGGCGCCACGTGAGCTGTTCGTCTCGCTTTGTTTTTGTGGGAGAGAGATGGGTTAATACACATTGCGGCCACGTGAGCTATGTGTCTCTCTCTGCGCGCGCATAAAAAACTTTAAGCGGGAAGTATGGAGAGGTTATGTTTTGAAAAAAGGTTTTGTTTGCGTGTTTTTATGGCCGTTTCTCGCGTTATAATGTTCGGAGGTAATTGGCAGGTACGGATCACCGGACTGTTGTCTGCTATTATATAGCTATCGAGCTGTACCGTAGGGTTTAGCGGTTAAATATTATTGATTTCGTGTGTTTATCATCCGAGAGGGGAACAGAATAGAACATAGCACGAGTAGGTAGTATCCGATAGCAACTCGTATATTATTATTTCATACATTCATCGTGAGGCTGTATGATAGAATGTCTTGCTTTCAATATTTATCTCCTCTAAAGAAGGTTGTGCAAGAAATGGCATAAATATGACGTCTCGAGCCTGGTAACACGTAGTTAAATTCAAAACCAAAACCAATGATAAAAAAATAAGCAGACACTTAGTTTGAAGAAGGAAAAACCAATGATATTTAGTGCACATAAGTTTATACAACCAAATATCTAGGTAGGTAATAGATATCTATTGAAATTTGCTACAGCTGCTTTACTACGTTTTAATAAATGAAAAATAAACTAATTATGAACATACCGCCGTTTCAATCAATAATAATGCAATCTTCAAATGGCTACCCAGGTTTCTGTTTCAAGAAATAATATTATGATAGATCAGCCCTAAAATTATGACCGCAACCACCAACTGAGCTCCCTTCGGCTATATTGCATACCTTCCAACTGGGGCCACTACTACATAGAATCAAGAATAACACAAGAAGTGCGTGTTTCGTTATCCAATTATAAGCCTAATTTCTGCCTATATTTCCATACAAACTGTGTTTCACCATGATAACGAAATTCAAATGGAATGAAGATATATAATTTCAGGCAAGTGTAAGAAGACAAAATGCGCGCTAAAAGTCAATGGCACATTTGTTTATATTCAATTTTGTCCGTAAGGCACTTCTAGTGTTATTCCATGACTACCTATCTACCTTCTTCTTGCATCCTACCTCCTACCACTCTACCGTGATTCTACCTTATTGGGTAGGTAGGTACCTATCTTTGCATGTGGCTTCTAGCCACAAGCCACAACTGCCTAGAAGATTAAAAAAACAATCTACCTATTTGGTTCTTGCCAGGGGCGTGACGATCTATTTACTTTCTGGGCAAAAACACAAATCTGGAAGGGTCATTCCAGGTCAATATTTTTGTAAAGTAAACTTTGCCCATAATCTCATTCCCTTGACTGGGTGGTTTGATAGATTGATAAAATATATTTAATAAGTTAAGGAAACTAGAACTTGATAGATTGATTCGTTGTATTAAGATTACGGTATATCCATGTCAGTCCTTCTGTTTTCTTCTTCAATCGTTTGAGAGTAAAGAAATTAGATAATTTTCTCTTAGCCCTTTCGGGTGGAGGTTTTTTTTAAATTCATTTTTAACTATGTTTGTAGTTATAGATATGTATAAGTACGTAACTCCGTAGGCCGAATAAGCCAACATTACAATGATTTGTATGTATGTATGTATTAGTATAGAAAAATAATAATAATATTTGGCTAATATATATAGCGCCGTTTTCGTGAAAAATCACCTCAAGTGCCCTGACCATATTTGATCAAAATTTAAATGCTAAAATACAGAGACTAATTTCAAACTGAAAACTATTTGTTTTAGGTACTTATCCCATTCATTGAGAAAGTCAGGTTCCCGGATAGGCTTTTATGTGGGTCTAAGGCCTACCCCTCAGGCATCGGGCCTTTTTTGTCGGAAGGTCAAAATAATTCCGCTTTACAATAAAATCCAAATAAATGGACTAACCAAATAACTGATTTTGAAAAGTGACGAAATACGAATTCAAAATTTATAATTCAAAATAAACATATAATTTTTTAAATATAAATTTTTTTAATGCAGTCATTAAAAATTACCCTTTTTCTAACAAAAATGTTTATTATTTTTTTTTAACTAAAATTACTGATAAAGAAAAAAATAACAAATGCGTATTTTACTAGGCAAATATATTTTAAACTTCGTCATCTCACTTTTTTCAGGTCGAAATGATTAATAAAAAATTCCCAAAGTTTCCTTTTTTTTGCAACAAAGTTAGGTTTCATAAAGGTGTACATTTTAATTATATTGTGATTTACATTTAGAATTGAATATAAAGTGTGGTATTTTCTCTTTCTAACATCGCTTAGATCATATTTCTGACCATGATAGTAACCGAGATGATTTCTATGAGACGTACACGAACATGAGTTGTTCCGAAAAGCGAACAAATTAGCCTAGGGGTTATCTACGCCAATGTTACCCGCCTATTATTCAAATTAAATCATATTTTAAAAATGACTACTAAATGTTCAAGAATATATTTCTAGGAGACCCGGAGACTAAGCATTAGAAGCCACGCGACCAAGGGTTAACCAATTCGTGATAAACTTAACTGTGCAGATATATTCCTAATGATACACCATTTGTCAGACGTCTTTCATTAGATACCTGCTCCATAGTCATTTGTCGGTAACTATTACAACCCATTTTAAACGAAAACGTTTTCAAACATGGTCATTTTCAATTTTAACGAATTGGTTTTCGTAAACATTGTCTAGTGCCTTGATCTGATTTTAATCTAAAACATTTTGAATAAGTTTCAAAATGGTAACAAAGCATTATGCAAAAATGTATGCCAACTTACCACAATTCTATTCCGGGAAACCATTTTGTTCATTCCGATTATCATATTATCATAACCAAACGAAAATGCATGGAAAAATAAATCGTTGTAGGAAAGTGGTTCAATAATAAAAAAAAATACATGGGATGCTGAGGTACAACACAGTTTTGGACTAACTAACTAACTAACTAACCATCACGCCGTTTCCCCGCAGGGGTAGGCAGAGAGGACGGACCGCCAAACAACTCGGTCTTGGCACACGCTCCTTGCCTCATTCACATTCATACATCTTCTCATACATACTCTTCTATTATTCTGACTCTTGACATGGCCCGACTCAAGTATCTGATTTACTTGATCGTGCCACGTCTTCCGTGGGCGTCCTCGGCTTCTTATACCGTTCACATTCGCGTCATAAATTCTCTTTACACTCCTTTCTTCATTCATTCGCTCAACATGCCCAAACCATCTAAGCGTCCCTTTCTTAATCTTACTTACTACGCTCACATCAGCCTTGCATTCTTTTCGGATCTCCACATTCCTCACACGATCATACATGGTTTTACCACACATACGCCTCAGGGATCTCATTTCTACAGCATTCAGTCTACTTTCATCCTTTCTTCTTTCTACTTTCATCCTTCTTTCACAGTTTTGGAAAAAATAAATAATTAACGTAGTAACGGTGCAACGTAAATACTACATGTCATAATTTACGTCAAAGGCTTTTTTTGCTATAAATTGGATATTCTGTGGAGGGAAAGGAAAGCAAATGAGTGTACCGACACCTACCCACTACCCACCTTTAGGTAACCATCGCAATGAAACCGAAGAATTTCGGATGTTGGAGGATTTGCCCGTAGGCATTATTACACAATCCTTCAACCTACAGGTGTTTTTTTGAGAGGTTTGGTTTTTATTTTTTTTTTAAGAAAGATAAACATTTCCGGGTTACGAATAACCCAACAACATTTGAAAATCTTCTACTACCACCACACTAAGCGGAAGATATTGCTTGTGTTGTGATGGAGGACTTAGCCAGCCGAGGAATCGAACACGGAACGCCTGGGTGGGACCCAAACGCAATGCCCACTCAACCACTGACCGGTCTGCCTGTTTTAAACTGGCAACATTGTTTCTACAGACTGCCAATTTGAAAGTTGTTGACAGTTGATTTGTAGTGAGTACATTTTGCCATTTCACCGTGAATAGACTAAATAAATTGAATTGAATAAAATAAATTGTGCAAATTTATTTTATTATTGTCGAAAATTGGACTACGATTGCGCTTCATTCGAGCTAGCCGTGGCGCTCATATGCCCGAAATCATATTTAAACAATAATGGGGCCAACAGACCTAGCTATAAAAGCTCAAGCGTTATTTGGTTTGGCGTATTTCGGCATACCGGTTGCCGTACATTCCCAATGGGAATGTATGATGAGCGATATTCTGAAGTGGGCCAAGCCAAATAACGCTTGAGCTTTTATAGCTAGGTCTGTTGGCCTATTTTATTCAATTCATAAAATTATCTATTAAATAAAGCCAATATCATGGACATTAACTTTATCTTTAATGTGTTTTTTTTTTTCATTTTTAATTTGTATACCTACCTTTAAAAAAAACATTCTATATCTCGTTGCGCTGCTTTGTATTTTTATTTACTTATTTATTTATTTTTTTACAGAAGGGAATGTTACCCACGAACAACCTACACCTTATATAGCAATGACAAATTGCACAAAAGCAAATATAATGATACAAGATAATGTATCAGGTTTAGCTGGAGTTTTTCGATACATACAAAAGTTGTTAATGCAATGATCGTTTTAAATTTGTCAATGCATAAGAACAGATTTTTCAACATCCCAACGGAAAACTTTTGGTGGCCATCACACAGACATTATCAATTTGGTAGGCGGGTTTGAATACCGCCGCTCCGGGTTCCATTTATTGGATATCCGTCACTTTGCCATAGGTCACACCAAGTGCTTCGCTACTTTTGGTGACTTGGCAGGGATGCCCGAGTTCATGAGATGAGGTTTTTCTAGGACATGGTGGCGGATGCGTCTACCCATCTATTACGTGGCGGGCCGGATCGGAAGAGTCAGAGACATCAAAAAAGCATTTTTTAAATAAAAATAAAATAAAGCACTAAATAAATGTCAGTTTTAAACATTGGAATTTAGCAAGGCTGGTAGTGGAGTTGATTCCGATCACTGGGAAGAAAGTTTCAAACCTCAGTCAAACCAAAAAATAAACAATTAAAATACATTTGAAAGTAGATAATAAATAGAAAATAGTATCTAATAAAATAACTGGGTGGGGGTCTGCCTTGACCACTCACACAGAGCAGCTCAATATAGCCCAAAAAGGAGTACTAAAGACAACACTGAAAGTTCCGCTTAGAACTCCGACAGAGGAAATATTCAAAAACTTGTACAGAAATGTACAGAAACTTTATTCAAAAAATATTTTATTTAAACCGAAAAAAAATATATCTGAATACTCCACTGCCCAACATAAATACTCAACAAGGGCAATAATCGAAAATATCCTGGTTACCTACTCCCAGTTTAAACACATCTTTTGGACAGAGAAAATTCCATGCTATTAAATTGTTCAATGCTCTACCAAATGAAACCAAAAAAATAAAGGAAATGACTAAATTTAAAACCAAAGTCAAAACATGGCTGAGAGATCAAAGCAATTATCAACTTATAAACATTAGATGTAAAGACAATTCGCAACAAAATACAAAAGTAAAAAAAAAGTACAGACCGCCTCAGAACAGGAAACCCTAGTGAGGAGGACTGTGAAAAAAACAATATACTTATATTATACTTTATACCTACATAATGTACAAACTATGCTATTGAAACTAATAAAAAGAATAAAAATAAAAATAAAAAAATAAAATTAAAAAAAACATGGTTTTTTACGGAATATATTTTTTAATGATAATCTATAAAGGTCACTACCACTACGATCACTGCGACCTTTATTTCAACCTCTAGAGATTCTAGAATTAAAACAATGCATGTACCTATACTTCTATATTGGAATCGAGAAAGTTCAGAGCGGCCGGCTGCTCGCAAACCGGAACAATCTGCAAACTGGAGTGCGGATATGTGGTTGTGGATAGTGGCTAGTGGCTAGCGGATAGTGGATAGTGGCTACTAACAGGGCTAACCTGCAAACTATTGAAATTATCTACATATATGCACCTATAGCTTTCAGATACGTTTTCGCTAGTCTAGTGGTAGGGCTGGTTAAAAAATGGTTTGCGAGCTGTAAAATAATAATTATTTATTATTACTGTTATTTTGTGCCCGATTATTTATTATTAATTAATTTATTTTATCCTCGAGAGGACTGTAAGAAAACTCTATGCGATAAAACAAAGTACAAGGATTGCGTTTTTGTTCACAAAGGATATGATATGATGGGAACAAGGCCCAATGTAATGAACCCAATTGTAATGTAATATGAATGCAATTTTGCGTGATTTTAATTTATGTGTATGTACGAGCGCGACTAGATTTCAACTGGTAAAATTTTTAGGTATTTCGAAGCGAGGTACAATAAAATTTTTATGTGTCGACGGTGTTAAGAATTTAGTCCTCTTCCTCTTCTAATTCCTAAGTAAGAGCCTCGTAAGGAAGGAAAGGAATCAAAGGAAGAACAATATTTTGAATAGGATTTGTGGGTCAATGGATTGAAGTCCCAAAGCTCTTTCAAATCTAAACAACTGTCGTTATGCATGGTGGACTTATGCCTACCTAAGTAGGTATTTGGCAGTAGGGTCAGTTGGTCATTTCAGGGCAACTAAAACTCTCACCACTCACTCATAAAAAAGTGTATTAAGATTTACACCAAAAAGCAAAACAATTTATTATAAGCAAACATTTTCAGCCTGAAACACTCATCCACATTGAAAAAATCTACCAAGAAAAGATACATGCCGCTGATTTACGGTCAACTGCTCTATCCACTGAGCTACGTCGGTTTATCTCTTACCCGCCAAATAATTCAATATATACACGGAGAAAAATGTTTATTGGCGGGTACATGTAAGAATAATTTGTTGGTATACGTAATTTCGTAAGTATACCAATAAATTATTATTACATTTTCCCGCCTATAAACATTGAAACACTGTTAATTTGTTCTTAAGCACTTCAGTCCCGTTTTTGCGAATAAAATGATCGTATTTTAGATTAACATTTTTCTCCGTGTACTAGTGTTTCATTCAACAATTACTGCTTTTTACATATTTTTTTTCACCTGCAAACAACCAACTTTATTTTATATGAGAAAGGCATTGTAAGTACTAAATCTCCCACCAGGTGGCGCCGAGACATATTGTGTCTACATTTTTTGGTGTAAAAATGTAGAAAATAAAAAAAATCTTGTCTTAAACATTAGTTTATCAATTAAAAAAATAATAGATAAGATTGCAATCACCAAAAAATCTTTACTGATAAGCGGAAAATCTGATTCACGAAAAACTTTTAAGGGGGTTTGTGTGTTAATACAGCCTTTTTCTCATGTATTAACTAATAGCCTCTTTTTTTTTTTTTTTTTTTTTTTTTTTTTTTTTATTTTTTTTTTTTTTTTATTTTTTTTATTTTTTTTTTTTTTTTTTTATAGAGAATACCTCACAAGAGTCCCAACTGCTCCCGTCTGGAGCCAGTGAGACTATGGCATCCCCATATGGGGTATGTTGTGAGGCTGAAGGAAAGTGGGGAAGGGAAGGAGATGGGGAAGAGGAGGGTAGGAAAGTACCTGGCTATTCAGATCTAGTCACTAAACACGGCGAAAGCCATTATTAAGCAACGTCTCAATTCTGAATGGTGGTCTTACACCAGGGCGATACTGACAGTATCTTCCACTCTGGAACGTGCCGCAAATGTAGTATATATTATTTTTATTAATTAATTGTGGAATAACACAAATTAATCAAATAAAATTTATTTGCGCACGCCGGGTTCGAACCCGCAACCTTCCGATTGGGAGTCAAGTGTTGTTACCACTCGACCACGGACGGTCGTCAATCCTTTCAGGCCTAAATTAAAACTGGCAGTTGTACCTAGAACATATTTGATAACAATTTGAGTTATTTGATATTTTTTGGCCTTTTTTCAATAATTTAGAAGTTTTGCTACTTTCATTTGAACGAACGTTGAGGTCTCAGAGGGCATGTTCCACATAAAATGACAAATTTTACATTGTACACTGTAAAACCAAAATTTAACAGTTATATATCTACATATATTTGTTTTAATTATTGATTAACCACAAAATCACCTTTCAAAACATTAAAATTACTACCGCCTGAACTAGTACCTAAAATCCAATAAAATAAAAAATCCCCACAAAGCCATCCAGCAATCGGAAAACGAAAACCGCCAATTTTTATTCGCGATAGTGAGGAAAAAATTCTGAAATCTGTGTATTTTCAAATTTAAGTACACAAGGTCTGAAAAGGTTATTTCCACATGATTTCCGTCATGATCTTTATTGTGATTTTTGTATTGGTTACTTTTTTACATGTTATGCTGTGGAACTCGTGTATCACTAATTCAAAAGAATTCGATAATTATTGAGTAACCTACGATTAAAAAATAATATAATTAAAGTAATTTAAAGGAAGATGGTCGACCCCTGGACGGTGGGTTCAACACCCAACGAACCGCACAACTTTCAAAGTGCTCTCTTTGAGGTCGGATCTGTTTTTTTGCCAATAGGTACTCGGATCTCGGCCATTATAATTCTGCTGACGAGACTCAAATATAATAATGGCTAACGGCTAGATACACAACATGTGAGATATTTTAATTTAATTAAAGTAGTTAAATCAAACTGTGTTTTGGGACTTTAGAAAATACAATATTCAAAATGAGCCTTATTTGAAACGTTCTTCCATATTATTTTTCTTTTTGGAAAATGTGTTTAAGATAATTAATTATCATGTTAAAATTTCGGGTGTTACCTGGGCTTTGACCGTTAAGTGTGCAAAATTTCATTAAAAAGTTTTAAAATTCTGTTTTAAGGGGTGGAAAAAGTGAATTATGGTTTCTTTCGAAATTTCGCGTAGAAAGTGACCTTGCTCGAGTTTGGAAGGCCAAGTGTACAAAATTTAATCAATCAGGAATAACACTGTCGATTTTTTGAAAAACAAATCCACAACGAAAAACTCTCCTTTATGTACTCGTATTATACAGGGTGTTAAGGAAGGTACTTGACTTACTTAAACCAGTGATTCCTGACATTATTTGGAGTAAAAAACGTTAAAAGAAAATTTTGTCTCGGATGACTTTTTATTTGTCTATTTTTTCTTCAACATCAAACAAAAAAAACTCTTCCACGTATCGTCACTGGTCACTCAGCTGATTAACCGACCAACCTCTCACCCCGTCCCTAACTGTCCAATACCTACATACTTTTTTTTAATGTTTTTAGTTGAAAACAAAAACATCCAAAATTTTACCGGAGTTGAAAATTTCTACTTTTTTTGCTCCAAATATTGTCAGGAATCACTGGTAAAGTAAGTCAAGGACGTCCTTTAACCCTCTGTATAGATTATTTTGAACTTTGACCCCAGAAAAATCAGTGCAAGCAACAAAACTGGGTGTAAGAATTTTTCTTCCATCTGAAAACTCCGACTTTCATTGCGAAAAGTGATAAGTTTAGAGATGAACTTTCAGACTTCTCTTTACACGGCTGTTTCTTCTCCGCCATTTAATTCATTATTGTTTTGTTTTATTTTTAGATTACGCTCAGTGGTAGGATGTCAATCCATATCGTCTTCTTCAGAAGCCTTCTGACTTTTAGCGTTTTAAAATTTGGATATAGGTAGACCTAGGTCAAATGATCGATTTTTCGATTCCTAACTGCTCTGACACGTTAGAATCTCAAATCTCAAAAATACATCTCCTTAGGTCATCGGATCATATATTATCATCTGTCGTCGACCTCTGTTTCTTTTCCGAAACAAATTCGAGGTTATTGATATTCCCAACACTAAGCGGTGTCTGTTCTTAAGAGGTAATAATATCCAGCAATCCATTTTTCCGTTTTGGTTAACAGCGCTGCGCGCGGATGCTTTTACAACCATGAAGCTAAACGGTATAATTTTTAAATTTATTGCAAAATGTTGTCAAAATGAGCAGCGTCAACAGACAACCTCGCACGGCCGCGTCTCGGCGGCTAATGAATCGCTAGAATTTATGTCTCGAACTGCCATAAAAATGATCAAACGGGAGATGGTAAATGAATGAAAATTATATACTTCTTTATGACGGCTAATGAATCGCTAGAATTTATGTCTCAAACTAACATAAAAATGATCAAACGGGAGATGGTTAATGAATGAAAATTGTATTCTTCTTAAAATTAATTTTTGATCAAAATAATTTATAATTTTTCAATAATGTCTAAACAAAATAAGTGTGTAAAAAAAAATCTGAAATATTTTAGTTTGTAAGACCTTAAATAAATAGAAAAAACTGAGGTATTTTTGTCACAAAACACGTTCTCGCATTTATTTTTTAATGATTTTAATTTGTCTAAAATTTAAATATTGAAAACTGTGTTGACTAGATTATATATTGATTTATTTTGTTGTATAAATTATATGATTTTAAATTTGTGTGGTTTAATAGCATCTATCGTTTGAAAATTGAACAAATCTGCCAACGACCAACGGAACCTTAGTATATTATAAAAACACTTAGTTTTTTCAAATTTTTAAAACTGCGTGTACCAGATAAAATATCAATTTTTCCAAATCAATTTTTGTTAAAAAGGGTCAATACGTCGAGAATTTGATTTAAAAATGACTAATTTCCGGTATTCTCTGGTAAAACACTTTTAACCATCTTGAAATGCATAATTTTATGTACATATCGAAGATTGTCAAAGAATGTCAAAGTACTAATTCGTGACACTAGCCTGGATTCCAGAGAACTTGATAAAATATTATAATCCACAAGTTTAAATATTATTATTTATTATTATATCGCTTTCTGCATGGTATAGATGGCCGATAGGTGAAGGGCAACAACAACACAAGACTGTTATATGAACGTTCTCACTGAAACAGCCCACGCAATTCAAATACCTGCTTCCACTTGATCATAATTAGTGTATTTATTTATCATTCCTATCGCCGGCGCTGGCAATATCTTATGTCCACACATAAACATGTTTATTCACTTGGAAATGATGTAATTCTAGTGTAAAAAAGCTCTAGGCGAATTTGTAATTGGTTCGAATCGATTCCGAGTCAAGCTGTCATCCGGTCCATGGTCGGCTCGGAGACCACTTGCCCGCCCGCCAATGTCGACGGTCGCTATGAATAAAAACATCCTCAAGCCAGGCCGGGACACTGAATCAACTTGGCCTCTTTAGGCAATTTTTAGAAGAAAAACTCTCTTTTCATAACTTTTGAAGGTTATTCTCATCAATGTAAATCATTGAATATGGAGATAAAACTAATAATCTAAGTTAAATTATTAATTAAAAATATATGAAAATGAACAAGACACAGAAAAATAATAAAAGATAACGGTCGCAACTGGGATTCGAACCCAGAACCTCTCGTCTTAACAGCAGCTACCCTTTTCATTGGAAACAAGTGGTCAAAGAACGTATTTGTTACCTAGATAATATGAAAAAAAGCATTAGTCGAAGATAATATTGTTGACTAGTTGCTGCTAGGCCCTGCGGATGGCTTTTCGTTCAGCTTCGCCCAGTTTAAGTGTTAGTGACTATTTATAAGGCACCACCCTTTTGCAAAACTAACTACTATTAATTTTTTTGAAATTTAATTTAAATTAAATTTAATAATGTTTATTATTAAGTTCTGCAAGTGTAGAACAACACTTGCAGAACTTAATAATAAACATTATTAAATTTAATTTAAATTAATGGAGTTCTACGAATTAAACACAAAAACAATAAATAACTACTATTAACATTAAACTAGAGAATATTTATATTTAATAGGTAGATATATAATAGTAGACATTCTTACATTAAGACCGTGAATAATCAGAGGAACACTCTTTACCCCAACATAAATCTTCTTACTATTGCATGAAAGCGAAAAATGTTTCTTCTTCTTCATACTTTTTTCCTTAAATATAGTATTATAGATGGCGCCACTTCCGTTTGCAAATCGCATGTGAGCGAGTGATAAGTGTGCATATTACGGCAGCAGCTCCATGGAAAAAGAAACTTCACAGACGGGTCAGAACGGTTTCCATACAGTGTGGCGTTGGAGATTTACTCGGAGTCGGGTTCCTTAATTTGAACCGTCCGGGCATTACCGTATTAATATACTTCGATTATAAAATTTGAAATATGAGTTGACAAATATGACGGTTTTATAAGAGGTGGCAATGGCTGAATCGGATAAAGCGCCGTCCCGGTAAGATGAGAGATTCTGGGTTCGAGTCCCAGTTGCGACCGTCATCTTTTTTTTTTCTGTGCCTTGTTCATTTTCATATTTTAATTTAGATTATTAGTGTTATCTTCTTCTGCAATGACGTCTTAATAAGCGTTTAAAAAAAATAGATCAATGAAGATGATTTGAAAGAGAGATATGTAAATACGAATGTTAGAGGGAGCCCGCTTATTTAAAAAAACTACTTCAATAATTTATAGGTGTAAGAGTTTCTTATAAAAATATTTAATAAAACACTACTTATTCAAAATGGAACTAAAATCTCTCGACAAAAAATGTCTTGAAGAATTTAAATAAAACCGTGATTTTTTCTGTCCCGAGAATTTAATGCAATTACTTTTCAACTCAGCTAATGAATGCGATTATCTTCAATTAACATTTTTTTAGTTTTAAATTTCTAGGGGCCAATAATATACATATAATAATAATAATAATACTTGGACAATTTGTATATTGCCGTTTTTGTGAAAAATCACCTCAAGGACGCTGTACAAATTGTATATTATGTCGATAATAATTCAGATTCCGAGTTCTCAATTTCCATAAGATTTTCCTATATTTTGTTTAAAATGTTCTAATAAGTAATTAAGAAATTTTAAAATATGAAAGGTGCCATACAAGTTGAAGTTTATTTCATTCAGTGTCCCGGCCTTACTTGAGGTGGTTTTGTATGAACCGGCGCACGTCCGCTACACTCGTAGGTGTATTTCATTTCACATTTGTTAATATTTGATACCATAATTAATATAGAAATCACAATCATTTCTTGTAACATTGTTGAAGGCGGACTTTCAAAATTCAAGTGCGTTACTCGATTGCGGACTTGAAATTACCGTGGGTTGTCCTCTGTCCTGCTCTAGTTTGTGAAAACATTGTCTTCCTACTTTTCACATTTGCAACTGATCAAATATTCATTTGGATCTGGACTAGAGACTTTCAAATTCATTTCGTTTTATCAGTTTTTATGCACTAAACAGGGTGTTAAAGGACTTACTTGATTTAATTTGTCCAGTGATTCCTGATATTATGAATGATATTGTAAATGAAATTTTGTCCTCCCCCTGAAAAATTACCCTGGTGACATTTTTGATGTTTTTTTAAACTTAGGCTCGAACATACCATGCAAGACTTGACACCACTAAACTTAGTTTTCCGTTCCGTTCCGTTCTTAGGCGATCCGCTCACTGAGGCAAATGAAAACTGGCAATTGTCTTTGTATGACAATCTTCACAATCACACAAAAACCCGTTGTCAATGGTAACGCAAGCGGTGACTCGCGACTCGCACTGCTGATTGCCGTGACCGGCCGTTGCTAGTTGTCAGCTGTCAGGTGATTGTTCTTCGTCTATGGTTAAACAAGCTTTTTGACCAATCAAGACACAGAAACCAGCAGGTTTTAGTTTGGTTTCAGTTGCCTCAACAGCGGAGCGCCTTAGTTATCTAAGTTCCGTAGCAAGAGATTTGAAATCAAAAATCGAATATTCTATCTTAATAGGTACATTTAAATCTTAGTAGGTATATTTAAATCTTAGTAGATATATTTAAATAGCAGTCGGACTATGGTCGTGGCTCCGTGCTTTTCTGAAGAATTGTGAGGAAGTCAGCAGCCCCCTGGCTGCCGCAAGAACCCTTCTGAGGCATAGAGAAATTACAATACGTCGATTACGTACAGATTATTTATTTATCATTTGAAACGATTTAAGTTGTTGATGAATAAATTCAAACTTTGTATAGTAACAATTCCTCGTCCTACCTCTACCGCTGACGAGTCAAAACTCCAATGCCTTTTGTTTATCTTGCCGCAGTGTCAGCACTCTGGAAACTTCTCCATCCAGATGAGTGGCAGCCGCTGATTTCTTTGGATCAGCATATTAGTGGACTTTGGTTTCTTGAATTCTATGAATCAGCATGTTAGTGGACTTTGGCTTCTTGAATTTTATGGATAAGCATTATAGTGGACATTGGCCTCTTGAATTCTATGGATTACCATATTAGTGGACATTAACTTCTTGAATTCTTTGGATGAGCATATTAGTGGACATTTGGTTCTTGGATTCTTTGGATTACCATATTAGTGGACATTAGCTTCTTGAATTCTTTGGATGAGGATATTAGTGGACATTTGGTTCTTGAATTCTTTGGATTACCATATTAGTGGACATTAGCTTCATGAATTATTTTTATGAGCATATTAATGGACATTGGCTTCATGAATTCATTGGATGAGCATATTATTAAACATTGGTTTTTTAATTCTATTTATCAGCATATTTTTGGACATTGGCTTATTGAATTATATGGATCAGCAAATTAGTGAACATTGGTTTCTTGAATTCTATGGATCTGCAAATTAGTGGACATTGGCTTCTTGAATTCTATGGATCAGCAAATTAGTGGACATTGGCTTCTTGAATTCTATGGATCAGCAAATTAGTGGACATTAGCTTCTTGAATTCTATGGATCAGCAAATTAGTGTACATTCATTGGCTTCTTGAATTCTATGGATCAGCAAATTAGTGGACATTGGCTTCTTGAATTCTATGGATCAGCAAATTAGTGGACATTAGCTTCTTGAATTCTATGGATCAGCAAATTAGTGTACATTCATTGGCTTCTTGAATTCTATGGATCAGCAAATTAGTGGACATCGGCTACTTGAATTCTATGTATCACGATAGTAGTGGACATTGGCTTCTTGAATTCTATGTATCACGATAGTAGTGGACATGGGCTTCTTGAATTATATATATCACGATAGTACCTAGTGGACAATGGCTTCTTAAATTCGGCACAGCGCGCAACGCAGCGCCTCTTGTAGGGCGCGTGCACCACGATACTTGTTCATTGACCTCCTCATCCTCATGAATGTAAATCTAGGTATGTATTTCATTACCTAATATTTAAAAAAGAGAGAATAAAAAATAAATAAAGAATAGGAAATAAGTACATCGCATAAGTAGTGTCAAACAGGTAAAATTATTGAATCAATCAAATCTTTTTCGAATGCCACGAGTTTCATATCACATGCTGGTTCTTATCTTTCATCCCATCTGTTCCCCCGTCAACCAGGCACCTTTTCCTGATTATTCTTCATCAAATCCCCATTCACTTACTTCTAGCCTTACTCTCGATAAAAAAGGGTTTTTGTACCAGTTCGGCGGTGGCGCGTGCAGCGGTTTGTGCCGGTAATAAAGAAATCTCGGCCCAACAAACTCTCGTAAAATAAGGGAAGTGTATTGGGAAAAAATATCGACCGCAGTAGAGCGACAGCTTGGTATCGGGACTGTGGATTTACAGGAAGCCGGGACAGGAAAGGTACTCCGCTTGAGGTCATAAAATATAAACTTTTGGTCACCGGATAATACAGAATGATTCAATTCAACATCTCCTTTGAAAAGTCATTACAAGATATGAAAAAAATTATAAAAAATTGGTTAAATAGGTTACATTAAGTTAAGGTAAGGGCTATTTTAAATTTTTTTTCTAAATTTCATAGCTGTTAACGACTTTTTAAAGAGTTGTTAAGTTGATTCTGAGTTGACATGGAACCATATTTTTATGTCATTGAAAAAGAAGATAATACTAATAAATATAAACGAAAATATGAAAAATAACAGGTCACAGAAAAATAAAAAGGTTACTATCCCATGTGAGTTAGTTAAAAGATAACTGTCCCAGTTGTGACCTTTTTTATTTTTCTATGTCTTGTTCTTTTTTTATATTTTCGTTTATCGTATTATCTTTTTCTTCCGTGATATATTACTTGACGGGAAGTTCTCCAAAAGTTATAATAAAGAGAGTTATTCTATTAAAAATTACATATTTTAAAATAATAAAAAAAATGTAACATGCGTAACCAAAAATAGAGATATAAATGAATTCGACGAAATAATCAATATTTGGAAATATCAATATTCTTGGCCAAAATATAGTTAAAATTATGAATAAATTGCTCATTTCTTAAATATTATTACTAGTCAATTGATAGTCTGAGGTCAGTCAGATAGACTGACGAATTATATTTCTAGAATTTTAAGTTTCAATATATTTAAGTGTGAACTCCACTCGGCACTACAAGATGGCTACAGAGGAAAAAAAGATTGGAATAAAAATTAATTATTAATAAAAAAAGTTAGAGGTACTTTATACGCAGTTAGTTAAAAGTTCATACCAATTTATATCAATAAACTGTGTCATAAAATTTTCTTAGGCTTTCCTAAACACGCTCATTAAAGAACATATTATATATTATTATTAAAATAAATACCAGGATTAAATAAAAATATTTCCAATAACATGTGTTCCCAATTATGTCCTCTGCGTGCAAACTATATCTGAATTTCTTTAACAAACAATAAACAATGTTAATCTAAAGTGTCCTCCCAGATGAGGATGGTTCTGTATTTTATCTGACTATACAGAATATATGTAAATAATAATAATAATATGCACATTTAAATGTGTACATATAGTTTATGTTAGTGATAGACGAACCGGTGGATGCAATCTGTTAGCCATAAGTTGTTATAATAATGTGTCTAATCTGTGGTTACATGAAGCATTGTATATATTACATAAAGCATTGTATAAATAAATTATATATTTGTACAACACTCTTGAGGCGATTTTTCACGCTATCCCATATGATCCAAATATTATTACTACAAGAAACAGTTATTTAAGAGGCTAGACTTTGAACGACACTCGGAACACCCGTGTCTGTCATTCTGTCCCGCTCACAATAAGCTCACGCACACTTACAATACATGCGAATGCGAAATGTGCGAATGAGACAACGCTCAAATTTACCTACAGAAATCGCTCGAAAAGGGGTTTATGGAGAATACACTTTTCTACACCGAAACTTTCACGAAATTGAAATTTAAAAAAAATATATTTTTTAGAAAGAAGAAGCTACGTCGGTAGCTTTTATAATTTTATAATTCTTTATGAGAGTTGAGTTAACAGCAGTTTTTCCTGAAATAATATTTTTTGATAAATCGTACATGTTTGACAGTGAATTTTTACGTTAATACGAAACGCATCGAAAATTCGAAAACATACCGACATAGTTTTTACCCTCTAGAAGGCAGTATAAAAAAATATATTCATTTTGTGCAATTTTCGATGTAGAAAAGTGTTTTTTTCCCGGGCGTCCTTTTTGTATGGGCCGAAAAGCGAAGTCTATCGTCTTAACACAACTAAATTAGTTTAATTTCATGTAAAAGCACACTGGGGCTTAAATAAATAAATACAGGAAAACGGCAGAGTTCTTTTCGATATAATTTACCTGTAAAACCGCAAAGCACACCTGCGTAGGTACTCCGCACTCTAATTTAAGATAAAACCGAAGAGCCTCAACCACACAACAAACATCGACTGCCTAAAGCCACGTTCACATGATTCCATTTTTGTTGATCTACCGAATGCAAACTAAAATGAAATTGATACATAATTGGGTCGTTCTTTCAATATCGTTGATCATCTTTATATTTCAATGGAGTCGGGTTGATTCAAGCGTCACGAGTACGACTAATGAATCGTCTTCGAGTTGTCACCGGATCGACACGTGCGCCAATGGTTGGCTACTTTGATTTCAATATAATATAAGGATAATACTATTTATTCTAATACATTTTGCAAGAAAAAGTAAGAAAAATCGTGAGAACCAAACCATACGCACAATGGTACCTACATGTTGTATAGTACACTATGTATTTTGTATACTCTCTCTAATTGGCCGTATGACCACCGATTATCATCGATTTTGTCCCTTATGTATAAAGAAATTGAATCAAGAACAAGGTTAGAATCGCTTGGGGCATTCTCGTTCCCGATGTAACGAAATACTGCATAGCGTCTAGCCTCTCGGAATAATTTTAATAAATTGGTGACGCGGCGGGCAAGAAAGATGGCCGACAAAATGGCCGCCGCGTCAAAATATTGGCGGAGTTGGTTGAGAAACTCTATATTCTTTCATTGTTTTTGATTTCATTGTGGAAAGAATAGATTTCAGGTATTATCAGAAATATCGTTTTATCTACATTATTTTATGTAATCTTTGTAATATATCACAAAAGAAATGTTATAAATATATTATTCTTATGAAATGTCAAATTTCTTACGTCGTAATGAAACAATATATTTTTCCTATGCTGGCCTTCAAAAGGTTAAGTCATTCAAATTCCAGCAAGCGTCCAAGAATCTAAAAACCTTTTCAAAGTGTGACTTTTTCGGTAAATTGGGGTAAAAATGATTCATTCGACTTAAAATAATTTCAAAGGTCCTACGTCCTGCCTCTATTTCACGGAATCTACATAGGAGGAAGGATTTGAAATTCTAATAAGAAATTCCTTCCAAAACACCCATCCCTTGAGTACAAGCTTGTACCAAATTTTTGTACAGTTTTACAGCGCGTATCTCAAATATCATATCTCTTTCTAATTTTGAAAGTTTTATTATTTTAAAAATTCTGAATTTAGAGCTTTAAAAATAATACTATCAACATTTAAAAAAAAATTAGAACCACATCATGTGCCTCACGATTAGCAAATCAATCACACCTACATCAACAAAAATAATAATTTTATTGTAACTCTGATTCAATGAACTCAAATTTTCCTTAAATTTGAGTATTATGTTCAAAATTGATACGGACAAACGACGAAGTACCTACTTACCTATAATATAATGTTTAACAGAAAATTCCTTTATTTGTGTCATTTTCAAAACTGGAACTGATTTTCTGACTTTTGCGAAATTTTTTATAGATATCCGCTAATATGTAATAATTAATAATATTATAACCAGCAGTGAAAAACCCGCTCCTCGGGTTTTTGCTGCTAGGCCCTGCGTGCGGCTTTTCGTTCTGCTTCGCCCAACAGTTTAAGTGTTGGTGACTATTTATAAGGCATCACCCTTTTGCAAAACTAACTACTATTAACATTAAACTACAGAATACTTATATTTAATAGGCATATATATAATAGTAGACATTCTTACATTATGACCGTGAATAATGAGAGGAACATAAATCTTTTTTATTATTGAATGAAAGCGAAAAATATTTCTTCTTCTTCATACTCTTTTCCTTAAATATAGTATTATAGATGGCGCCACTTCCATTTGCAAAACGCGTGTGAGCGAGTGCTAAGTGTGTATTACGGCAGCAGCTCCGTGGAAAAATGCACGTTCGTGGATGGCTCAGAACGGTGTCCATACAGTGTGGCGTTGGAGATTTACTAGGAGTCGGGTTCCTTCAAAAACCGTACGGGCATTACCGTATTAATATACTTCGATTGGGTCTAATAATATGGCCAAGTCCAGCGATTTATGTTATTAGTAATAACATAAATGGCAATAACTTATAAGGGTAATAACTTATTACCATTTGGTTGCCGGAGTAAATGAAAAAACATATTTTAAAAAAACTTACTTGTTTTTTAGTTATCTGCGTGATGTAAATTCACCAGATTCCCACACAACTATTAATTTCTTGACACCATGTGTAAGAAGGTAACATACAACAATTAAAAGGTTTTGATTTCTCGCCGTTCAATCCTCTTGCTTAACTAACACTTAAATATGTACAAACCTGTGCTAAGTATGATAAATGATCGCTTGCCTATTATTACAGTTCAGTCCAGCACGAGCTTAATTCATTATTAATGAATTACGGAATCGAGCAATAATACATTGAACGAATGATTCCCACAAAACATTATTAGTGACTTATTATTCGTTCTGACTGATGTTTTTCTGTATCATTTGTACTTTTAAACCCACCTACACAAAACGCAATTGAAAAATAATAAAGAGTTAATATTGTATTAATAATATATTATGACCTCTTAACCAGAAAAATTTCATCTTCCATCACTCATTATAATCTCTTTACACTTCTTATAACGAGTGATTGATTGCGTTTCTAGAAATCTTTTTGAATCAAAGTCTAAACTCATTATAAAAACGTGTAAAATCAAATTGTGTACATGGAAAAGATTTTATAGCGTACTTGGTAAATACTTGGAGCGGAGTTTTAAAATGAATTTCTGGAAGAGATAAATTTTCAATTTAACTTTTGCTTTCATCCCACACTCCTTTGTGCGGCCGGGTGCACCGCGCTAATATTCTGAATGGGAAGTTACTGAATATTTTGAAGTGCCGCGTTCGATGCGAAAAAGCTTAGATTTAACGAAGTGAAAGTTTTTTCATAACGGTTTCATCTGAAAGCCTTTTTTTTTTTTTTTTTAATTTTTTTTAAATTTTTAAATATATATTTTTTTTAATAAGTCAAAGTTCTATCTGTTTTTTTTTTAATGTGATTCAACAACTACCTTGAGCCCAGTGGGTCTGTCGACGACTTAAAAACAAAGTGAGAAGGGAAGGAAATTATTAAGGAGACGAAGATTATTTTTAATTGATAAACTAATGTTTAAGACAAGATTTTTTTATGCATATCACAAAGGGCAACAATTATTATAAGCAATAATTATTAGCCTGAAACACTCATCTATATTGAAAAAACCTTCAGAGAAAAGATACATGCCGTACGGCTGCTTATCTCATACCCGCCAAATGTTTTAACAAATTAAATTAAAACAAATGACTTTGTATTAAACCACTATTATATAACCTTATTTAATTACCGCTTATTACATTTTTTCACCTGCAAACAATCAATTTTTTATTTTTATATGTGAAAGGAATGTAAGTGCTAACTCTCCCACTAGACGGCGTCGAGACACATTATGTCTACATTTTTTGGTGAAATAATTTAAGTCGTCAAATATTGATTATTTTTAATTGATAAACTAATGTTTAAGACAAGATTTTTTTATCAATGAACAAAGCAAAAACCATTTCAAGCAACTTCCTTTAAAAGTTTCTGGAATATATCTACTAATCACTGCGAGAAACCGTATCTACTTGACGTCCTCGTTCTATATCTTCTATCTTTCTTAGAAGGAAGAGGACGAACGTCGATGACTTCCTTACGAGCTCTGACCGGGACTGTCGAATATTATTAAAAATAAAAATAAAATACTCGCAGTGGTTAGAAAACTCAGCCAATTTATCCAATATATAGCCACTAATAGGTAATATAGGTTCGAATAGCGAATTATAAACTCCATAAATAAATAAATCGTATATCGAAAATATTCTTTATCAGTGTAGATAAGCTATTGGGAGGATAATAATAATAATAATAATTGGATGACTTGTATAGCGCCGTTTTTGTGAAAAATCACCTCAAGGGCGCTGTACAAATTTCGATAATTTCTACAATCTTACTTCTAACTACACACTAGAAAATATAAAAAACCTACGGCTAAAACAATGGATGCAAATCCACCGGTTCTTTGATCAGCGATACAAAACTATATGTACAATGCATCTATACAACCAGCGCGGTTTTTTTTTATTTTTTATTTTTTTTATTTTTTTTATTTTTTATTATTATTATATATATATTTTTTTTTTCAATGAAAATGTCCAGGACCATACTTACCTGGTAGGTCACTTGAGATTAAAGTTAAAAGATGTTTATTTATATACAGTTTGCGCGCAGAGGACATAATAGCGAACACATGTTGTTGGAAAAGTAATTATTTGATCCTGGTATATTTTTAATACTAATATATATTATGTTATTTAATGAACGTGTTTGGGAATAGCAAAATTAATTAATGGGCGGTACAGAGTAGTACATGAATTTTATTTATTTTCTTAAATGAAGTCTCAGTCTCTCGTTAAGCGACGGATTGCTGTGAAGGCTTCGAATGATGTTAATCTAATAAGAAAATAGATTAAGATAAATTATAGGCAATACACAATACAAATAGATTTATTAAATTTAAGGGTATGAGAGCCTAAATAAGTAGGTTTTTAGTTTTGACCTAAATTCTGTTGGGCTTGTTATGCACCTTAGTTCCGGAGGGAGTTTGTTCCAAGCCTTAGGCCCAGATACTTCGAATGCACGGTCTCCAAACTTTGTATTTGGCTTTCGTTTAGGTTCTATCAGTCTACCTAGAGCTGATGATGTTGCTGATCTCAGGGTTGACTGCCTTGGACCAATGTTTTCCGGGACGCATAGTTCAGAGATGTAATGTGGGGGCATTTCATTGATGGATTTAAACACCATCCAGCACAGTTTGTACTGGATTCTTTCAGGGCACTTAAGCCAGTGAAGGTTGCGAAGGTGTTCTGAAATGTGCGAATATTTAGAGACCCCGGTTATGAGCCGTGCCGCTGTATTAAACACGGATTGAAGTTTGTCGATTTGACATTTCGGAAGGCTAGCATAAATACCGTTACAGTAATCGAGACGTGAGACTACGTATGAGTTGATGAGTAATTTTGTTGCCTCTGTAGGAAGGTTTCTTCGAACTGATTTAAGTTGTCTTAGGTGAAAAAATCCGGTGCTTACAGTCCTATTTATTTGACTTTTAAGCGAAAAGTCCGAGTCTAGATTAACGCCAAGAAGTTTAACTGTTCTCTTTGGAATAATATTGCTGCCAGAAATGGAAACAGGTGAATCGTCTACCAAATGTTGCCGTTTGTTTGTGGCCGCCCAGAGAAACTCGGTCTTAGATGGGTTCAGTTTCAGCTTGTTTGAAGACATCCAACGAGTTATTGCTTCTAGGAATTAAGCCACACGGATTTTGAGACTGTTGATTTCGTTTGGAGTGCAGTAAAAATAAACTTGCTGATCGTCAGCGTAGCAGTGATACAAGAGACCAAATGACTCGATTATTTTGGCGACATCATTTGTAAAAAGGATGAAGAGAAGTGGACCTAAAACGGATCCCTGGGGTACTCCTGAAGAAAGTGCAGCGAAATTAGACAGTTTATTTCCAACCTTCACGGCTTGTAAGCGATTAGATAGATAGGATGCCAGCCAATTTTTGATGTCGGAATTCAAACCAAATGTTTTCTCTAATCTGTTAATGAGGAAGTTGTGATCAATCGTATCAAATGCTGCACTCATGTCTAGGAGTGAGATGAGTGCTAATTTTCCTGACTCTATGGCAAGAGTTATATCTGACAGCATACGAAGTAGTCCGGTTTCTGTTGAGTGAAACCTTCTATATGCGGATTGACGATTTGTGAATAATTTATTTGAATTCAAGTGACTGGTTATTTGTGCTGCAGCAATTTTCTCTAGGATTTTTGAAATGAAAGGTAAATTTGAAACGGGTCGATAATTACCTATATAAGTTATCGGAGTCTAGTTGTGGCTTTTTTAATATGGGTGTGACTATGGCTGACTTTAGAGGTTCAGGGAAGTGACCTGTGCTGAGAGATTTATTGAAAACATGAACTAAGAACGGAGCTAAGACAATTGCATATTTTTTTAATAACCATGTTGGTATAGGATCTAGACTGCACTGCTTATTTGGCGAACTTGCTATTAATTTTTTTACTTCTTCCAGCGTTGTAGATTTGAAGGAAGACAAATTTCCTTAGGAATTGAGAGTGAAAATTGGCGGAGGGGCGTGAGATGTGGATGCACGAATAGATTCAATTTTTTCCCGAAAAAACTGGGCATCTGGGGTAATATCTATTTTAGTAGGAACTGTGGCTTCGGAAATAACAGTCTTTATACAAAGTGCACAACAGAAACGACGTACCGGAAGAAGAAGAAGAGAAGGATGGTGAGAAACCCCCTTAGTACGAGTAGGTAAGGTACAAGTAATCATATTGGAATGTACAAAGTATCTGCGTTTGTTGCAAATAATATTTTAAAATGGTTTTGTAAAAGAATTCACTCCAATAGGCACCTAGTACGAAATAAAGTTGCCAGGAGCGCAGAGCGCACGACTCGTGTGGTTGATATTTATTTACCCAACAACACTTCCTTTGACTGTTTTTTCTCTCTCCTGTGCTGTGGCCGGGAAAATTAAATATTCTCCCCATAAGCCCACAACTCCTTGGGGCACGTGCTTGGGAAATGCAATATTTACAGAAACACCCGAAGAGAGACCTTTTCAAACAGATTAAATAATAAACTAACTCATGAAAAATAATTAAAATTCTGTGGATATTATTACAAATATTCTTTTTAAATGTTTTATTACTCTGAGTATTTTACCCAAGAAAAGTTTCGGAAATCATTATTCATTTCTATTTCGTTTTAGACTCGAAATCTGTACCTACCATAATACCAGTGTTCGTTTACTTAATTAAAACGCTTCGTTAAATCTTTTAACTATATTTCCTTGAAGAGTGTTTAAAGAGATATTTCACAAAAACATCGCTATTAAAAATTAAAACTAACCAAATTAGCAGGCAGTATTTGAATATCAAACGCGTGCCTTTACTAGGAAAATATTTTCTTTACAAAAGCAATGCCACTTTATTAAGTACCTAATTTTGTTGTATTTATTAACTTTTACCTTTATGTCAACATTCCTACATTTCGTGTTTTTTTTTAAATAAAAAAAACAAACAACTGTGTTTTATTCTTCTTTCTTCTTTCTTTCATATACTTAGATTATAGGTTTCAATTTGGGAGGCGGGTAATGGGTACTGCCGTCCCGGAAACCATTTTATTGGATAACCAATCCTCTGCCATAGGTCAAGTGGTTAGCTACGTTTGGTGACTTAGCATAGATTCTTGGGTTTAAGTGGTGATGTTTGTCTAGGCCTTCGCTGCAAGCTTGGATACCTACATCTGCCCATTTACTGCGTGGTAGGCCGGTTCGGTAGGGACTGGTTGATGGAGACCATTTGGCCTCTCCTGCACCAATTGACCAGCAGATTTCCATCCACACCTCATACATTTTTCCTTAGAGCATCATTTCCTTCCTTTCCTTTAAAATACCACCCACACAGCATCCCCAAAGATGATACAGGCCCTCAGAGCCTATATGGAGCTATTTTTAAAAATAGTCAAAATAGTGCAAAAATGAAATTCTCCAAAAGAACAGTTCAATTTCCCAATGTAAATCGAAAAATAATAAATTTTACTGGTTCATTCGTTCCTTTCGATGGATAATTTGCCTACAAAAAGAGATAATATTATTATATTCAAGATAGTTCTAAGTATTGCTTGCTATTTTACGATTTGTGTGTCTTTCATAACTCATAACAGTCATAAGTCATAACCCATAACCTAAGACAGTCAACACAAGTAGTTTATTCACTGAAAAGTATTCCTATCCAAAACTAACACTTTTATATATAATTTCTTGAAAGATTTGAAACCATCTGCAACAATATAATCCCATTTAATCACTGAAAAAGTGTTCGGTAACCCAAATTGATTTGTAGTTTAGGCTTCAGCTGCAGCACCTCGTTTCCTTTGATCTGTGTTAATTCGACCATTCAGCGGTTCCGGCCCTTTGGCCCCTACTGCCTCCACCTAGTCCCGGCAGTGAGCGCTTCTGTGCGCCTCTTCGACAATAGATCATTATATCATCCGAGTCGTCCTTGGTCAATCCTCTACGGCCCTCATTAGGAGGCCATTTCAAATGCAGACTTCTACCCCTCTGACGGATGATGCTGTGTACGGATTACGGAACTCACACCGTGTTGTGCAGATAAACAAAATAAAATGAATGTGGAGTTTGTTTTGAAATTTTTCCTCATTTTTTGTTTAAGAGTAAAGCATGTAGTACCAATGACCTGTCCAAAACCGTATACCAAAGGTAGAGGCTTTGTCGTTTAGATAGTTTAATTTAAATTTTTGTATCTAATTATTATTTTTATTAATGAATTTACAAAGGAACAAAACACAACAGAAACATGTCAGAAAATCTTAATCATAAATAAATGAAAAAAAAAACCTTTAATATTTCCGATTTTACCCCGTAGGTGGGTAAAATCGAATTTGAAACCTTCAAAAGTTGCGCAAAAAAGTTATTCCAATAAAATTAATTATTTCAAATAAAGAGGAGATTACCAGTTATTACACGTAGAAAAATGTTATTCTAAAATATGATTAATTTATTCGTAAAAACGGTTCTTACATTTTCCCGCCAATAAACATTGAAAAACTGTTAATTTCTTCGTAAGAACTTCAGTCCCGTTTTTAACCGTTTTTACGAATAAAATTATCGTATTTTAGAATAACATTTTTCTCCGTGTAAAATACTTGTAAGTTTCAAAGGGAAAGTGTTTGACCATTTGTTCACTTGGATTTGAATAAATGCTTTTCTCAAGTTTTTCACGTTCATGTTTTTCATGAGTTTTTCACGGCCAAAAGCATTATCGTGATTTATTTTTGGCTTAAAATGCCGTTTTGCGCTACCTCCTTCTTTAGCCAACGTTTCATACAGCTTTACCAGGTACATCATTAGGGCATATGTGTAATACTTTTCTGTCAGAAATGTAAATCATTAAGACGATAGACTTCGCTTTTCGGCCCATACAAAAAGGACGCCCGGGAAAATACACTTTTCTACATCGAAAATTGCACAAAATGAATATATTTTTTTTATACTGCATTTTAGAGGGTGAAAACTATGTCGGTATGTTTTCGAATTTTCGATGCGTTTCGTATTAACGTAAAAATTCACTGTCAAACATGTACGATTTATCAAAAAATATTATTTCAGAAAAAAGTGCTGCTAACTCAACTCTCATAAAGAATTATAAAATTATAAAAAGCTACCGACGTAGCTTCTTCTTTCTAAAAACTATATATTTTTTTAAATTTCAATTTCGTGAAATTTTCGGTGTAGAAAAGTGTATTCTCCATAAACCCCTTTTCGAGCGATTTCTGTAGGTAAATTTGAGAGTTGTCTCATTCGCACGTTTCGCATTCGCATGTATTGTAAGTGTGCGTGAGCTTATTGTGAGCGGGACAGAATGACAGACGCGGGTGTTCCGCGTGTCGTTCAAAGTCTAGCCTCTTAAGTTCGTGTAACAGACTTTTCCCACTATAACTAAACAAACAAATGAAAACGGCAAAGACGACTACATAATTTATCAACTAGCGTAGGTTTGCAAATTTACCTTACAAGTTTAATGATTGTATGTATTTTGGGAATATAATATAATATCAGCATCTTTGTAACAAAGTGTTTAACCTGGCAACACGTATAGCTAAATATTATCTCATCAAACAGGTAAACTTTCCCTGTAAGTTACATAATATGTATGGAACTGAATCTTTGGGGAATTCCACCCTTATTTAAATACGTAAAATGCTTCAAATTTGAATACCCGAAATTTCCACCTAATTTACTTGGAAACTTTCGTTCCGAAATGGTGCCAAAGAGTTGAGCCTTTGCTTGAAGTTGTTTTTGGAATTAGGTTAAAGTTTCCCTATGATCAAATGAAGGGAACGAAAATGACGTAATGACCCGGAAAATTGAAATCAAACAATCTAGGAACCTTTTTCGACATTGGATGCATAAAAAATTAAATATATTGGTTGTTTGCTCTATTGTTTGTATTAAAACTACCCAATAATACTTGTATGCACGTTAAGTTGCAATAAGTTTACTCTTAGAAAAACTTTGGTAATCAATTCCACTAAAAATATCGAAACAATGTTTGAAAACGTCTGAAATGTTGTATCGAATCTTACCATTTTTGGAAACTTATTTTTTTTATCTTCCTGCCTCTTGGCCCTACAAATATAATTACTTGTGTTTATTTGTATAATATATCTACGAATATACTTGGACCATTTTACAAAAGAATGCATACTTGTAAGATAGTAATTATATTACACAACTAATTTGTGGTTCCATAGAAAAGAAAAGCCCAGGAGAAAACCCAATTTAATCATTGACTCGAGGATGGAATGAAAAAACTTGTAACGGGTAACCGTTGCAAGAGAAACAGTTGGCTGATAAATGCGTGATCTTTTACAATTTTTTATTAAAATTTATATTTTTTTTATTATTTATAAATTATTAATTATTATAAACCTCTAACTGGCAGCCCTGTTTCAACACAGCCTAACTCTAAGTACTTACAGTGCCATTTCAAACAAGTATAGTTTTGTGGGTGACAATACTCAATAATCCCAATACAAAATTACTGTAAACTTTTCAATTCCTAGAATTTAACGAATGCAAATAAAACTATGTATGTATGAATAGAAATATATATTTTTTGATATATTTCGATATTATTTCAGAGTACGTATTTTGTTCATAATCTGCTTCTCTCCTGTGTATCATTGTAAACTTATGTATCACTTGAATGTAAAAGCCTTTTATGGCGTTTAAGTAAATAAATAAACAGAGGTAGTGGGCTAAGAGGTGAAAAATTCCCCCAGTATGATGCTGGTACTTTGATAATATATAATCAAAGCGCTGGTAAGAGAACAACATTATGAATAGTAACATTAATAACAGGATAAATATTTAATAATAATTTATCTAAATAGCAGGGAGATTAATCGTCTACTTTCCAGTATTTCTTTCTTCCTACTTCCTTCTGTACAAATCCAAAATTAGTTCCGAGAGATTTAATAATTTCATTTCTTTCATCCAGTAGTTGTAATTTATTGTTTCTATATATAGACTGAATTTTTTAAATGGAATCAGAGTGGAGTTTACGGGAATTTGGAGGGGACCAAATAGAAGAGTTATATTCAACTTGGCTTCGAATAAGAGAAGAATATAAGACTTTTAACATTGAAATATTTTGATAGACTCTGCACTGTATATATGTAAAAGAAAATTAAATTTGGAACCGAAATGGGAAAAATTGTTAATTTTATTTTGATAAATGAAGGGTTGATTTTAGATAAAAAAATCTTATTGTGTGGCATTTACTAATGTTTAGATGATGTTTGTTTAGTTTGCACTAATCTTGTAGTTTATTTAAAATTATTTTTAAATGAATAACAATCATCTATAGTATTCAAAAGTTTTAATAGTTTTAGATTATCGGCGAAAATCAACACTTCAATATTATTACTTATTACCAAAATCAGTGACAAATAAATGAATGTTGTTAATAATAGAGACATTACATGGAATGCAACTGCCTTCACACGCTACCTAAGGACATATTAAAAATAAGAAAAAAACTGTTGATTGTAAGATCAGAGTGATCATTCTTCGACGCTCCGAAATTATAAAACCCTACTTTCAACATGAAACATCCTGTTGTCAATAATTTAATAATAACTATATACAGAATGACTCGAAAATACGAGGATTCCGCTCATTTCTTTGAATGACTTGCCGTTTCATGTTTCAGCTAAGGACGGTATGAAATTAACAAGCCTTAAAGCTAAACCTCCGGGCTGCCTCCCGCTGACAGGGGTGGGGTGCAGGAGGCGTGGAGAAGGGCAGGGGAAGGGCGTAGGGAGCAGAGGTAGTTCACAGTGACTCAGGGGATTGTCTGGACAGACGGGTGCCGCTCGGTAGCTCCGCGCCTACCTGTGGATTGACGATTCGACAGAATTCAAAGAGATAAATTCAAATTGTATAAGGATCATTAAAATGGTCCAAATTATTCTATAATTTGATATTAAGCTTTTTGCTCCAATCAAAATTATTACTGAAACTAAATACGTAGTAGATAGTATAAATTTGGATAGATACTTGCATGATATCTATTTATACATTATTGCATTATTTACTCGACTTACACAATTAATATTTAAGTTCTCCAGTAGTACACAATTAAACTTTTTTAAATTGTGGGAACACGTTGAGATGTCCTTTTCATACAAATCTATAGTTGAGATTATTAATTTCGGTATTAAAAAAATATATACTGAAAAGAAATTATTTCTCTGCGAGGTGCCGGTGTCCACTTGCCATTTAGTGTTTCGAATACGTTTACGATACGAGTATTTTCATAGTGTCTGTAATATTTGCTTTAATTACATGCAATCACATTATGTTGGGGACTTCTTAATAAATCCTGGTTCGTCTTATAAACTATTTATTTCCGAAATACAATATAAATAGACCTGCGCTAAAGCGACTAGTTTCAACTGACTGGTAGGTAAATCTGATCCCGCAGAGCGCTACACTGCCGCCTATATCCAATCCTAGGAACAACTCTAACCTCCCGCTATCTGACGGAAACTAGTGAAAGCTGTATGACTACTGCTGGTGCCGGTGTCCACTTGCCATTTAGTGTTCGAATACGTTTACGATACGAGTACTTTCATAGTGTCTGTAATATTTGCTTTAATTACATGCAATCACATTATGTTGGGGACTTCTTAATAAATCCTGGTTCGTCTTATAAACTATTTATTTCCAAAATACAGTATAAATAGACCTGCGCTAAAGCGACTAGTTTCAACCGACTGGTAGGTAAATCTGATCCCGCAGAGCGCTACACTGCCGACTATATCCAATCCTAGGAATAACTCTAACCTCCCGCTATCTGACGGAAACTAGTGAAAGCTTTATGACTACTGCCATCTATCGCTAAACCATTGAACCTATTTGTCAATATACTACAATGTTTCGCCGCTGTTATCGTGAAAACAGTCACCTCAACGGATACCATTCAGTTTATCTAACCTGCAACTTACTTCCGAATTTCATTTATAACTTAGAACTAGCGACTTACCATCTTATAACAGCGCGCTGAAACAAAGCATCTTATAACTAGCATCTACGACTAAGCAGCCTACAACCAGTGGCGGCTCGTGACTTTTGGTGTGCTACAGCGCTAATATTAACAAAAACGGCATTATTGATGTCGTAGCCGAAAAAAATATTATTTCTGTGAAATCTGTTTTTTGTATGAAGATTTTCAGGAAAACCGTGCGGCGCACGAAAAATAAATATTTTTCGGTTACAACGACATCAATAATACCATTTTTGTTAATATTAGAACTCTAAAACATATAACAGTCACGAGCCGCCACTGCCTACAACTAGCGACTACACCTGACGACTTACAACTAGCGTATACTGATAACTGACGACTTACAACTAACGAGGTACAACAAGTGACTTACAACCAGCGAATTACAACTTACAACATACAAATAGCGACTTACAGCTAGCAACTTATATGTATCAACTTACAACTAGCGATTTATAACTAACGACCTAAATGATTGCTTAATATTTGCATTTTCAACTAAATTATTCAATTCAATATGGTACATAGTAGTTTTTTACATTAACTTCACAGGGGAGGCATTGAGGAAAATAAAATTACTAACTACTAACATTTATTAAAAAAATACTATGGAGTTCTACAAATTGAATCTAAAAACTTTAAAAAATGGTTTTTTGAGTTATTAACCCATCAAACATATTCACTATAATAGTTCATACAAGTTTCCGTTGTTGAACCAAGAGAATTATGTAACTAATTTTAATTAATTGAATTGCTTCTGCTCATTTATGCGCAAAATTATATGGTTAATAAATCACACCGTCCTGTCAATTACCTTTGTGTTTTTTCAATCTCATTAAACTCCATATCAAAGGTATTTTATAACACAGCGGTCAGAATCCTCCATTGATGGCAAACAAAATTGACACCTGTTTGATTATGAAATAATTAATTAACGTGCCGGCGATGTTTTCATCACTTCATAAAAAGCCAATTTATTCTTGGCTTTATGAATAATAAGATAAATATAATGTTATTTTTTTTAAGCAAAAAAATATGTAAACAGTTTTAATGTTGTGTTGCGGGATGTTAGATCTTTAAATGAAGTAATTAAATGTCAATCGATTCATGTAGCGATTCATCGTTAAAATTGACTTATTTCTATGAGCTTTATTGTTGAAGAAAGGATGAGAAACCTCACTTAACGGGCCGCTCTGCCAATTTCTACCGATTTCTTACGATGTTTTCCATAAACGTTTGAAGATTTTAAGTTCTTAAAAAAATATATGTTATTCTTTAAGATAGTATCTACACATTCCCCACGCCGAAACGGTAATTCATTGAAATTCCTTCGATAGAAATAAATCACAAAGTATGCTCCGAAAATTATTATTTACACGTTTTTTTCTGTTATTTTACACGTTATATGTATGAAAAAATTCGCAATGTTTCTTTAAATGCTACTTGACACAGCCCCCACGAGATTTTTGCTCTTTTTCAAACGAGTCGTCTTTTATTAAACATTTTCACAATTTTCGCATAAATTTTATGGTTTTTAATGTTAGCGCGCTCGCTCATTCGTTCGTATTGTCGTATCTCTCCATATTCTTCTTTTTGAGCGGGGTAGCGCGCCCTTTTAAGGCAATAAAAGAGCCCAAACCATCATAAATGTTGGTGCCTTTTGGATTTAATTTTTTTTTTATTCTAAAAAAAAATTACGATGATAAGGGTATTTTTAAGATGACAAATAATTAAAAATAAAGGTAAGGTTTATCTAGGTCTTGACGGCGGATGCGTCTGCCCACCTATGGGGTGGGCGAGAGAGACATTTTGACCTCTCGACCCATCGCCTTGCACCACAGTGGGAGGGATGGATTCATACATTTGTCACTCCTGGACACATTGACCCCCAGATTCCTACCTAACCTTCACATCTTTTTCCTTCCCAGAACTTCTTTTCCATAAAAAAAACCCTCCAAACAGCATCCCTAAATATGTATAGGCCTGAGGAATTTTTTTGCTCAGGACCTCCTGAGCAAAAAAATGAAATGTAGGTATAATTTTAATGACGTTCTTGTAGTATGATGTAATCATTTATTTTCAATCTAATAATATCCATTTCTTTACACTTATAGTAGCGTCTAAATAACCGAGCTATTTTAATCGTAGGCTTCTCTATCGAAGCTGTATCCACCAGGTTTGTAGACTGTAAATAAACTAAAAATAACGTCACTTCACAATATTAATTTTTTATTAAAATTCCCGGGCGGCATCTAAAATCGACAGTATTATATATCTCATGGGAGAGGTTCATTTATCCCACAGAAATTAGAATCACGTCGGCGGAGACTTTTAATTAAATTAAGGCGAAACATCGCCCATAAAACCCGGAGCCAATTGAATGGTGACGGTGGATTCGGCTCTTTTAGCTGACTCACGTTCTGTCAATGCAAAACTTCCCGTTTTAATACCAACACTGGTTGTAATAGCAGTTATTGCTTTGCCGGTTGCTGCGAGTCAAGATGGGTAGATATTAGATAAACTAATAATATGGATTTCGTTCATCGGAAAAACAAAAATCGTGTGGACAGGGACGGAATTGACCATCCGCTCTTTATTTTCAAATTCCGGTGAATTGTGCGTAATAATTGACGAGCATTTATATAATACCTACACTATGTTAACACCGTATCAGTTACGTTGTGACTTTGAACAATTAGATAAAATTAAGACATTGCAAATTAAGACGTTTTAGCCACAAAATTTGAGTTTGTTGCTGTTTTTTTTTAAAGTAAAACTTCTTTACGCACGCTTGACTTTGGGGGTAAACTGGCGAATGCAAGAGAGAGCAGTGCGCGCACACATTTTCTTTCTCTCTTCCTGTCATAGCCAGTGCATGAAATATCTCAGTCAGTATTTTGAAATACAAATTGTGCGTTCCAGTACCTTCACGCAGTAGCGGATAAATCTCCTTACGGATTTTTAAGAAAACCGTTTTAATGTTTTGAGTTGTGATAAAATTTTTGTGTCAAACCAAATGCTGCAAAATTCGCAATTCGTAGGGAAACCGTACGCATAGGTCTAAATAACGCTGGGGACTCGCATGTAGATTCACTCTTAAATTAAAACCCAGTTTTGTGTTCAGAATGTAACGATTAATTTTCAGTAGTGGATTAGTCTGTGGATACATTCTTTTATTTTAAGTGCAATTATAAAATTCTAGTTGCAGACTATGTATGTGCTGCCAGAATCAAAGTAGAACCATTTTCATGCTCTGAGTGTAGTTTTATCTGAAATCATATTAAACCAGTTCTGTGTTCAGAATATAATGTTAATTATCTGCAGATTCATTCATCATGACCGTTCCGTGTATAACTATACTCTATAAACTAATAAAACTTATTACTATGGCCTTAAAATTTGCTATTTAGTTGCATAATTTGTGAACATTATTCTCCCCCCAGGAAATCTATGTGCGGCCTGCGGGTTACGCTACAAACATCTAAAAGGTTCCTCACCCCTGATCTAAACGATCTAAATGATCTAAATGGTCTAAATCTATAAATTACCAATGTCTAAATTGCCACCTACCCAACATGAACAAATGTTTCTTTCGATATCCATGCTTTATTTTCTAATGTGTATTTCGACGTTGCCGAAAAATAAATAAAGTCAATGTATATAGTATAATGTCACTAGTATAATGGGCCTTCAACGGTCGTTTATGCCTAACTCTAGTTATTTAATTTTTAACTTATCTAAATTCTTTAATTTATCCTAAAAAAGTTATTTTCTACCTTATTTCTGGGATTGTAAGTAATAAGAAGACGGTTGACTTAATATGGCGTTTATTGACACTCCGATACATTCAAGGTTATTTATTATACAAGTGAAGCCTGGGGAATACCAACCAAACAATGCATATTAATACTGACTACCAACACAACAATACATAACATACCTCGGTGAATCACTCTTGTATTAGTATTTCTCCAAAAGTCTTGTAAATAGCAACGTTTTTAAAAAAAAAAAATCATTGTTTCTTCAATCTGGTCCTTCGAGCCGGATCTAAATATAATGTCATAAAATGTCACAAGCGATTAACCGTTTTTTCCCTTAAAAATGTATCATCATTAAAAGGTCGTTCAGCAAATAAAATATGGCTTTATTGTCAAATCATGCATCATTTACTGGTCGAAGATCATTTATCATCTTTATCTCTGTGAAGAAAGGACACCTTAACAGTTTCGAGGAGCTGTCAACTGCCGAACCTTTTTCCCCTTGGTTATCTATCGCCAAAGTTTCCTCTGGAGATTGCGTATCTATCGAAACTATCCAATTAATGTTGCTGCGAACATATTTTCTACGGTGTTTGGTAAATGATACGAAACATAGCACAATAACAATCTGTTTTTTAGTAAAAGATTTGTGCGACAAAGCATAATTTACGCTGCAGTGGCAACGAGATCTCTGATTTTATGAGCATAGACGAAAAGATTGCATGATGAATCTAATATGTTGTAGTTACTACATCTCTATATAATATTATGATGTAATTTAACTGTTACTAACGTAACATTCAATACTGATAACAATACAAAACACAATACCCTCCTTGAGAATCTCATGGACGATGTTTTTTTTTTACTTATGAACGCATAATAACACTTTATCTAAAACATACGAACAGTTCAGCACAGGTTCTCCTAGTAAAGTGTTCACAAAACACTACTTCTCACTCATAAACGTACTGATTATTACCATTTTTACATAACTGGTACTTATCATATAAACTGTTTGTAATAATAATTAAATAATAATTAAAATGAATAATTTCAAAAAAATGTACAAGATTTAGAAAATGACGTTAAGGTGGCATACATTAATTATGTGAGAAAAAAATGGGGGGGGGGCAGTAAAATCTCACCAAATCTCATTATACCGGTGGGGGGGGGGTCAATACAAATCTCACGTCAACTTTAAAAGAGTAAATTGTTTCACTTCTGTCCGCGTGTCCAATTTTGCCCGCTGGAAAAAATGGCTATTATGAAAAACATTATTTGAGAGTAAGAAAAAAATCTCACGTGAGGGGGGGGGGGGGGGGGGGGTTCCACTAAATCTCACTTAATCTCATCAAGGGGGGAGGGGTCTAAATTTTTTTTTTAAGTGCTCACGTAATTAATGTATGTCCCCTAAGGGGTTTCGAAGAAATAATGTGACATGCGGATGGAAGAGGTTGGTAGCACCAGGGATAGACATGTGAGTGATGATGAAGTGAAACGGATACCTAATCCAAGATTAGCTAGAGTCGAAATACCTTTAACTGGCGTATCATCCTCTTAGACTAAACTAATAAAAAATGCTCGTTGTTAATTTAGCAGGCGCTCTGTTTCTCTTATGCTGAGGGCGCATCTGCGCCTATTCGCGTAAACGTATTCTTTAAATTTGAAAAAAGAATACGTTTACGCGAAGCTTCGTGACGATAGGCGCAGATGCGGCCCCAGCATAACACTTGCCCGTACATCGCCGTCACACTTGCATTTCGAAATGAAGGTGAAACAGTTCTGCAAAATTTAAATAATAAAGAATGATCAGACTTTTGAAACACGAAACATCCACACAACATTTCACGTGTTTCTATGACATTTTTAAATAGAAGTAGATCAAATTATAGAACGCAATACGTTTTTTTTTTATTTGAGTCGTCAGGTCACTTTACGAGCAGTCTCACTGCAGCGCAGATAGTTGTTTCGTCCAATTTCTTGCAACGTGGAAGCTAAAGTCTGGATGTGTTGATTATGTTATATTTATGAAATGGTTAACCAAACATCTTATATAAAAATTAAAGTTTGTTTGTTAGTAAAGACAGGGAGCTCTGGCGTTATGAAATTATTTCCTATACTATTCATCCGATCGCGGTGAAAATTTGGTGAGTTATTTTGAACATGCCGGCGATGGTTTCTATATAGCGATATTTCTATATTAGTGAGCTCTGGGGTTATAAAATTTGCAAAAAAAAAATCAATAGGTTACAAGTGAGTTGTTCTAAAAATGGGTGTAGTTTATGGAGTTTCGCGGCAGGGAAAAGGGCCGGAGGGGAAGGGAATCCAGAAGGGGCGGAGGGGAATTAAGCAGGGGTGGTTTGTTGGAGGAGGCGGGGGGGTCGCGAGAAGGGAGACGCGGGAATATTAATCTATAATAAAAAAGACGTGCCAATCAAATGGTCACCCAAAATATTTTCTTCACTTCAACTATTTTTGTGTCACTATCCGAACACCCTGCAGAAGGCAGAAGGAGGTTCCAATTATTCCGGGTCCACGCTATTTGGGTTAGATACCGCGGTTGGCCCGGGGAGGCTTGGGAGGGGGAGGGGGGAGGTGGAAGGGTGGGGCAGATTACCTCCCTTTGGTCTGCCGCCAATTAAAATACCGCTGTGACGATCGCTGCAGACACGTTCAGGACGACAGGATTGTATTTCTAAAATATCGATTGGTGCCCGCGGGATTAAAATTAATTTCAGTCGTGTTTTTTAACGAGTAAGAATATATTCGATTCACTGGGAGCCATGGTAAAAAATATTCCATTCTCATTTTTAAAATTAGCGGCTTTAAATTTATTATCTAAAAATATTGTTTTCTTCAACTTTTCAAGAGACAATGTAAAATTACGTGCACAAGAGTCAGTGAGACTGATTGTGATTTAATTAATTAACACAAATAAATCAAATAATTTTTTTTTGCGCACGCTGGGTTCGAACCCGCGACCTTCGGATTGGGAGTCAAGAATCTTACCACCCGACCACGCCAGCCGTCAAATAGCAATATAACACTATTTTATATTAACACGTAGAACATAAATAATTTAAAACAAAACGGTAGCAAATGAAATATGTCGGTGACATTTATACGGCTCTACGTTGTTATATAGGATAAATGAACATTTTTTAACAGCTTATTCGAACAGTTTTGCGTGTCGGTTCAAAATAAATAAATGTAACCACAAACGGTTTACAGGGGGCAGAAGATTTCCTAGCCCCACATCCTCGTCATCAAATTATGTCCTGTTAATCCCTTTCAAAGCCTACGAGCTCCTAAATCCATGGTTAATTAAATCATAATATACGGCAAAAGTTCCCCATTGAAAACCTACTTTCTATTTTCGTTGCTAACAGTCCATTTTTAGTCCACCTGTTCAATGTAATGGAAGGGACAAACATATTTTCCGATAACTTCCTTCTCCTTATCTCGACAGGCCATTGACTTTTTAATGAAACTCAAAATAAGTAATAGACTCTACTTTCTATATCTTTCCTGGGCCGGATTTACAGGGAGTCCGGGGGTAAAGTGCATTCACTTCGGAAGGTTACATGATAGTGTAAGTAAAAAAGATAAATAACTGTTTTCGAAATTCCAACTTTTAGGGGTACTTTTTTTCTAAAAAGATAAAATTAGTACGACGTGTGCGGCCCTCACTATTAGGTATTTTCCGCCGTTACGATACGCGCCAATCAAAAACAACGTCGCCACAATGCGCCCGGCTGACTCACAGCAAATTTATCGGGTAGGTCTGTAATTACACTAAGGGTTTTTAATAGGCACGTCTTTTTGTAAGGGAAAAAAAGTTATAATTTCGAAGAATAAGTCGATATTCTTTTTTACTCCTACCATCATGGAGAATGACCACCCGAAGTTTACTTTACTTTACCACTTTACCCCCGGACACCCTGTAGCCCTGTATATATGTATATATATGTACTCTATATACATATGTATTTTATGTAAGGTACCTACATAATATATTGTCTAAAGTATTACTTACTTAAACAGCCTCTATAGATTTTTATGGGTATTTTAAGAAGATTTGTGAATAATTATTATTTGACGATATTTGGAAATTTATTATTTTTTGTCCATTTCTGAAATATTTTTGTGCCGAACCAAACGTTTACCAACCAGGTAGGGCTTATTCAGATACCCTTAAATATAATATATTATTGTATTATATGATATTTAAGGGTTTCTGCATTATTACATAAAAACTTAAAAAAAAATATATTATTTAAGTAATACTTTGAATCATTTGAAGAAATGCACATTTCAAATGTACAAAGGCACAAAAATAATTTCCTCAAATAAAAAAATTATATTGTGGGTAGGTACATTATCACTAGTCTTGAAAAATCAGTTCCAATTTTTAAAAGGACGTTTACGTAATTCATCAAATCCGAGTCCATTGTATCAGAATTACAATCACAGTCAGACCCACAACCGGTATTTCTAAAACCGTAAATAAAATGCGATTGTTAATATTTATAGTAGTGGTTCTAACAAAGAAATATTGTTTCATTTATTAAATTATTCTAAATTTGTTGTAGTTTATTTATTTTGAAGTATACGACGCTTTGCTCTTGAACCATTTCAGTTTTAAAATCAATCGCATTTCTTATTCAGTGCTTTTATTCGATTTAGCCGAAATAAAAACAAGACAGCCTTGTGGGCAGGACCTTCTAATTTAGAGGGATTTGTCATCCGGCGGTGATTTCTGGTATTCCCTAATTGGGAAGCCATCGAGATAACTTCCAGCACTCTTCCACCTTCACCTCGCTTCTCCTCTCTTCTTTTTCTAATTAACATCGGCAATCGCGAAATATCTTTATTCTAAAAATAAATAAAACGGTCTGATCTTAAAGGACTCTCGTTAGCAATGTTAAAAATTTCAAATGATATTTCCAATTACTTCAATCGACAATTTAGTAAGTATACATTTATACATATATCGCTGACAAATCCTTCACAGCCTCTCCCTTGATAAATGACTTGTCGATAGAAATCCCAGTGCCAGGACTGTAAAAGGATTTTTGTTTTAACTCGACCAATTGGCATATCACCTGTCTGTAAATTTGTTTGTTACGTTTGTTACGATGGTGGCCTTGTGGGATACTACCTTTTTATCCTGCCAGAGTTCACAAGTTTCTACTACCAGCTGTCAAATCGGAATAATAAATATAATTTTGGCCCGGAAAGCCGAAGGTCATTGATTCGAGTCCCAGATGTATCCGTATCTTATTCTGATTTTTCTGTTTCAGATTTTTGATTGAGTTTCGTTAATATTATCTTCATAAATTAATATATAATTTTTGTTATTTATTTTAATGGTATATCGGCCTGAAGAAAGTTTGAAAAAAGAGTTTTTGTCATGGGGATGGTGACATTTTTTTGGACAAATTGTAATTTTTCTTATTTATTTGAGTGCCTTCTTACAAAATTATATGATTTCAGAGGAACGTTTGGTTTTAATTTTTTATATAAAATAAAATTTGAAACATACTTTTTTGGACGCTAGGTCTACTGTAGACGAAAATAATAACCCCACGACAAGGGCGTAGCTCTAGTTCTTACATAAGGGGGGGGGAGGGAGGTTGAACAATTATGACAAGAAAGAAATAGGGGGGGGGGGGGGGGAATTGGAAAAATTATTACAAAGTTTTTTGGGAACTCTGCTTAATAATAATAATAATAATAATAATAAATCATTTGCCCAGTTTTGTGATGTTTCACTTCAAGTGCGCTTAACTATAACAAAATTTAAAAATAATCCTACAGTGCTCCTTAAAGTCCTTACAAAGTATTGAAAAGTAATTTTAAATAAAGAATATACAGTATACGAGTATACAAGGCAATAACAAGGGAACAAAATTAACAATAAGAGTGCTTTTAATGAGTCTAGTTTTTTAACTGTTAATTCATGGTGGAATTCCATTGTATTAGATATGAAATTAAACAATTTTTTCATATCTATTAAGAGTGCTGTTATAGCATAGGACAATATTAGTAAAAAGGAACGGTGCTATTATAGGACAGGACAAAACAAATACATTAAAACTAAAATATAGTATAAAACAGGCGCAAAAATAATAATCATTCTGTGAGTGGAAATTAAAAACATTTAAAAAAACATAAAAATACAGTAAGGGGGAAACCGAAACCAAACAATTTCCAGAGACTTTAAAACATGGCATTACAATATATTGAAAAGAGATTAAGTTTAAGATGAATGGTATGAACTTTTAAATAATTTTGTTTTTAAAGCCCGTTTAAATTCATTCAAATTCTGAATATTGGTAACAGCTGAGGGAAGTTTATTCCAAATGAGCGGGCCAGATACACGAAAAGAGCGATCATAGTAAACGGCTCGATTTGACCTAGAAAGTTCGATTAAACGATTAGTAACATCTATATCTGCTGACCTCAGAGTAAGCTGTCTATCGCTTACCACAACTAACAAACACCACGTTGATAAAAGTGATTGTTCAAATAATATTGTTGCATTTTCCAGGAATGTAATCTACGAGTACTATTCTCCTTTTTCCTAGGCAATACTGAAGCCGATGTGTAGGGTTGAACCCCCTAAACCCCCTAAACCCCCTAAACCACCTAAACCCCCTAAACCCCCCTCTTCCCCTTTTATAAGTCTCAATCACACTAAAGCGCGGGAGATTCACATTGTAGGTACATTCACATCTACCAACATTTATTTTATATAAATAGAATATAAAATATATTTTTATTTATATAAAATATTTTTTTAAAAATATATATATTTTTTATATTTTATTTATATAAAATAAATGTTGGTAGATGTGAATGTACCTACATTTATTTTTTATAAATAATTTTTATTAATCAATATTATAATTTTTACATAATATATTTTTGTATAGTAAAATTGGTACCTACTAAGCTATTGTATATCAGCGGAACATTAGTCAATTAAAACTTTTTAAAATCAAATAGCTTATCGGTTAGTTGGTAGAAAAGTCGAAAGCGTCGGATTCTCAACCACGCGTCGCGTTTTCAATCCCATCCTTGCTAAATTATTTATCATTACAAAGATAACAGCTTAATTTTCAGCTTACATATTATAAGATGGTATAAATCTTGACAATTATGTCATTCATTTATTTATCTACTAAAATATTGCAATGTTAATATAAAATTTATTAGCTTTGTATGCCTCATTTCATGTAACCCAGTTTTTCGTTGACCGACACATGATTTAGTGTTTTGAACATTAATGGTGTTCACACCTTTAAAATTCGTCATAAATAATTATTCTAGCACAAGTTCACTTTTTGGAAAACATGGAAATGGGTGTGGTGTAATAATATGTATACCGCAAAAAATATGAGAAATCACCTCTGTGTGCATTTAGTATAATTTATATGGTTGATATAAAAATGTTACATAGATGACCATTGCTTGTAATTCCAAAGCAGGACCACCCAAAAACTAGTACGTAAAAAGAAACTGTAGGTATTAGATACGCGGTTTATGTGACATAGGTACTACACGGAGAAAAATGTTATTCTAAAATACGATCATTTTATTCGTAAAACGGTTAAAAACGGGACTGAAGTTCTTGCCAACAAATTAACAGGGTCTCAATGTTTATTGGCGAAAAAATGTAAGAATAAATTATTATTATTAATTATTAGAACAAATTTCGTACAACAAATTATTCTTACATTTTCCCGCCAATAAACATTGAAACCTTGTTAATTTGTTCGTAAGAACTTCAGTCATTTAGTATTTTAGAATAATATTTTTCTCCGTGTAACCACACAAGTAATAACTTTCTAAGTTTTGTAATTATGTTTGTTATTAAAAAAACTCCCTTTTCCCATATACTGTTAAGCAAATAAAAAAAACGATCTATACTTTTTTTCTTTTCTTTTTTATTGTGTTATTTTAATTAATTACTATTTCAATTTGCTTCGTCCAGACTCATGTGCGACACGTGGGTTAGATAAAATGAGCGATAAAGAAGTTTAAAAAAATATGTTTAGCAAAAATGGAATGTAGAATTATGGTCACAAATTATTTCATATGCTTTGTTTTGCCCTTTTAACGGTTTAAATTTTTCTTTTTTAGTTGCATTGACAGTAGGGACCTGGACGAATATTATTTGTTTATTAATAATTAAAGCCGATTAAGAGGATAGACTTTAAACTACACGCGGAACATCCGCGTCTGTCATTCTGTCCCGCTCACAATAAGCTCACGCACACTTACAATACATGCGAATGCGAAATGTGCGAATGAGACAACGCTCAAAATGACCTACAGAAATCGCTCGAAAAGGGGTTTATGGTGAATACACTTTTCTACACCGAAAGTTTCACGAAATTAAAATTTTAAAAAATATATATTTTTTAGAAAGAAGAAGCTACGTCGGTAGCTTTTCATAATTTTATAATTCTTTATGAGAGTTGAGTTAGCAGCACTTTTTCCTTAAACAATATTTTTTGATAAATCGTACATGTTTAACAGTGAATGTTTACGTTAGTACGAAACGCATCGAAAATTCGAAAACATACCGACATAGTTTTCACCCTCTAGAAGGCAGTATAAAAAAAATATATTCATTTTGTGCAATTTTCGATGTAGAAAAGTGTTTTTTCCCGGGCATCCTTTTTGTATGGGCCGAAAAGCGAAGTCTATCGTCTTAACGGCTTTCAGGCAGGAATTACAATAATTTGAAATATGGGTATAGAATGTACATAGCTAAGTAAAATATACGTATAAAAAATGTAAATGAGAAAAAAGTGGAAAATTGCATGAGAATTTGATGAAAAGTTCAAACGACAAAAAATGTAAAAAGTAAGTATTGTAGTAACGGCATAACAGTACAAAGAGCTGTTACAAATACAAGTACGAAGAAAAAAACATAAAAGATAAGAAAAATACACTATTTCGTTTGAATTCGAATTAACTTGTGTGTAATCTCGAATTATGTTTTTTTGTTATTTATTTTTGGGATGTTATGCCACGCTTCCTACTTCTTTAGTAAACGTTTCGGACATCATCACAGTGTCCATCATCAGGGCAGATGTAATCTTAAATCATATCGTTAATTATGGGTTAATTAACTTTAACGTATTTAATTAAACCCAGTTTTGTGACTATCTTGTGCTTGCTATCAGGAGGCAATTTTAAAAGCCAACTGATGTATTTTATCGGAATGACAAGTAAATTTATTAGATTTGATGACTTTTAATAAGAGGGGTTTTAAAACCTATTTTTTAAAATATTTTTCTGAATGTACAACATGTCGAGAGTACTATTATATTTGTCAACATTTCAAGTAAATCGGAGCAAAACTAACGAAGATACAGCGTTTGAAGTAACTAGCTCTTTTCGATTTTCGAGTATAAAAAACTTTTCAATTTTCTCGCAAACAAATTTTTGAAGTTCGTGAACATCATAACTCAAAATCTACTTGACCTAATCTAATTTTGTACACGATTTCTACACATAAATCAAAAGGTAGTCAGGAAGAGTTTTGTTTTAACCATTTTTTACAATTATTTTTCATTTTTTAATAACAAATTCACCTAATTTTTTTAGCAAAAATCGCGTTTTCACTTTAAAATGCTGCCCAAAATAAAAAAAAATAAAAAAGCTCTTCCTAATTACCTGAGAAAAGATATTGCCTTTTAAACGCACCTCCCCCCCTCAAGGAAACCTTTCCATTTAGCTGCTTAAAATCACAAGTATTGTTTTCGAGTTTTTTTATATTATAGATTATGCATATCTTTCTTGGTCGGTTTATTTATGTCAGACAACAGATAGTTAATCAATCAAGGATTCTTAATAATGAAATCACCTCGAATTTTAAAATAAACATTTAAAATAAACATTTAGTAACAAAAGTCATAGATCAATTTTAATTTTAACAATTTAAACTTTCGATTGTATAACAGAGGACGTTTAGTAGAACTCTAGTAATAGCATTACTATCCAGTTGAAACCCATGGCTGGGCTAGGCTAGGTGAGTTTTTTACAGTGCTCGTGATATCTCACAGCTGCTATGAATAACGATTCTTTTTTGTGATAAGAGCGAATGTCATTTTCTTCTCTGTCCGCCTTTCCAATCCACCTATCTGACTATGGCTACCTTGAAGCGCGAATCACAGAACAAAGCAGAATAATGGTTGTATTTTAATTTTTTTTTGTTATGGTTGTCTTCGTAATACCAGATGTATTTCTTTAGTTTTTGTGAAAAATCACGTGATGAGCACATTTCGGGGAGAATTTTCATCTTCATCTCTTACAACTTGCAACTAATAACGGAGAAATTATACTTGAGAACTTAACCTAGGTACCTACTACGAGAACTACTAAAGTACCTAGGAGTAGGTATTGTACACGCCAAACTTTAATGCCGACCCAACTTCACCTAGGTACCTACGACCAGAAATACTAAAGTACCCAGGAGTAGGTATGGTACACGCCAAGCTTCAATGCCGACCTGACTTTGATAAAGAAATCGTCGCAAGAGGCGAGTTTAAGGTCAGAAAAGCGGCAAGCCTCCCCTCCCACGCTTTTCTCTGTCGCACGTATGTTTTACGCATCTTTATCTTTCGGCTGCGGTCATTGTATAGTCAGTAAAGTGACTGTACCTGCGCGAGAACGAATCGTATCAAGTTAGTAATGATAAAAACCTACATTACGTAACATACTACTTACTCACTGATTAAATAACCTTGTTTATTTGTTGAATGCCTACCTAGTTTACAAAAATTTAAAATTATTTGAAAAATGCCATTAAAAAAAAACAAACCAAAAAATGGCATTTGTTTTAGATTATTTAGGGCCGGTAAATGAGTTGGTCTAAAGCTCGGCTTTGATGGAATGTGGAGCTCAGCATGGCTTAGCACACAATCCGTATATCAGTCGTAATCCTAGAGTTGACCAATTTTAAACGTTTAGTCTATGATAATTTTAGTCATTTCTATGCCGAACCAATCTATTTATGTGAGTATCTATGGACTCTATGGTTATTATCAAACAACAAAACGTCAAACGATGCCAAAATCATCATCACTCGAAGAAAATTCGAATTCCATGTTGATAGGTAAATTTATTCCTCCAATGTAATTTATTGCGTCCGTACGTAGCAGATCGAAACCGAAGCAATGTGAAATCTGACAGATGATAGATGTGTTTTTGCCAATAGCGCTACAGCGTCTAGCAAAGGAACTATTTATTCTGCCGCTTGATGATAGACTTCGCTTTTCGGCCAATACAAAAAGGACGCCCGGGAAAAAAACTTTTCTACATCGAAAATTGCACAAAATGAATATATTTTTTTATACTGCCTTCTAGAGGATAAAAACTATGTCGGTATGTTTTCGAATTTTCGATGCGTTTCGTATTAACGTAAACATTCACTGTCAAACATGTACGATTTATCAAAAAATATTATTTAAGGAAAAAGTGCTGATAACTCAACTCTCATAAAGAATTATAAAATTATAAAAAGCTACCGACGTAGCTTCTTCTGTCTAAAAAATTTTTTTTTTTTTAATTTCAATTTCGTAAAAGTTTCGGTATAGAAAAGTGTATTCTCCATAAACCCCTTTTCGAGCGATTTCTGTAGGTAAATTTGCGCGTTGTCTTATTCGCACATTTCGCATTCGCATGTATTGTAAGTGTGTGTGAGCTTATTGTGAGCGGGACAGAATGACAGACGCGGGTGTTCCGCGTGTTGTTTAAAGGGCGGTTTAAGTTGAGCGAGGAATGTGCTCCTTAGCAATATAGATATACCGGCCCTTAGATTAGGTACTATCGGGTCACAACGCTTATTTAGATTATATCGTGTTCTCTCACCAGGGAATATCTCAAATTATCTTACACGCTTACTAACACGAATTGTCTAAATAAGTTATTTCTACCAAGCAAAACAAGGAGGGAATAGCTTTGCCTTACACACGGAAATCTCCTTAATTTGAAAACACCTTGTGAAGTAGTTATATCGTTTCTAGATCACCAATAATACAACTAACTACTAACTATAGTTGTGTATCGTCTTGTGTTATGGCCTTCCATATATTTAATATTATCTGTCCGCCCTGGTAGCGAGTCACGACTCCGCGATAATAAATGACCGGCCGTAAGTAAATAGTTCCAGTGCCCGCCGCTAGAGTAATTGTTCACCGCTTTGCTTAGCATTTCCATAATCCACGTGAAATAACGCAGATTTATTCCGTGAATTGAATAATATTTTGTAAACTCGTGTGGATTTACATTAAATTGACTGCTTAAATAATTCCGCACCAGTCTACATAAATATTCAGTTACGTAGGCTGAAGCTTGAGGACACTCTACCGAGGGTCATAAAACTTAAACTCCGTAACTTTGCTTGGAAAGTTGAGGAATTTTAATCAATATTTACGGCATAATATAATAAATTAATGCCATTTATTTTATTTACGATGGAAGTACTTAATTTTGAATAAAGTTTTTCAGTATTTGTCATTCTATACAAGATTTAAGTAATAGATAGTAATTAGACTGATTTACATAGTGCAGTTTTGGTGAAAATTCAACTCAAGAGCCCTGAACAAATAAACATATATTTTAAGCAACAATTATTAGCCTGAAACACTCATATATCAATATTGAAAAACTCTCCCGAGAAAAGATACATATCGCCGACGGGGCTCGAACCCGCACCCCTCTGTTTGCCGGACAGGAGCTCTACCATTAAGCTAAGGCGGGTTACCGCCTACCATACCTTGTGTTTCATTGAACAATTATCGCTTATTATATTTTTTCACCTGCAAACAACCAACTTTATTTTTATATGAGAAAGGCATGTAAGTGCTAACTCTCTCACTAGGTGGCGTCGAGACATATTATATGTACATTTTTTGGTAAAAATACTTTAACTCGTCAAATATTGATTATTTTCTTAAATTGATAAACTAATGTTTAAGACAAGATTTTTTATGCGTAGCACAAAGTATCTATAGTAAAATATCTTTTCTCGGGAGAGTTTTTCAATATTGATGAGTGTTTCAGGCTAATAATTATTTCTTCAAATTTTGCAAATTCACTTTGTGGCACCAACGATGTCCTGAGGAAGAGAACATCGTTCTCGAAACATGTCGATGTGTTAAAATAATGATTATCGTGATAAAAACAAAGTGTTTTAATTTGTTATTAATAATTATTGCTTATAATAATTTTTACCCTTTGTGCTATGCTTAAAAAATCTTGTCTTAAACATTAATTTATCAATTTAAAAAAATTATAAATAAAAATATAATTAAATTAATATTACTGGCTTACAACCAATGTTTATAAATATAAGTAGTGATTAAAACTAACACTTAAAGCTAGTGACTTACGTCTAAGACTTATAACTACTGGCTTTGAACTATTTACAACTGTGTATTGTTAGAGAATTACAACTACCTACTTACATTTACATTTAAAAAATACTTGTTTTAGATTTTGTCAGGCTTGTCAGTGATAACATTAAAATCCAAACAACAAACAAAATTCTGTAGATATATGTACAAACAGGTAGAAGCTAGTTATTGCTGAAAGTCGAAGTATTTTGAGGATTTATACAAGCGTACTGTGTATATTCTACACATTTTAGACATATTATTATATTCTCTGGAAGCTGGATAAGCTGAATTAGCTGGAATTGTGAGAAAGTATAGATATCTTAAATGATTTTTTTTTTATTTTTTTTTATTTTTATTTATTTTTTTTATTTATCAAAAAATACATTTTTACAAAATAAGGGTAGTCCCACAAAGCTGTCAAATGGCAGCTTGTCTGTAGGTTGGCAGCTTGTCTGTAGGTAATGAATTAAAATAATCGTCCATCTTTACCGTTGTATATTTGTGGATATCAATTATTAAGATAAGTATTAATTATCAGGAAAAAATAGCAATGTTTGAATAGAAAGACTAATTTATGGAAATGGGTGTCTGAAAAATTGAGTTATTATTTAGTGTATTATAGTAACAGGTAAATTGGGTACAAATATTATTTTAATGGGTAGGCAACCAGGGTCCGGTCGAAAAACATATAGCATGTTTTTTTTTTTTTTTTTTTTTTAATTTTTTTAAATTTATTTCACTTCTTACACACAACAATTTTACATTTTAATCATTGTTTAACAATAGAATAACTAAATAAAAACAAAAATATAATAAAAAGGTATAACAAAAAGGTGAAAACATCATTTTTTTGGTTTCTACACCAATTAAGAGAACTGGCTCTTGAGCTTGCTGTAGGCGTTATGTAAGAATATACAATTTTTAGTCCATAATTAATATAATATCTTAAGGACTAGGTTAAGGAGGACATTATACAATATTTGATGGTTTGATTTACAGGATTAAGGTTACATGGTTTTATTGCATACAGTTTTTTAAGAATAGTTTGATCTTTTTCTGGAATAATGCTAAATCTCTTATTTTTTTTACTTCTTCGGGAAGGCTATTGAAGTAAGTTATCCCTTTGTATACATAATTATTTTGCATTTGTTGAGTAGAAAATAATGGAATTTGGATATTATATTTACGTCTTAACGATGAGTTAACTTTATTATTTTTTAATGTCTTATCTTTGAATATTTGTAATATTGAGTCTTTTTTATAGAGATCTTCAATTTTTGGAACTTCGAAAATTTTGAACAATGTTGCAGAAGGGAATGTGGGTTGTTTTTTTAAAATGACATTAATAATTAGTTTTTGAACCACATTTACAGGGTTTACAATTTTTGAAACATGTATTCGACTTCAGAGAAGGAAAACCCAGTGAACAAAATATAACTTGTAAAACTTTTCCAACGCTGTAAAAACCTTGAGAGGGAAAATATTATTTAGTCTCCTTAATAAAAAAAACCTTTCGAGTATTAAAACTCGTTGATAAAAATATTATTATACACTGTGGGTGGTTCCTTTCTAGCTAAAACTTACCTATGCGAAAGGAAGACCAAATGCTGTTACCTCAGTTACTTCTGACGAAGACATTTTGTCTAGATAAATGCAGGAAGGAGTAATATGTGCATCCATACATAAAATACTAAGTGTGCGGAAGATATTGCAAAAATAATTTACCATCTACTTAAAAAAAACAACGGAAATTCCTAGTCACAACATAATACTTTTTCTGTGTAGAATAAACCTTAAAAAATAATAATGGGTCATGAAGTAGTAAAAATAATGAACACATCGTAGTGACTTTCATAATATCAAGGCAAACTTATTACTTATTAGATAAAATAAATTAACTTACAATATCCAGTTATTCAACATTTCCCAATGCTCATGATTCATAATATTCTATTAATAACAATCTTTAATGCAAAACGTATTTTCGCAATGGTTTCAGCCACACAACGCAATAGCGCAGTCCAAATAAACAATAGTTTCTTGCAGCATTATGTCGACCACACCCAGGACTAGGCGGACAAGACAGCTGCATAGACTTGGACCTACTTACGATTCCTTACGAGGTCAACATAGTTAATAGTAGGTATGTAGTTAATAGTAGCTATTATATGACTGCCTTAGTTCCCGGCATCGCCCGGGAAGCCTTACACAGTACCTAACAATAGTTAAAAAAAATAAATCAATGCTGATTTTATAGACACAACGACAAATTGCCCAGTGTTTGTGAGTCTGATATAATATTGTAATGTGGAAGTAATAGGCTGAGGCTAAAATACTGATTTAACTCGATCATTTTGCATTTACTCTATCTGTAATTTTTTTGTGGGCTCCGTTTCAGTTTTCGAAAATTTACTGCATTCAAATTATTATCCAATCAAGTCTTACTTTGACTGATGTCTATCTTTGAGTAAGGTTGTTTGAGCTAAGTACCTACTTGCCTGAAAAAAGATTTAAAGGAAATTTTCATTTAAAAAGTGACGTTTCCTTAAAAAAAATTGTATCATTCCTTCTTTGAAATTTAAAAAGTTACTTTAAATGTATGGTTTATAATTATAAGTTTCTGACAAATGGCGGTGTGAGTTAATTTATTGACACAACATTAATTATCCAGGTTAGGTTACCATCCAATAGATTGTGTTGTGTCTCGTTAGCCACAGCAACGTGTGGGCGGGTCAGCTAGTATATTATATATAAAGAAAAAAAAAATGAAAATGGAGTTCTACGAATTAAATTTGATAACAATAAATAAGGGAAAATAAGCATTCTTTTTTTGGACGCGAGGCCTACTCTTCACCGAACTACTACGGTTTTTGTTATGTATTTACACTTCATAATACAAAATAACGTCAAGAATACAATACATATTTTAGGCAATATTGCCTGGCAGCAATTTCTACCATATATCATTGTGAAAACGTCACTGCTGGGAGTCCTTTTTCATACAAAACTTAAAATTGGATTTAAGGCCAAAATACTTAAAAAACCAAAAAAAAAAAAAAAAAATTATAAAAAGTGAAGCAGTTTTTTTAGTCATTTCTGTTTGCATAAGTATTTTGACATCTAGTCCTAATTTACGTTCCTCCTAGGGTAAAGGGTTTAATGGGAAATGAAAAGTATCGTACATAAATTTTAACAACAATACATTTATAAACAAATTAATAATAGCCTACTTCTATATGTATAACAAATTGTGCTTATCAGAAACAAAGACACAAGCATCACAGTTCAGCTCATGGCACAGAATCCTGGGTACCTTTAGCTGCTACCTTTCACCACACGCCCCGCAACCGCAACAGGCACGCCGAGCTGCCTCTCGAGATGAAACAAGTTATCTCGGATAGCTCGGACAGGCTGAATACAGCCACCCTGACAGATCAAAATGTAAACACGATAATTATTGTGGAAATTTCTTCCGTACTCGTGGATATAGAGTGGACTAGATGGGGAAAGGACAGATTGAGATTATGTCAAAAACTTTATATATTCGCCATCGAATAATAAGTTATGCCCTCACGTTGAAATGGATTATACTCCTGAAAATTTGAATAATATGATAGGATCAGACTTAATAATCAACTTAATTTGTGTAGCGCCGTATTTTCAGAAAAATCACATCAAGGGCACTGTACAATTTTTTTAAAATTAATAAAAAAAAATTCTAAGGCTCCTATCCTACTACGAACTATTCGACACAAACCCTAACCATGAGGCCCTAGAACACTTGCTCGATAACGATCGATAGGATAACTATCGGTAACTTCTCATCGTTCCCTAGCATGACTACAGATCGTCCACGAATTAGTGACAGTTCACAATTACTAAGTGTCCTTAAAATATTCGACATCAACTGTTGTATGTTCGTTAGCGATGTGCAGTTGTCCTAGGGAACGATGAGAAGTTACCGATAGTTATCCTATCGATCGTTATCGAGCGAGTGTGCTAGGGCCTATGTTGTGAGTATAAAATATATTTAATCGCATTGGTTAGAGATAATCTTTCAAAACCTAAGCTACGTATTTTTTTAATGCTTTAGCTATGTTAAGTTACCAGATCCGAATAACCAGGTAGATACTTCATTAGCTGCACTCCGTTTCCCTTATTTTACGTAAAAATAAAACCATTTTTTTATTATGTTTGTTTTGTGAATACCGCACAAGAGTCCTAACTGCTCCCGCCTGGAGACAGTGAGACTATGGCATCCCTAATTGGGGTACGTTGTGAGTCTGAAGGTGATGGAGGAGCGAAGCAGATGGGGAAGAGGAATGTGGGGAAGTTTCTAGCTATTCAAATACCGATAAAGCCATTTCAAGCAACGTTTCAATTCTGAATGATGGTCCTACACCAAGGCGATACTGAGAGTATATTCCACTCTCAAACGTGCCGCAAATACACTATATATTATTTTTAATTTATTAATTTTGAAATAACACAAATTAATCAAATAAAATTTATTTGATCACGCCGGGATCGAACCCGCGACCTTCGTCATAATATAAAATTAATATATAAATCTCGTCATAGGATAATACTGTATTGATTATCTAAGTTCAGAAAAAATCACGTTGGTGGGCAAATAGTAGGTACATCTATCAAATGAAGCGAATTGAAAAATAATTTAAATGTCCTTACGGGGTCGGGGAAATCCCCTCAGTAGGCCCAAGCGGTTCTACACCACTGATCCATAAAATGATAAGTGACTTCTTATTCCTGTAATCTAATACGCCATGGTAATCATAGAAGTACAGAATGATAACAGCACTCTAAATAATACATACGGGTCATTTCTGAGCGGCAAATCCCATCTTATGAATTGTACAGCGAACTAGATGCACGCCAAGTTCGCATCGTGTGTTATCTATGTAAATATCTGCATCTGTACAATGTATAACACGGGGCAGGTTAACTTCAATGTTCTTGCAATCTAATACCTGCACAAGGGAATATGAACCTTACGGACCTTCGGACAGTTGCAGGTTTCCACTTATATATCTAATATCCAGCCATATATGTTTGTATGTTTCTACAGAAGAAAATATTATTATTTGTTGTTCGTTCGAGTAAATTGCAAAATGGGCATGAAATAATGTAAGTAACGAAAATTTTCTCGTTCCTGTAAATTTGTAAAAAAAAAGGAAGAGAGGATACCTATTTGAAATAAAATATAAATTAACATAATATTATCAATGCTATAATTTTTTTACTAACTATTTAAATAAGTTCAAATAATAAACAATAATAAAAATAAAACCTAAATTACCCCAGAAAGTCATGTAATGGATGACTCTTGCAAGACAGACAAATTACTAAAGCCAACCGAGTATAATAGTTGTCTGGGGACTTTGGAGAGTTCGGAGCACACACCAAGTCCAACACCACACCCTCCGTGTCCTGTCAAATTGATTCATCCCCAGCAAATCCTTTGACCACCGGACCGAGCGTCTGGTACAGCGATTTGCCGGGGAGACCGGTCTGGGTTGCAGATTGCTGCATAAACTTACCCCTGCTCCCCAAGGCGGAGAGGAATGAACCGCATAATTAATTAGTCCAAGATGCATAGTATACTAGGCAAATTGATTCCTAACGTATGATATGAAGGATAACTTTGAAATGGTTCCATGTCTAATCGGTCTATGAGATCTCAGCGCCTGAATTCCCATAGTAAATTTATTCAAACACGATACTTTCTCCCATGATAATTCATCACATCACCACTCACATTAACCTAACCTAACCTAACCTTACCTAACCTAACCTAACCTAACCTAACATTACCTAACCTAACCTAACCTAACCTAACCTAATCTAACCTAACCTAACCTAACCTAATCTAACCTAACCTAACCCAAGGTTAAAAACCCCAATTATCAGTTTTCGACGCTTCGAGACATGATGAATTATCATATGAGGAATTAACAGCCGATGAAAAGTTTGTACTCAATATTCATACACTTAAAAAGTTTCCACTGAACATTCTGGTCACCCTTTAAAATAATGACCTGTGAGTAATACATACAGGTGACAAGGTACATACTTGACTTGTAACCAGTAATCCCTTAAATTACTTGAAATAGAAAATGCAAATGAAATTTTAGACTTTTTAGTCTTTCTTTTTCAAAACCAAACAAAAAACATTCCTCCACTTGTCATCACTGGTCACGCAGCAGAGTAGAGATCCTACGTGTCCAATATCTACTTATTTTTGTTATTTTAAGTTGAAAACAAAACTTGAAAAATGTCACCGGAGACCAAAATTTAATTTATATTTTTTACCCCAAATAATGTCACGAATTAGGTTGATAAACTATACGAAAATAAAGTGGTTTAAAATTAATTAATGTGGTATGTAATTAGAAATAGAAATAAAACAATAAATTACCTTAGCACGCCAGGGTTTGTACCCGTGACCTCCTCCGGAATGCTTGCCAAATATATATATGTACATATATATATATGTACATAAAAATATTTAAAAAATATATATATATAGATATATAAATATTTTTTTTTTTTTTATAGAGAGTCCCAACTGCTCCCGTCTGGAGCCAGTCAGACTATGGCATCCCCAATTGAGCTATGTTGGGAGGCTGAAGGTAAGTGGGGAAGGGAAGGAGATGGGGAAGAGGGAGGTGGGGAAATACCTGGCTAATCAAATCTAATGACTAAACACGGCTAAAGCCATTTCAAGCAACGGTTCAATTCTGAATGGCGGTCTTACACCAGGGCGATACTGAGAGTATTATCCACTCTATTAAATATAGCATATTATTTTTATTAATTAATTGTGAAATGACACAAATTAATCAAATAAAATTTATTTGCGCACGTCGGGTTTGAACCCGCGACCTTCGGAATGGGAGTCCAAAGCCTTGCCCCTGGACTACGCCGGCTATACTTACTCCTCGACCTCGTCAAAATATATACTTACTCCTCGACCACGGATGCTGTCAAATGATTATAAAAATTAAGATATCTTATATTTACGTAGAAAGTCTACTTTTAATGTAATTATTACCGTAATCTTTTCAATTCGGAAGTGATTTATCCTAAACACTATCGAATAGTCTGTAACATTCCTCTATTTGCTATTTTTTGCTTTTTATTTGTGTGTTCTGAGCCTTATATAGATAAGGCGTCAAAATATCTACTTACTCCTCGACCTCGTCAAAATATATACTTACTCCTCGACCACGAATGCCGTCAAATGATTACAAAAATGAAGATATCTTATATTTACGTAGAAAGTCTACTTTTAATGTAATTATTACCGTAATCTTTTCAATTCGGAAGTGATTTATCCTAAACACTATCGAATAGTCTGTAACATTCCTCTATTTGCTATTTTTTGCTTTTTATTTGTGTGTTCTGAGCCTTATATAGATAAGGCGTCAAAATATCTACTTACTCCTCGACCTCGTCAAAATATATACTTACTCCTCGACCACGGATGCCGTCAAATGATTACAAAAATGAAGATATCTTATATTTACGTAGAAAGTTTACATTTAATGTAATTGTTACCGTAACCTTTTCAATTCGGAAGTGATTTATCCTAAACACCATCGAATAGTCTGTAACATTCCTCTATTTGGTATTTTTTGCTTTTTATTTGTGTGTTCTGAGCCTTGTCTAGATACGCCCTGCCTCGAATATTTGGCTAACAAAATATTATAATATATTCCTTGGACTTATCAGTTTTGTCAGACCATTCATCTGCGTCGCACAATGTTATTTTAAATCACCCATTCTTTGCTCACGCCCAATTATTATCTGGAATCACATAATGTCAAAAAAAATAATTTGTCATAGCTTTATGAATAGCCACGATGCAATGAAATTATCCAAGATAAGAAAACATAAACTACTAATATCATGCATACTGTAACATTATATCTAATAGATTGTTCGACAGCGATATTATTTGTTGGAAGGAGCGTGGGTATTACAAAATTAGTTTATAATTCGATATGGGTGTCCATAAATATCCAACCTTTGACGGCAAAACCAGGGGATTACTTTCATTATTAGATTTAGATAATTAATATTTGCAATTGAGCATCGCCTAGCTGTAATTATTTTCCTAATCGGAGAAAGGGGGCACAGGAATAACTTAGCGAAGTTGTATAATACTAATGATAAGATTTTATTTTATTTTATTTTTATTTAAACGCCCATAGGGCTTTTACATACATAAAGCAATACATGTTTTGATCAATGACAGTGAATAGTTAGAAGTGAATAAAATTCAGGTAAGTAACAGAAAATACAAAGACACATAATATAGGTTAGATAAAATATGAGTTGACAAAATGTAGGTAAAACAGAATATAAATAAAGTAAAAATAGATAGCCTGCCAATATCCTCCAAATCTACAATAATAGGTATTAATAAAAATGTATAAAATTGGTATTTAAATGAATTAAGTAGAAATAGTTCGCACATACTGCGTTTAAAGTTCGCCAAATTCAAATTATTGTCAAATACATCAAATATTGTTTAAATACTGGTTACCAAGACAATGTAATCGTTCTATTGGGGGATGCAATTTATAGTTAGTATGAGATGTGTGTATATTAAATGTTAATGTTTGTCTAAGATGAAAATACGCCATAAAATTAAAATTGATGACAACATACATGCGAGTCAAATCGTCAATGATCTGTAGGTTCACAAAGTATTCTAGCAGCACCTAGTAAGGAAGGGTAGGAGGTTTGATGGGGGGGGATGGGGGGTGAGGGTGTGAGTGAGGGAGAGGTGGGGATGGGAGTGTGGACAGACGGGCAAAGGAGACGAGATGGAGAGAAAGGGGGGAGACGGAGTGGAAGAGGGAGAGGAAAAGGGAGGGTAGGAGATAGGAGGGGCAGTGGGGGAGGAAAAAGGAAAAAAATGGGGAAGGATAAATGCGATGGAAGAGGGGGGGGTCGGTCATGGATATGTCCAGAGTTCTAGAGATTGGGTAAAGCAGCAAGGGGGTGGGTGCGGCTATTCAAGCTACAACGCTTTTTTTTTTCAATCCCACCTATACTTTGCTTTGATTCGGCGGTTCGGCCAATTATGCACTAGGTCAGAAAATAAAAACACTCATGCAACAGGATCACAATAGGTATAATGTATGTCAAACTGTATTTATGATAATTTTGAAAAAAACTTTTCGCTATCCATTATCATAATTTCGTCGTGTTTCATGGTAGGTTCACTATTATGGACACCCGTATTTCAATGACCCGACCTACCAATCGATCTGATAAGATGGCATTGTCAGTGTGTCGAATTGATTGATATATTGCATTCAGATTAGATCTGATTTGTTTCATTTTAAACTAACTAATAGGTGTAGGTACTTACTACCAGTTGGCTGCCTTCCGTTTTTTTTCAGTCCATAAAATTTTTTTGATGTACAAAAAGTTTCCTCGATTAAAAATACTTTTTTTTTATTTTTTTATTTTTAACTTTTTAACTTAAAGAGTTAAACCTCAAATTATAATATTTTAATTATCTTCATTAAAAAAAAAAAAAAAAATGCATTTGATTTATATGAGAAATAGTTTAGCCATTTTAAATGCATCTTCGTTCAACGAAGATAGCAACTAGCAAACACGCACGGGGCACGCGCCACTGTGGCCCTGCTTACTTTCTTTACATGACGTTACTTGTTGCAGATACAAATCCACATCCGTAAAAGCTCCGCATTGATTGCGGATGCGGTTGCGGACGAAGATGTCTGAATTAATGCGAATATTCCGCATTTGCGTAATACCCCTTGTCTACAATATACATGATATAATAGCCAGATTAATAACTTTGGTCGAAATTCCAATGCTTGAAGGTACTTGTAACTTAATTTTAAATGCTGGCAATATTTATCCAGTAATCACACTGCGACGCATGCGCAGTGTGGTTACTGGATAAATATGCTTGAAATTAGCCGCTATGTGACGTGCAGTATAAACGCTTAAATATGTAATTATTGTCAACATTATTCCCGAATTTACCGCGCTTTATATCTCACACATCTTGAATATTAATTTAAAAAAATAGAGAAACTAGCTTTAGGTATGCCAGTCATAGTAATTTTTTCTGTTGCATTTTTTATATAACTTTAAACTAAATCATTCTGAATAACACGACCAGAAATCCATGAAATATCTGACTGATTATTATATCGCACTCCTGATTACCTAATTACAGTAACTTGCTTTAGGTATGCGAATCATAGTATTAATTTCTTTTGCTTTTGTTTTATATAACTATGAACTAAATCGTGTGGAATAACGTGTTAAACCTGATATCCTTGAAATATCCGATTGCTTATCATATCACGCACCTTATAAGTACAAAACACGTATCTTTATTATTATTTACGGAGTTACCTCAACGCTGAACAATATAACATCTTACACTTCAGAAGTTGTACTAACCACGCCCCGATCTTACCCGCAATAATACATCTGAATAACGTACGAATCATTACATTTTAAATGCGATTCGCTGAAAGTTATTCTTTTACTGTCTTGGTTATTGCAGTATAATATACAGGGTGTAACAGCACATACCTCCGGCCTCCATGGTCGAGAGTGTCACATCAGTACTGTAAAGTAGGTCACATCACTAGTGGAAAGTACTTGTGATCATTATGTCTATGGTGTACGCTCTCTCTGTGTCTAAGTCTGATCCAGCAAGTCGTGAATAAGTCTTTATTATAAAATATTAATGAAAGTGTTTTCAATAAGATCCTCAACCATTTACCCAAAAAAACAGAGAGGTATAGCTCTCGACTCGCAGTCCGAAGGTCGCGGGTTCAAAATGTGAAAAAAATGAATTTGGTTAATTTGTGTAAATTCATAATTAATTAATTAAAAATAACATATAGTTACAGAGTGAAAAATACTCTCAGAATCGCCCTGGTATAAGACCGCCATTCAGAATTGAAGCATTGCTTGAAATGGCTTTAGCCGTGTTTGGTGACCAGATATGAATATCCGGGTACTTCCCCACCTTTCTCTTCGCATCTCCTTCCACTCCCCACAACCTTAAGCCTCACCAATTGGGGCCATAGTCCCACTGGCTCCAACGGGAGCAGTTGGGACTCTTGTGCAGTATTCATATAAAAAATAAAGAATTTAACCAGCGATTCCAGAGCACATTTGTAGTAAAAAACGACATATATTTTTCATCACACGTCGCCACTGGGTAGTTTGGTAAAGCCTAGTGGGTCACGTGATACGTACTCCGTCTCGTCTAAGCAACACGGCAGCGCGTTTCACGTGATCCGTCGAGACGTGAGAATCCTAACTGTTCCCATCTGGAGCCGGTGGGACTAAGCCATCCCCAATTGAGATATGTTGTGAGGTTGATGGCAGTGGGTTTCTGAAAGAAAGAGGGAAAGGGGAGGTGGGACAGTGCCTGGCTATTCATATCTCGTCACCAAACACGGCTAAAGCCATTTCAAGGAACGTTTCAATTCTGAATCGTGGTCTTACACCACGGTACTGAGAGTATCTTACACTAAATGTGCTCAGGAATTGGTTAAAATCTTTCGAGTACCTACGTGATGTTTTTTTTTAAAATTTTATAGTTAATATCTCACAAGAGTCCCAACTGCTCCCGTCTGGAGCCAGTGGTCTTACACCAGGGCGATACTAAGAGTATCTTCCATTCTGTATATCTACTCCTGTATATCTGAGTAACATAAGAACTATTTAAAATGCGCTTCGTTGCAAGCTTTCGAAGTGCATTGTATTATGGCATTATCCCCGCGGCCGCAAATTGCATCGTTGAAGGTACCTAATATAATGGAGGTGCGATATTCAATTTGCAGTTTGCTCTCGGCACGTGTTCATTCTCCTTACTAGCACCAATACACTCCGGAGGAATCAAACAGCATACTTATTATTGGATATTCAAACTAGGGGTGTAGCATTTTCTCAATTCAGTATTTTGCTGGGCGATAAACATGTCTTTCTTGGACGTCCCCGAAATATATACTCCTGTTCCACGAAAACTCGGAATCATACAAATTCAATTTGAAAAAAAATTAAAAATTGCACATAACCTAACCAATTTAACAAAAAAAAATTCAAAACTTTTAATGACTTTTCAAAGGAGGTGTTGAAGTTGCATGATTCTGAGTTATCCGGTCACCGTCCAAACCATCTAAGCATCCATTTCTAAAAAAACAAACCAGCAGAACTTATTTACACCATCTCGTACATCGATCGAGGACCGGTAAGTGGCTGAGTTGGTATTGAGTTTGGATCCCACCCAGGCGTCGTGAGTGCATTTCCTCGGCCGACAAAGTCCTCAATCACGACACAAACAATTTACGCCTGCAGTGGTAGTAGTATGAGATTTTCAATCAGGTTATTTGTAACCCGGAAATGTTTGTCTTTCTTAAAATTTTTTTATTTTTTTTATATATATATACTAGTTTCTGCCCGCGACTTCGTCTGCGTAGGATTAGTACTTCGAGCGATCTATTTTCTTTTCCTTGTTCCCATCTACGTTTATACCAAAATTCTTAACCTATTATTTTCTAAACTAGAATTTTGATTTAACAATCATTGTTTTGCAAAATGTCATTCTCAAATTTTGACATTTTCTATTGAACAATATTTATTATTTTCAATATATTGAAAATAAATAGCTAGCTTTGTATGTTATTCTGATGTATGAGCTATATTATTGTAAAGTTTCATTAAAATCCATAGAATAAATTTTGCGTGAAAGAGTAACAAACATACACACATCCATACAAACTTTCACATTTATAATATTAGTAAGATATATACGAGTACAATTTATTAATTGTTCGGATGACTAAATTTTGGCGCATTAAACGTAGATGTTTTTTTTTAATTCGTCGATGTTTCTTGTTTTTTTGTTACATCCTTACAAACAATGCTACGTTTATGGGAACACTTAGTTCGCTGGTTCGCTCCAATAAAGCCTGTTATAATACAATAGAAGCCTTTCTGATTGAATGCTGTCTGGGAGTGATTGCGAGAAGAAACCTTCAATACGTCATTTATAACCTTCCTTTTGCTCATAATTATATTGAAATTGCTTTGAATTCTATATTATACGTAGGTACCTAGATAGAATTTAAATGAAAGTAGCCTTGTTTAAAATCCACCATTAAACATAAAACATATTGAGAAATGAGAACAACTATAAATTTAAATACCTATATCTTTAAAAAAAATACATGTATACAATTAAATGTACATAAATATTTATTTATTTATTTATTTGCACATATACGGCACAACATGTGCCATTAACATAATTGACATAACATATAAATAGTACAACAGCATGAAGAATAACAGTATAAATGTAAGTTAAATATAAGAAAAAAGTGGTAAAAAGTAAGTAGTAGTAAGGTAATAAGTAGTAGGTAAAAATATAATATAAATATAAAGAGAAAAATATGGTATAAAGTATAAGTATAAAGTACAAACTATAAAGTATTAAGCAAAAATAAAAAGTTAAAAGTTAGAATGAAATAATGAAAAAATAAAAAGTTAAAAGTTAGAATGAAATAATGAAAAAATAAAAAAGTTAAATATAGAAATATAAGATATCATTAAAAGGTACAAAGACTTAAATATAAATTACAAAAAGGTAAGAAAACTTGTAATTATGTTTACATGGTACTAAAAAACAAATTTTGTTTAATCATCCTTTGTATGAGCTATATATATATCTTATGTATATTTTTTTAAATTAATTAAACACAATAAAAGTTTTACGTTTAGTTATTTTACATCGTCACATACTTCGAGGGGAGAAATATCACTTGCAGCTATTAATATTAAAGGGCATGATAGAGGATCGCCGAGGGCCTGGTAGGAGACAGATGTCTTGGCTGCGAAATGTACGAGAGTGGACCGGTATTAGAAGTGTGGAGGAGTTATTCCGGGCTGCGCAATTTAGAGATATATTTACCAGAGTGATCGAAAACGTAGTGGAGACCTGATAGGGCACACGAGGGCACGCAGGTTGTTTATACTAATTTTCCATTAGAAGCATTTGCTTGTGGATTGAAGAGTACAGTATACAGATACATTGCAAACATTTTGTTTATATAATAATAAGCATTTTATTCTGGACTTCTGTTAGGTATATGAATTTAAACATTTTTTGTTTGTTATAATATATCCCGAAGCTCAGTTTGCCTCTTGGCATAGGCCTCCTCTAACATTTTCCATTGGGACCTGTCACGCGCTACTCTTCTCCATTGATATCCAACCGTGAGTTTTAGGTCGTCTTCCCATCTTATGTGTTGACGTCCTCTACTTCTCTTGCCATCTCTTTTATAGTTACTGGTTCAGAGTTTGTAAGCAGTTTTGTTTTGTCTTTGTTCATGCACATTTTGTTTAGTGTAATATTATTATACAGGGTGTCCGCCGGCAGATTTTATTTCAATATTAACACTAGTATATATTGAATCATTTGGCGGGTAAGAGATAAGCCGCCGTAGCTCAGCGGATTAGAGCAACTGACCGGCAATCAGAAGGTTCGAGTCCCGTCGGTGGCATGTATCTTTTCTCGGGAGGTTTTTTTCAATATGGATGAGTGTTTCAGGCTAATAATTATTGCTTTATAATAATTGTTAACCTTTGTGCTATGCATAAGAAAATCTTGTCTTAAGCATTAATTTATCAATTTAAAAAAATAATAATTGATATTTTGAGAACTATTCCAATTTAGTAAAATACTGCTGGGATGTTTTTCGACGTGTTGGACCCGATGGGTAACTTTTTGAGTTTTGTAATCTATTTCCTCCTCCAGCGACTCAGGCGATCATTGGCCGCGCGGGAGTCAGTCGCGTCGCGTCAGTACCAAATTGAATTTTCCCGAACAAGGAGCGGGATAGGAATTTAATTTAATGCAACAATAGGGGACTACCGTTTGACAGAACGGTTAAGTGGTTATTCTATGAGCCCGGCGGGCCCTGCTGCAATGTTACCAGATTCCCAATTATTCCTCGTGTTAGTTCGGCCGATCAAAGCGACAGGTACCTACTGACTGGTGATCATCATATCCATTGTGTATTTTTCATTCTAAAATGTACCTGTTCACAGAAAAAGAGATACCAGTGTATGCGTCTACTTTGAGTAGAGCACGATCGTCGTTCCTATTCTGTTAAGAAGTACCTACGTATTTTATTTAAAAAAAAATTACTTTGCACGGAAAAAAATGGTATTTTAAAATACGATCATTTTATTCGTAAAAACGGGACTGAAGTTCTTACGAACTTTTATTCTTTTTTTTTTTTTTACTTCTTAAAAGAAAGACAAACATTCCCGGGTTACGAATAACCCAACAACATTTGAAAATCTCCTACTACCACCACACTAAGCGGAAGATGTTGCTTGTGTTGTGATGGAGGACTTAGCCAGCCGAGGAATCGAACACGGAACGCCTGGGTGGGACCCAAACGCTATGCCCACTCAAGCACTGACCGGTCGTTTCAATGTTTATTGGCGGGAACATGTAAGAATACTTTGTTGGTATATGTAATTTCGTACGTATACCAACAAATTATTCTTACATTTTCCTGCCAATAAACATTGAATTACTGTTCATTTGTTCGTAAAGTTCGTTTTTAACCGTTTTTACGAATAAAATGATTGTATTTTAGAATAACATTTTTCTCCGTGCGTAAAGTCCAGGGACAAGGCTTTGGACTCCCATTCCGAGGGTCACGGGTTGGAACCCAGTGTGCGCAAATACATTTTATTTGATTGATTTGTGTTATTTCACAATTAATTAATTAAAAAATAATATATACTATATTTGCAGCACGTTCCAGAGTGGAAGATACTATCAGTATCGCCCTGGTGTAAGACCACGATGTGAAGATGTCAGGTTAATCGTAAACTGGGAATGTTTGTGTTTCTAAAATTAAAATGAAATCCTTTATTCCGCCGATAAAAAAACTGTTTCCTCATAAAATTGACTTTCGACTATCAATAATATTCCCATCCAAGAATCCACTGTTTAAGTGTCACTGCGGTGAGTGGTTCCGGATTGCAGCATGCAAAATACAGAATGGAGAAAAAATTTATTGATCAATGTCAATGGATCAATTAAAAATTACAAAATGTTCTTTGTCATGCCAATGTTAACAATTCTGACCGCTTAAAAAATGAACTTATCGTATACCCAACTCCTCACGCTAAAGCAAATTTTATAATATAACATCAAGACATGAGCAAGGAGTAGCTTTTCCAAGGAACCTTACGATAGCTAATACAGTAGTTTTTATTAAAGAGAGAATCGCCAATAGCCCTATAGCTCTCTTAAGACGATAGACTTCATTTGCATTTAAGCCAATACAAAAAGGACCCCCCGGAAAACACTTCTCTACATCGAAAATTTCACGAAATTATTATTTTTTTTTAAATGCCTTTTAGAAGGTAAAAGTGTTTTTTAATTTTCGATGCGTTTCGTAGTAACGTAAACATTCATTGCCAAACACGTAAAATTTATCGGAAAAACTGCTGCTAACTTAATTCTCATAAAGCATTACAAAAGTATAAAAACATATCGACATAGCTTCTTCTTTAGAGAACATATTTTTGTTTTTAAATGACAATTTCGTGAAAGTTTGGGTGTAAAAAAATGGTTTCTCCCGAAACCCTTTTTCGCACATTTCGCATTCGCATGTATCGTAAGTGTGTGTGAGCTTATTGTGAGCGGGACAGAATGACAGACGCGTGTATTCTGTGTGTGGTGCAAAATCTAGCCTCTTAATCTATGTAATTTACTACATAACAAAATTAAAATAAATAAATATAAATTGATTTTGTCAATTTTCTGGCCTTGTTTTTTATTTTTGTCATTTTATTCGTATTAGGTAAAGGATGGCAGACTATACAGTTACCTCACTTACAACGCATCTCTATCATTACCAGCCTTTTTGATCTTCTCAACATTTTAATCTTTAGTTTCTCAATAAGCAAGAAAATATTTAGGGCAATCATCACTAACAAGTTAACGGAAGACGACGACATCGACTGGCAGAGGCGAGCACTGAGCATAAAATGTAAGATACTTAGTAGAAGGTTTCGGCTCTGTTGTCTACAGGTGAAAAGGACGATGTATTAGCTTTTTGTACTACCTATACAACATTCGAGCTCTGGGCCAATTATTCACGGAAGGGCGGGTTGCTGGATTGCAGCGCTAATAAGAACCAGGGTGATAGGACTAAGGGGAAGGATCAACTACTCCAGAAATGTCGTCATCATCGAATCCTGTCTGACTTCTGGATCGAGCATAGAAGAACAATGGAGAATTTTTACAAAATTTTACTTAACACACAGTATTCGATTCGATCACGATGGACCAACCAGCAACCAATAAATGATTTTTTTTTGAACGAATGAATAAATGAAGAATGGAGTGTAAAGAGATTTAATACGCGAATGTGAATGGTAAAAGAAGTCTAGGATGCCCTAGAAAGATGTGGCACGATCAAGTGAATCAGATACTTGAGGCGGGCTATATCAATGAAATAATATGAATGAGACGACGTATGAATGTGAATGAGGCAAGGAGTTTGTGCCGAGACCGAGTTGTTTGGCGGTCAGTTCTCTCTGCCCAACCCTGCGGGGAAACGGCGTGATGTTTGGTTAGTTACTTAATTTATTTATAGTACATATATTCTCTTATGAAACCACTATTTCTTTTTCTATTTTTCCTTTATTTTATTATTATTCTAATATAAAAGTACGTTCTTATTTGAAATCCTCTATATACAGGGTGTTAAGCATCGTACTTGACTTACTTTAACCAGTGATTCCTGACATTATTTGGAGTAAAAAATGTTAATGAAATTTTGATCTCCGGTGACTTTTTAGATGTCTTTTTTTTCTAAAGCCTTTTCTACAAAATCAAAGAAAAAAAATTCTTCCGCATGTCGTCACTGGTCTCTAAGCCAAGTAACCAACCAAACCCTCACCCCGCCCGTAACTTCCCAATACCTACTGATTTTTATGTTTTTGTAGAAAAAAAAAACTTCAAAATGTCACCGGAGACCAAAATTTTATTTACATTTTTTACTCACTGGTTAAAGTAAGTCGATGTTTAATACCCTGTATGTAACTCTCTACAGGTCGTGTGGGATTGCACTTACCTCTTACCTAAAATTAACCTTTATTAATATTATAATCCAGTAACTTTATACATCGCAGCAAGAGTCAAATCCGGTAGTTCTGATTTTTTGCAGACTTGTTTATGATGTTGGCCTAATTAATAATCCAAGTTTGTAACCTCGAGCGCCGAACGGAACTTTGTCAAAAATCGAAAAAACCGTGAAAAAATCGTTATTTTTTTCAAATTTTTGCGATCATAACCCTAAGTGCTAGTTTTGGAAAAAAAAAACTTTTGTAAAGTAGACTAAATTTGCTACAATATGCTTCTAGAAATGTCTCTGTAGACCCAATAGTTTCCAAGATTAAGCCTTTCAAAGTTTATCATTTTTGTTCTGCCGTTCTGAATGAATTTTGACCCTGATTATACTATCGAAGCCCTGTACTTTTATGATGGGATGTTAAAAAAGAAAATGAGAAGTGTGAACGATGATGTTCAAGCTAAGCTACGAATAATGAAGTAAAAAAGATAAGTACCTACAACAAATGTTAATAAGTTTATTTGTTTGAAAAGTGAGTAATATTCAAAATCGAAAATAAAATTAATTTAGCCCTCTTGGAAGGTCCCGGTTGAGGTTCGTCCGTATCTGTATCGACGTATTGGGATGGCATATCCCCATCAGGGGATGGTGATGAATCGTCGACGTCTTGTGCCCACAAGTCATCCGCCAGTTAGTCATTGGACAGATCGTCGCCTTCTGGGATATCTAGTACTGCAACATCAGATATATTGTCACAAGAGGCCCCGCTGCAGTGCCTGCTGACTGATGAGCATTTTAATCCTGCCTTCCTGCAGCCGCACATTCTTTTTATCAAATTAAATCTTATTCGTTAATTAATTATTGTTGTTGACTATTTTATTGTTATTGATGAATTAATACTTGTTATTGTTTAATTAATTTTATATACCGTTATTTTTTTTAATTAATTTTATAATTTATAATTAATTTTATATGCTAATATACATATATTTAGGGTGACATATGACATATGTAGTTGTAAGATTTGTAGGTTTTTGCGTTGTGTTATGGCTGAAATCTCTCATTAAATCATATAATAATAACGTTACATTTGTGTAGCGCAGTTTTGCGTTATTTCACTTCAAGTGCGCTTAACTATAATAATAAACTTAAAATAATCCTTTAGTGCTCCTTACGAGTCCATTATAAAATATTAAAAAAATATATATGAAATGAAGAATATACGGTATATACTAGTACAAAGTAAAACAAAATCAAAGAACAAAATTTAATAAAGGGCTGTTATAGCACACGATAATAATAACGGTGTTATTGTAGCACAGGACAAAACAAGAACATTAAAACTAAAATATTACATAAAACAGGATACAATGTTTATGTGAATTTAGTCGCTAGCGGCGTCGTTATTGTGGTTATTTTTAAATATCCAAGAATATCTATGGAACTCGTAAATCTTCATAATTATCGGAAAAGGTTAATCCTACAATCATATTTGTATATTTTAGTACGGTGATTTTTCATAAAGACGGCATTTTTTTATATTATCCAATTACAGAGGTCGGCGACTTTTTTTTCTTTAAAATAAGAGGTAATTCCAATGTATTTTTGGTTGCTGAATTCGGGAAAATTATCAAATAAATTCCATCACGTAAGGTTTTTCCGAGAGAGCCTCGAAACCACAACGATGACTGATACTTTTGTTCGTGCAATGTGCAGGTATAGTACCAAAAAAAAAATAAAAATTGTTACCCAAACATGGATTCGGCACTCCGCCCAGTCCCTCATGGACCTGGCATTCCTACACCACAAAGCCTAGATGATTTGCCATCATCAGAAAGTGAATCAGAAGAATGTTCTAGTGACAAGTTTCAAGTAGGCGACTCCAGTGGACTTCAACAATTTTCTCAAGCAGAATTAAATGACCTGATCCGAGATTTAGGACTCCCATAAGAATCTGCTGATATTCTAAGGATCCAGACTGCAAGAGAAGAATTTATTGACACCTGGAACATCTTTTGCTTGGTACAGAAATAAGGAAAAACAGTTTGAGCCTTATTTTCGCAAATCTGGGATGCTAAATGAGTTTAAAACTCCATTTTTTGAACTCCCATTTGGATTACTTCCCGGAAAATCTTAGTGCAGTTAGTGATGAGCAAGATGAGAGGTTTCACCAAGATATCAAGGAAATGGAGAGCAAGGTAGATGGGATACAAATATGATGGGCGACTACTGCTGGATACTGCATAGGGAAAATAAAACGTCCCACAAAAGAAAAAGCACAAAACGAAGCTTCGAAACTAAAAAAAGGCAGATTTTATAAAGACTTATAATTGTATATAATTTAGATAAAATATTTTATGACTTAAAATTAATAAAATTTCTATAATTTTATGATTTTTTTCTTTTGAACATTGCCTACGTGTATAGTGTAAGGCGGGTTTTGCCTGTATTTTAATTTCTACTTTGCGATAAATCCTTATGTGATGGGTCGAAATGGATGGCATTCTCGAATTCAGCATACCGAAATTCATATAATTCACTCATTGCCATTTAAAAAAAAAAAAATTAATGTCAATTTGCAGACCTGTGTTATTTATTATTGTAATTCAGATCCAAAACATCAACGATGAACCAATGTGGAAATTTTACTGATGAATAAAATATGTCAAGAATAAAAAAAAACATTTCGAACCTAACAACACTTTCCATAAAAATTATATTTTCAATTGTTTTACTTTATAATTTTAGGCAACTTACCGCAAGTAATAAACAAATAGCTAGGTGTATCTGAAAAATAGGTAACTCATTCTCAAGTATTAAGATACCGAACCTTTTATCAAATAACAAGGAATTCTCGTAGACTTGTAGCCGAGTTTCCACCCTTCATCACACAACGACAATCTATGACGTTAATTATTGATTGGCCGCGCTCTGTCAAAGTTTCTGACAGAGCTATCATCTCTAGACTTAAACAAGTCAATGGCTCGTCACTGATCTGCCACGTGATCATCAAGTCTGGTCTGCATTTGGTTCCGTTGGTCCATTACATACAATTACAGCGTTACAGCTTTCCAGTGCAGGTTATAATTTCACCTCGAAGGTCTACATAATTAATGGCCTCGGTAATGGCATGGCCCTGCTGCCGGGGTATCTACCGCATAATGCACAGTTGAACAGAATGCAAGCCGCTATGCGAGCTAGCAAGATGGTTAATGTTGGTAGACGTCAGGTCTATACTTTAACTCTTCAAGCCTCGGATGGACATTACTAGCCACAAATATCATATTCCATTAGGGTCTCTGCAGGACAGATGTGACCGGGGCATCTATACATTATAAAAGTTTTTTTTAAGCGAACAAATGTGATTTTTTTTTTGTTAGAAAGAAAAATTATCATTCTTTTCGATTTGTCTCAAATATTTATATTTACAAAAACGAGTGTGCTTTAGACCACACGACTGAAGTAAGTACCTACTTCTTTAGCTCCATCTATATGTATATCCATATATATGTTTATATGTATAAAACATATACATGTATATATTAATTTTCTACAAATATTTATTTAAATTTATTATCATTCGCCTCGCCTGATCAAGCCGTGCGCATCGACGTCCGCTCCCCCCCGCGCTTGGCGCGTCACTGGTATTTCAAAATACTGACTGAAATATTTCATGCACTGGCTATTAGAGGAAGAGGGAAAGAAAATGTGCGAAAATTGATTCCACGGATAAAATCCGAATAAGTGAAGTGTACAAATTGTCAAGATTTTTCGTTGACTGTAAAATAAACGTTATAATAGAAAAAGTCTGATCTATATAACAACAAAAAAAAAATTTATACAAAAATCATTAAACCTAAGGTTTTTTTTTTTTTTGATGTTATGCCGTGTTACGCTACCTCTTTCTTTAGGTTTTGTAAATAGTTAAAATTTACATTAATAATTGAAAAACGCTCGGTTTACTGAAGAAGGGTACAACGTACAACCATGAACGGCCTTTCTTTTGGGACGTCAATGTGTCGTTGGGACTGTAGAAAAAAATATTTTGGAAATTGGAGGGTTAAAAGTCTTTACTTACCGGTGATGGTCTTCCACTGCCCCAAGGGCTTGTAAAGCTTTTATTTCTTGAAAAACTATTTTTAAACCAGAAATACACTCGTCAAAACAGTAATCGTAATCAGTTATATCGGCCCTTCTGAAATCCATGTATCATATGATATTTCTAATTATCTATAATAACTCAGGTGCGGGGCATACGTCATTCCTATGTCTACCTACGTTAAATTGTCGTAAAAACAAGCTTATGTGCCCAAGCGGTTAAAAAATAAATCATTGAAATTTTTTTTTTAAATTGGGACCGGTAGTATCTTCATAAGCGATATTTTTTTTACGTAAAAACGTCTTTCGTTCGTCAATGGGCGTAATTTATGGGAAAAATAAGTCACATTTCCATGAACGCATTTTTGTTTTGGCGAATCGTTCGTTAAATATCAAGTAGGTACAGGGTAGTGAAGAATAATTCATATTTTCGGAAACATGCAATTTTATAAAATTTCGTTAACTGTCACCCGGCATAATTTTTCACTCCACAGATTATATATTTTTCTGCTCAATTTACTTATTAGAGCACCTCTAGATCTACATGGCGATGTACGAATAACTTATGTAACTCTTTCCTTTATGGAGATATGACTGATTCTTTTGGTCACGAAGAATTAACTTTGAAACTATTATAATTATATGACTCATTCCCCACAGGATGACGTAAGCACATAAAAAAACAAGGGACACTGTTTTTAAAATGTGTATACACGCTTCTTAGCGTCATAACCCTTGGGCCACGAATTATATTTTAATATTTGACAACAAAAGCTTTTCATCAAGCGCTCACCCTGGCGGGACCTTAGTGTGGAAGCCCTTTAAAAAAGTTTTCACGTTATGATACCTAGTTAAAAAACAATTCATTCACGAGATTCACATTACAACATAAGTTACACCAACCTACAACTAAAACGACTTTTTGACAAAGAAATATGCAATATTTTTCTATAAAATTATTTAATATCGTCCCTCTCGCAATAAAAACCACAAAAAAAATAACTGAATTCAAAAGAAGCATTAAGAGATGGATTACGGACAAGGGAAGGAAAAATCTTACCAATATTAAAAACGCGACAGTTTGTATGGATGTATGTCAAACATGTAAACATTTTGTCTCCCTCAATCAATAATTAATAAACCAAGCTCGTTTGGGTATACTCATATAACTTACTTTCATATGTTTATATTTTATCACATAAATCTCTATGTTAATACTCCCTACTATATATTTACTGAATTTTCGTTTAGATATACTCGTATAACTTACTTTCACATGTTTATACTTTTTCACGTAAATCTCTATGTAAAACACAGAATCAAGGAGTATATGCTGTGTCTTAACATGCTCATGCTTAATGTACTTTATATGCTCATATTATATATTCGCAGCAATTATATATATACTCTGTATACTTATGATTATGTTATATTTACTTTATATGCTTATGTAAAATGTTCGCAACAACCAAATCCTTATATCTCTTGTATACTTTATATGCTTATGTTTTCATTTCATATTCTTCATATGCTTATTTTTAATATTTAAAAAAAAAATGTGCTTATGTTTTATAATCTTTATAAGCTCATGTTTTACTTTCTTTATATGCTTATATTTTATATTCTTTATATGCTTAGGTCTTGTATTCGTAACAACAATATGTACACTTTTTATATCTATTCTTATGCTACATATACTTTATATGCTTATGTTAAATATTCGCAGCAACTAAACCCTTATTTCACTTGTATACCTTATATGCTAATGCTTATGTTTTATATTCCTTATAAGCTAATGTTTTATTTTCTTTATGTGATTATGCCTTATATTATAACACCCACAAGCTGCCCTATCGAGAGATCTTGCTACAATTAACTATGGCGTCTAAATACATAGATAATGACAGTGATGTTCTATTCAACATAGATACCCTTAACATTCTCGATGCTTCAAAAGTAATCACGCATTTCGAGGGCAATTTTTGGTTGAAAATACTCAACCAAAACATCAGAAGTGTCACCAAAAACTTCGACAACTTACTAGTAGCCTTAGAACAAATTAAAATAAATTTTGATATTATCATTCTCACCGAATGCTGGATTAATGACGATTTTATTGCGCCCAGCATACAAGGTTACGATGTTTTCACATCAAAGACACATAAAAACTGTAGTGATGGAGTGATAGTATATACAAAAAATTCTATTTTTGGATCAATGATTGCCGCTGCAATACTAGATGCAAACAGTGTGACCATACAATGTCGTGATTCTGTTGTCATAATTGCCATCTATCGGTCTCCATCACATACTAACATATCACAATTCCTAAACTCATTGAACGAAAATCTTCAGAGTCATAATAAATTCACAAACTGTATCATAGCTGGAGACCTGCATATTAATATAATTGGAGATAAGCACCACCAAGCTGACGACTATGAATGTCTTCTTGTAAGTTACGGTCTCCGATCTGCTGTCAATTTACCTACAAGAGTCACGCCTACATCTCAGTCCTGTTTAGACCATATTTATGTCAGGACTAAATTAAGTATCTCTGCAGCTATAATAAATACGACAGTAACTGACCACTTCTCTACAATGATTACCCTTTCGAAGAAAAATAGTGACAAGAGAGACAATCAACAAAATACAGTGCAACTAAAATACACACATTATGAAGCTATTAGATCATCTCTCGATTCCATATCCTGGGAAAATGTTTTAAATGAAACAGATGTGAACACCGCGATGATGAATTTTACTGAAAAAATAAAGATGAGTGTTATAAAATACACAACCTTTAGAAAATTGGTTCATAAAAACAAAAAAATTAAACCCTGGATCAATGAAAACTTAGTTAAATGTTTGCATAAGCGAGATAAACTCCAAAATTATTACAAAAAATATAGGAATATCTGCCGATCAATTGTGAAACAAACAAAAGAAGAATACTACAGACGAAAAATTGAAAAAAACAAAGATGACCCGAAAGTATTATGGAACGCAGTAAAGGAAATTAACAATGTAAATAAGAAGCCAGCAGCCAAATTCCAACAAATAGAAGTTAAGGATACAGTAATAACTGATCAGACTGATATTGCCAACACATTAAATAATTACTTTGCAGACATTGGACAAACACTAGCCCAAACACTACTAAATAAAACGAACACTGACGAAGATACACTTGCTGATAAATATACTAATAATGCACACGATAACAATACATTTAGAGTAAAAACTTTCCAAACTAAAGACATAATACATCACATAAATAAACTGAGAAATGATTGTGCGACTGGACCCGACGAACTTGACACTAAACTAATAAAAGAAATAAAACACCAAATAGCCCTTCCCTTCACCTACATCTGTAATCTGAGTACTGCTAGAGGTATATTTCCCAGCCATTTTAAAAGTGCAAACATAGTACCTATTTACAAATCCGGAGATAAAAAGAATCCCTCTAACTATAGGCCTATATCACTTTTAAATGTTCTCACAAAAGTACTCGAAAATCTAATGAAAATCCAACTGGTAGACTACTTAGACAAACATAAAATTTTATCAGAAAATCAATATGGTTTTCGAAAGAATATGGGAGTGCAGGATGCAATATTAAAAGTGACCGAAACTATTATAAATAATGTTGACCAAAAAAAAGCTGCATTGCTGTTTTTCTTGATCTAAGTAAAGCTTTTGATACAGTGTCCCATAAAATCCTCCTTAAAAAATTAGATAACATAAGTATTAAAAATTCTGCATATAACTGGTTCAAATCATATATAACTTAACGCAGTCATGCACTAAAATTAGGCAACGTAACAAGCCAAAACAGATACATAACCTACGGAGTTCCCCAAGGAAGTACATTAGGACCCATCCTGTTTTTACTTTATATAAATTGCCTGTGTCAGTTAGACATTAGCGGTGAAGTTATTTGCTTTGCGGATGATACTGTTCTTGTTTTCACTTCTGACTCCTGGACAAATGTATATAAAAAAGCTGCTGAAGGAATCAACCGGATTAAAAATTGGCTAGACAATAACCTGCTAACACTAAATATAGACAAAACAAAGTACATGACATTTAGTATAGATCCCAGACGACAACCAAGACTCGATGAAAACTTAACCATACACGACTGCACATCTAAAAAAAACTGCCAATGCAACCCACTAGCGCGGACTCAGACAATCAAATACTTAGGCATTTATATTGACAACTATTTCAGGTGGACAGAACAAATAAATAATACAGCGGGTAAAGTCAGAAAACTTATATATCTTTTTAAAAACATTCGAAACATAATTCCAATGAAGACTTTAAAAACTATATACTACGCGTTAGGCCAATCGGTTATCACCCACGGTATGATTGGTTGGGGTGGTGCTGCTAAGACTATCATGGACCCTCTCGTCAAAGCGCAAAAAGCCTTAATTAAAGTTATCACAAAAAAACCTTATAGATTCTCTACAATACAGTTATTTAAGGACTTCGCAGTACTGAACATACAGCAACTGTACATCAAAATTATATCTATACATTACCAAAAAGACAAGCTAAACCAACATACTGTACAACACAACTACTGTACAAGACATAGACATCAACACATGACTCCGAAGATAAATACCACCTATGGACAAAGACATTACCGTAATCTGGCTCCAAAACTTTCAAATTTAATTGAAAAAGACATTAAAGACATTCACCTGATAAAAAGCGTAAATCTAAAACACAAAATACATACATGGATTGTAAACAAGGGCATTATATACTGCGGACAAATGATAACTTCTTCAATATAATAGCTACCTGTATTAAATTTTATCTCTCTTTTTTTTTCAAATAATTTAAGTTCTTTATATCATCTCTTCTCCATTTTTTCTTTTCTTTTCTATTTCTCTTATTAATTTTCATTTTATGTTGATTTTTCAAAATTCTATTTATTAATTAATAATTTATTTTATTCTTTCTTTTGAAAATGATATAAAAAATATTAAATTACTGCCACCTCGGAACAGGCTCAGCCTAGTGAGGTGGCATATACCTAAAAGAATGTACATAACATGTATTTTTTGGTTAATAAATAATAAATAAAAAAAATAAAAAAATGTATGTTTGTTACTCTTTTACGCAAAATTTACTGAATGAATTTTAATAAGACTTTACAATAATTATGTTCATACATCAGAATAACATACTGGCTATAATTTATAAAGCTAGCTATTTATTTTCAATATATTGAAAATAATAATTATTATTGTTTAATAGAAAATGTCACTCTTTGAGAATGACATTTTGCAAAACAATGATCAAAATTCTATTTAAAAATATATTTAAATTAGTGAATTTATTTGAAGTACTCGCCTAATACTTTGAATCTAATGAAGAATTATAGATATTTTAAATAAATAGGTTAAGAATTTTGGTATAAACGTGGATGGGACCTAGGAAAAGAAAATATACGTAGAAAGTATACATACGCAGACGAAGTCGCGGGCAGAAGCTAGTGTAGATATAATTTGGCAACCCAACAAAGGCTAGAGCTTGAATGTTGTTCTATTCCATAATATTGTTTTTATTTTTTATTTTATTCGTAATATTTTTACATTTGTACTTACTTTATTTCACCATGTACAATGTGACCTTAGAACTGGGTGCCCCAGTCACATTATCTTATAAAAATATGTAAAAACATAAACACCTATACTAAATAAGTATAGTCTTAGCCACCTCAGCCCAATCAGCTTACCCCTATGTCAATGACTGTTTTTCTGCAAGTTAAAACATAAAATCATCACTCCTAAATATAAGCCAAGTTAATTTCTCGACGTGGCAACCCTGGAAAGTGACCGCGAATGGGAAAATGAGACTGCTATGTGCTGAATAGGTAGATAGTGAGTAGTGAGTAGTGATGGTACCGCACGGAGACGTGCCGGTAGCGGGTAGAGTCGGAGGTGCCAGGAGCGGAGGATGGAGCCGGGGTCAGCGCGCGCGTGGGGGACGGACGACTCTGCTCACGACTCGCTGCCGGCTGCATGTACTGCAGACAAGCTGAGATCAATCTACCGGATTACCTGTAAATACCTCTTGGAGAAGCTGTGGCTGCGAATTGGACGCAGGTGTGAACTTCCTATTCAACGGGAAAGTTAGCTGCGTTTACAAAACAGGCATTTGAAATTTGACACGGAGCAGAAATACGGATCAATTCAAAAGTCGGAATAACAGAAGAGTAATAATACAAGAGACCAACTATGCATGTAAACGAAACACCGAGTGTTTGCCAAGATAGAATATTGTTGGATAACGGTCCAGTTTCTCTGAATATGACTGAAAAATAGATTTTACTAAATTGTTGCTGTCACTGTTGCTCTTACTCCATCGGATATTGAGCGAAAGGGACAATGCACCTCGGGCTACTAATACCTAACTAAAATCGAGGTTTTGTATTCCCCACTTTTCTACTCCAAAAGTGGACTAATTTTCTTTTTTTTTTTACCAACTACATAAGAAAAAACTATTCTATGTCTGTACGTTTTGCTTTTTTTTAAAAAACATTGTCTAGTTTGTATACTGAACGTCTTTTGACGGCGTTTAAACTAGTCAATTTTATTGATTTTTGTTTTTTTCATAATTTTTCATGATTTTTGTCATAACTTCTATAAAAAGTAACTTATCAAAAAAAACAAAAAGTACCGACACGCTAGTAGTTGATATATATTTTATGTAAAAACAATATTTTCTCTAGGGTTAAAATCCAGAGAGATAAATAGGGAATACCTTTGTATTGAAAAATCACTGCCGGGTATCCTTTTAAGACGCGGCATCCTGAACTTCTGCCGATTTCTTACATATTTTCCTCAAAAGTTTGAAGTTTTTAAGCTCTTCAAAATATATGTTATTCTTTAAGATAGTATCTATACATTCTACACGTCGAAACGGTAATTATTTGAAATTCCCTCGATAGAAATAAATCTACACGTTTGTTTCTGTTATTTTACAAGTTATATGTATGAAAAAATTCACAATGTTTCTTTAAATGCTACTTAACTCAACCCCCACTTTTTTCCTTTTTTTTAAACGAGTCGTGTTTTATTAAACATTTTCACAATTTTCGCTTGATATTTAATGTTTTTAATATTAGCTCGCTCCCTCCAACATTATTATTGTAGTATCTATCCTTCTTCTTCTTTTTGAGCGGGTAAGGGGGCCTTAACTAACTATAGCATTTTTTTCTATTTTGTATGGGGTAAGTATCAAGCGCCTCGACTATAAAAGCTTCAACTATTTACTCCGGGCGAAATTTTAAGAAATAAAACGGAATTGGATATATGTATTTAAGTTTCAAACCATTTCCGAGATAAAGAAAGATTTATTGCAAGTAAACTTTTATCCCATATCTTGAACCATTAGGTCAACGGGCAATTACTTCCAATGTTCCTACCGTTAAAGTAAAACAACTTTGTACGTGCTGGTTTTCCTTATTGGCTCATTGAATCAATTGGACAGAGGTACTCGAATAAGTCATTATTTTAAATAGTGTAATTCGATATGTCAAACCTCTTCCTTCGGGCAATACAATTAGGTTTAAACATGGAGCAACATTTTCTAAAAGAGGGCGCAAATTAGCCGCTTATTTTAGTTAATGGCAGACATAAAATGAAACACGTCTATTTATATATAAATGAAACCCTGTTTCCCTTGGTCACGCTATAACTTCATAATGACTTTACCTATTTCTTTCATCTTTTTTAAAAGTTTTCTAATACTTTGTAGAAGGTTCTTACTGAAAGAAAAATTGCGCAGAAAATTGTATAATTTCAGAAAACTTAACGGCTATTTTAACTCCTATTATATTTAGAGATATTTCCTATACTATTCATCCGTTTGCGATAAAAAATTGGTGAGTTGTTGTTAACATGCCCGTGAAGGTTTCCATATAGAAAAATTTCTATATTGGTGAGTTCTAAAGTTATGAAATTTCAAAAAAAAATTGCAATAGGGCACAAGCGAGTTGTTTGAAAAATAAGTGTATTTTATGGAGTTTAGGCAGGGAAAAGGGCGGGAGGGGGGAGGGGGGGGAGGAATCGAGGAGCGGCCGAGGGGAATGAAGGAGCAGTGGTAGGGGGGGGGGGGTCGTGAGAGGGGGACGAGGGAAGGGGAAGGGGAATTCATGAGGAGGGAGGTTAGTGAGAAATAGGCGGAAGGGGGAAGGGGAGAGGAATTCGTGAGGGGGGAGGTTCGCGAGAAGGGGGACCACTGACAAGAGGGGAGAGGGAACGCAGGGAAGGTGAAAAGAGGTGGCGGAAGGGGAACGGGGACGAATGGGAAAGGACACGCAGGGAGACACAATTTATTTATTTAAGTGGCATTGCAACGCATGCAGGTATCAGCTAGTAATTAACATAAAAATATACATTTCACCTACATAAAAAAGGTATTTGTGATATGTTCCAGTGTGGTGAAAGCCCAAAATCAGAATCGAAACGTTGCTTTAAAAGGCTCTAGCCGTGTTTAGCGACCAATTCTGAATAGCCAGATACTCTCAGCCTTCCTTTTCCCCGTATCTTACCTCTACTCATTTCCTTCAGTTTCACGACATACACAAATAGATGATGCCATAGTATCACTGACTTTGGGCAATTTGAATTCTCTTAAAACTTAAAATTTCTCAGTTTTCATATTAGGAAGAACCTATAGTACACGGAGAAAAATGTTATTCGAAAAAACGATCATTTTAATAGTAAAAACCGTTAAAAACGGGACTGAAGTTCTTACGAACAAATTAACCGTATTTCTATGTTTATTGGCGGGAAAATGTAAGAATAATTTGATCGATTTGTATTATATTAATTTGTTAATAATTTAATTCATTTGTAATTAATTTGTTGGTATGCGTACGAAATAACAAATTGATTAAATTATTAACAAATTAATATAATACAAATCAATTAAATTATTCTTACATGTTCCCGCCAATAAACATTGAAACCCTGTTAATTTGTAAGAACTTCAGTCCCGTTTTTAACCGTTTTTTACGAATAAAATGATCGTATTTTAGAATAACATTTTTCTCCGCGCGCGCTCTTCTGTCCTATTCAAAGTGGATTGATGCAGAATAAATCGTTATCTAAATTCTTGCTTGTTTATGTGAATACCTCACAAGCCAGTGATGCTGTGGCATCTTCAATTGAGGTAAGCTGTGAGGCTGAAGGTTAGAGAGGAGGGAAAGGAGAAGGCGAATAAGAATGTGGGGACGTACCAGGCTATTCAGATGTCACCAAATACGACTAAAGCCATTTTAATCCTGAGTAGTGATCTTACACCAAGGCGATACTGAGAGTATATTTCACATGAACTTGCCGCAAATATATTTAATATTATTTTAAAAGATTAAATTGTGGAAACACAAATCAATCAGAATAAAATTTATCTGTGCACGCCGGGATTTGAACCCCCTGACCTCCTGAGAACCCTTTAGTCAAGAACCTTGTCCCTTGACCACAGAGGCATAACTAGGCGAGATCAAAACATTTTCAATTGCAAAGTGAAGAAATATAAAAATCCATAAATAAATGTTTTCGTATATGTTCTTTTTTGAAACTACAGCAACTTTTCTGTTGTTGCTTTTGTTGTTAATTTAATATCTTTTATATTGGGTCCTTACATATGAAATTGGCGTTTTGCCGTACTGGCAACTTTGATCTCAAATATCTTCTCTTTGGTTAAGAATTCCAAATTCAAATTTATACAGCTATTTACTCATGTATTTGTGTTTCGAAAATTATAATTCATTCGTTTTTTCCTTAATGGTTTTTTTTTTTGAAAAAAATGGAAAACTTGAAATATTGCGTTATTTACGAGTACGAGTTCCACCGTGGCACCAGGCTGCAGAAACGGCTCAAGGATTAATGATGTGTATGGCGATTAATGATGTGTATGGCGATTAATGATGTGTATGGCGATGGTGCCGCAAAAGAAAACACATCATCGCAATGTCTGAACCCTGTCGAACCAGCCAAACCATTCCCCAAGCGAAAATTTACTCCAAAAAAGTTACTTGTAAACTAAGTGACGCAAAGAAAAAAAACAATTAAAGAAAAAACAAATGACTTATAATTTTCGAAACACAAGTGCATGAGTAAATAGCTGTATAAATTTGAATTTAAAATTCTTAACCAAAGAGAAGATACTTGAGATCAAACTTGCCAGTACCCCAAAACGCCAATTTCATAAGACCTAATATAATTCTGTTCTGTTAACTCTATCTTCTATCCAAAGATATTCCCCACTATCTAGAAATCTAGATCATCCTTCGCGTGTCATCGCTATAGAAATTGCACGGGAATTTTATAAAACACGGTAGTAAATAACTAAGAAACAAGGCTGTGAGATTTTATTAGACTCTTCAAGAAAGTGTTTAGAGACCAGACATGGCTGTAAATCCAATAAACCTGCGCGTCGCATGCCTAACATTTTTTTGTAATAAAATTCGCTGTAAAATGGCTTAACTATCTACCTGTAGTTCAGGGCACCATATTTTTTTATCGATACTTCGTGAATTCTTTAATCTAAAATGCATTCCAAAAGAAGCCTTCACCCATTAAGCTTTTTTTTGCTTTCATGAAGTTTTGGAAGCAAATATTTAATCACCAAATAAAGAAATTGAAGTTCCGTTATCCCAACTTTAATACATTCTAACACGCTTGCTAATAAACGTGTTTTAAATATTATGTTTTAACTATTATATTGATAAATTTACAAGTGTGGAGAACAGTACCTATATGGGGATTCAATGCGAAATATATGAAAGGCTACCGACCCCACCGCAGTGTATTCGGCCCAAAATAAAGATTTTACAAAACACACTTTTGCCATTAAAGTAAATGATTAAAAAAATCCACAAAGTTAAGACTATCCTCAGACATTTTATTATCTTTTGGTGTTGATCCGAAGGATAATGAAATGCATTCAAGTCATGTTACTAATGTGGCCGAATTATCAAAAAGGAGCCAATGGTATGCGAAGTTTGCAGTGACGAGATATGTATCTAAATATTTTGTCAATGTTTCAATAAGAAATCTCATATTATTTATTTACTGGCATCCTGGGAAGAGATGTTGTATGGCGAATATTTTTAACAATTTTTTAAATTGAATCTCTTTAGCTTGAACAGCAGAAATCAACATGCTGATTGTTGTTTATGTTAACCTATTAGTTCTTTAATCTTCGTTTTGTGCCGTTTTCTTTAATTTTGCAAAACATGCGATAATAATTGGATTATATTTGAAATTAATTATTATATTGTTTTCGTTGTTTGTTTTTGGGGTGTTATGCCGTGTTGTGCTACCTCCTTCTTTAGCCGACGTTTCGGACAGCGTTGCAGTGTCCATCATCAGGGCAGATCAGGCAGACATCGACGGATCTCCGGTTGTCCTAGGGAACGATGAGAAGTTACCGACAATTTTCCTACCGATCCTTATCGATCGAGTATGCTAGGGGGCCTGGTCATGACCCCCTGGGCTGAGGTGCACAAATACCCGATCACAGATGGGTGACAGGACAGTTATGTTTTTACGATCAATTTTTTTTATCAAAGGCATCTTCAATTAGTATAGGGCGTTTTTCAAAAAAAGTGTACCTAGGTAAAAGTCAGTGTCCCATCACTTTCAGGATCAGTAACTTATGTTGTGTCGGTTTTAATGACCAACCATATATTTTACCAATATAATAACAAATAAATACCTTTATGGACTAAAAATAATCAATAAATCTATTAAATTTCGATATTATTTCAAAATAAGTAAGACTACAGGTCACTGTTTCTGGTATGTCCTACACCTACCAGTAAGAGTTCAAAAATTAATGTTATTTTATGTTATCCCAGTATTTATATCTAATTCTACTAATAGTATATGATAATATTTTCGATTTGCAACCATAATATAGATTAATTATCGTGCAAAATAATTTAAACACCAGATATTGAGTTGTCCTACGAAATAGCGTATGGTGGAATTTCCGCCTACGCTACCACATTATTGACGTCTTCCAATAAAAATATTACCAAATCGATGAATATTTTCGAAAATAGCAACCCTATTTAGTCTATGAGGGGCAGCCAAGCTTGGTTTTTGACAGCCAGTTTGCCAAGAAATCGTGACAAAAGTGGTCGTTCTCGGCTGTACCAAAAAAGTGTTCCACCAACGATTCCGTATTTCTCCAGGTAATTTACCAGCATGTATTAGACTCTACTTTGTATTAAATTGATTAATTTATTGTTTTATGAAATGTTTAGTTAGAACAAACAGAAGTTTCATAATTTATTGATAAATACATTTTGAAAAAATATTGACGAGATTACGCTACTTCTCTTACGCTACAGTCTCGTGAATGGAACTTAAAAGTGACGTAATGGAATTCTAAAGGTCGGTTCACTCTGTCCGTCTTTTAGTGTATTTGGGTGCGTTACAATTTTCTAATTAAATTTATATTTTGCATGTATCTTCAAAATGTAACTATTACATGTAGATATGTGGGTTGAGTGAATATGTAGCATTGAAAAAAGAACAACATAGATAAAAAGAAAAAAAATATTTTATTTCGTATGTGTATAATTTTTTTTCCTTTTTTTTAATTAATTAAGATTATGAAAGATTAATTCTGAAAGAGTCGAAATGGTGTCGAAGTACTAATATAGACAGCAATATGAACAACTATTACTGTAGAGGCAACTCTGAAATTGAGTATCAAATCAGCTGGTTCATACAATTTTGATTAAGTAAGTATGCAATGTAGCATGATTTATGTTCCTGTGTGTTTTAGTTAATCCTGTAATTAATGTTGTGTATATTAACAAGTTGTGTATATTGTGTATATTAATACCCTTTCAGCTTAGTTCCCTATTTCAGGCTATACACGGTATGCACGTGTAGCCCATTATTACCTATCTAATTATTTGTGCATTTTTATAAATAATTTATTTTAATTTTATGTTCAAATATGCTGTTGAAAGCTGCAGAAAAATCAAAAAGGTACAGAGACAAAATTAAAAACGATCCTGAAAAATTAAAAACGATGCTGAAGAAAAATCAAAAAGGTACAGAGACAAAATTAAAAACGACCCTGAAAATATGAAGCCTTTAAGAAAAAAGAGTTACAAAGACAAAAATAACATCAAAATATAATCAGAGAGCTAACCAAAGAAAAATAGAAAAAAGAAGACGTTGGAGAGAACAGAAACGAAAATAAAAAGAAAAGAACAAGGGGAAGAAAAAGTACTTGCGCGGGGGGCCTTCCACGGTGGCGGTAGTACTCAAAATCGCCCTTTTTTATAGAGAATACCTCACAAGAGTCTTAACTGCTCCCGTCTGGAGCCAGTGAGACTATGGCATCACCAATTGGGGTATGTTTGTGGCTGAAGGTAAGTGGGGGCAGGAAGGAGATGGGGAAGAAGAAGATGGGGAAGTACCTGGCTATTCAGATCTAGTCACTAAACACGGCTAAAGTCATTATTAAGCAACGTTTCAATTCTGAATGGTGGTCTTACACCAGGGTGATACTGAGAGTATCTTCCACTCTTCCCATACCAGTCGCTTGTCGCGCCTTCAGCAGTGTAGCCACAACGGGCGTATACATACGACTGATATTTCGCGCCCGCTGTCGCTACCGCGCAAGCCTCTCAGTCTGGCCGAGGCCTTAGAATTCCTAAACGTTACCAAATGTTTCTCTTTACGTCACTGTCCTGTTATTGCTGTGATTTATTTTCTAAGATCAATTATTATATCTCAAAGAAATTTGTTCTATTTTTTATCGATATAGTTCATAATTAATTTTTAATTTGTTATAATTAAACATTTGTAAAACAAAAACTTATATTCGTCTTTCTAGAACGAAAAATATACAGTACAAAGTATCCAAAAGTAGCGTAAATGAATATTTTTATTTAAAAACTTAATATTTATTTCAATAAGCTTGATTATTCATATTTTTTAGGAGACAGATTGTGTTTTCAATTCGTAAATAAAAATCTGAAATAATGAATTTCTTTTAATTTTCTTTATAAACTTTATGGTAAAAGTGACGTAAAAGAATTTCTTACCAATAGTATTAAACTTAAATTGCAATTATTTTCGAAGTTTATTGATATTTTCTATTTAAATACTTTTTGTCATGAAGTTCATACTTTCTTTAATAAATTTACGTACATTTTTAATCGAAATGCAGCATCTCACTTAAGTGGAATTCTTATTACGTCACCGACATCTTTTTTGGAAAACGCCCATATGCTATGTTTACTTCAATGTTTTATTCAAATCCACCTGGAATACAGCGAGGGTACCTTAATAATAATGTATAAAAGTTATTTAATAAAACATCTCCCGCATTCCATAACACTTTCACGCCGCGTCGCAAATCCGATGAACATTATTAAAACGTCCTTCACCATTTATAATGAAGAGTTGAAAGGGACTTAATCCGTTCCGGAGCCCTTTGCACGTCGTCATATTTCTTATGGAAAGACACGGTGCCGAAAGGACGCGCGGCGTGACCAAAGTTATTTAAGTGAGATCAGACGACATCTATGCGCCGTGTTTCAAAGTTATTAGCTACTTAATGCCGGGAATGCTTTCGTGTTTAATGCACTTGGGGATATGCAGCGCCGCGTATCAAATATTAATTTACATAATGCATGGAGGCTAATGGTCATGTGAGTAAAAATATCAAAGAGATTTTATTAATATTGTATTAATTTAACAGTGCGCAATGGGAATTTTGATCATTTGTTTTTAAAAACTAATCGTTTTCTTAAAATGAGAAGTCTTATACAGGGTGTCCGGGGGGGAAAGTGCATTAACATTGGGGGTGATTCTACAGGAGTAAAAAAGATTAAGAACTTTTCCGAAATTTCAACTTTTTTCCCATACAAAAAGACGTACCTATTAAAAATCCTTAGTGTAGGGTACAAACTTACCGATCAATTTGGTGTGAGTCAGCCGGCGACAGCGAGTTGGAAGGTTGTGATTGCCCGCATCGTAATAGCGGAAAATAATAGTGTGGGCGCACACGCCGTTCAAAATTTATCTTTTTACCAAATAAAAATTGGAATTTAGAAAAATGTTATTTATCTTTTTTACTTATTTTTTTTTTTACAATAGCTCCACACAGGAGGCCCAGAAAAAATAATTCCCCTTATGGGCCTATGTCATCTTTGGTGATGCTGTGTGGAGAGGTTCTTTTTAGGAAAGGAAGGAGAGGACGTTCTGGGAAGGGAAAAGGTATGAGGGATGGGTAGGAATCTGGGGATCAATGTGTCCGGACCGGATCAAGGTGTGACGGACGAATGATTCCATCCCTCCCACTACGGTGCAATGTGATGTTCCGAGAGAGTCCTGCTGGAGAAGTCAAAAGGCCTCCCTCAACCAGTCTCTCCCGATCTGGCCTGCAGATGCATCCGCCGCCAAGATATGAACAAATCTCAATCCATGAACCCGTGCGCCCCTGATAAGTCACCAAACGTAGCGAACCACTTGGGGTGAACTATGGCAGAGGTGTTGGTTATCCAATAAATGGTTCCCGGGGCGGCGGTACCCATACTCGCCTACTAAATTATAACTATATACTTTATACTATCATGTAGAATCACCTCCCGAAGTTAATGCACTTTACACTGACACCCTGTATTGCTCAACAAACTAGCTTTTAGATGTTTTTATAACATGGAATAACATCAATAATTTTTTAAAACGCTAACATTTTTATTTACTTAAAAATTACACAGTATAAAAAAATATTTGATTGGTACTTACATATAGCACTTACGGTAAATCCAATTGGTACATATAGTACTTACGGTAGATAGTAGGTACTATATGTATCATATGTAACATCCTTATTAGGGATGCCATATCACTAACTCCGGTAATTGGGACTCGAACTGTGTGATTTCACAATAAAAAATGCACCCACTCTATTGGAATAAACACATTCCTGGGTGTTGGGATGACAATATTATGAAAGAAATTTAACAATAGAACAAGCAAAACACCGAAAAGAAGATAAGACATGAAAAAAAAATTGTGACCAGATCTTATTAGCCAGGTACTCACCCTATCTCCTCCCCCTGCCCACTACCTTCAGCCTCACAACATATCCAATTGGGAATATCATAGTCTCGCTGGCTCCAGACGCTTGGAAGCAGTTGGAACTCTTGCGCGGTTTCACATTAAAAAAGGTGGTGGAGGTATTTCAGTTCATTCCAGTTTTATAGAAATTCCAGAGCACATAGTCATGTCATCTGAAGCAATAATAATAGTTATCTTGACGTCTTGTTGTTAATACTAAGATATATGTCGTTACCAATCTGATTGTATAGAAAATACATCGGAATTTTCAGTCGAGAAAGTATAAATCACATACCTTCCTTATTTGGCACGCACCTGCAAATTGCAAACCTTTTTTTCCATGGATCAGACGTTTATAACATCGGCGTGTTGGAGATAAATAATTATGGTAACAAATACTTCCCACTATAGCGCAATTATCTGAAAAAGGGACACGGTAGATATTATAAGATGTAGGAAATAACTTAACCCTAATTTGGGTGTGAAATGCTCTTGGCAATTTTACTAAACTGCGACCCTTATAGCTTGAACACTAGATACTAACTTGAAGCACTTTATATATTCAAGATCGTGGGTAATATAGGAAGCATTTACATAATTTACAAGCCAAAAACGTTCTGAATGGAATGACGGAATAATATCCGAACCTTCGAAAGTGACAATGATTGGTTTATTGGTCGAACGCGAGCCCGTATTACCCGCTAAAAAGAAGAAGAACGAAAGGTACGATAATACGAATGTTAGAGGGACCTCACTATATTAAAAATGATAATAGTAAAGCGAAAATTGTCAAATTTGCAATAAAACACGACTCGTTTAGAAAGAGCAAAAATCTCTTGTTGTGTTAAGTAGTATTTAATGATACATAACAACACACAACTAATTCTAGTTGCCTAAATGAAGCATGGAAAAACACTTGTGGTAACTAGAGTTACTTAATTATGGAATTACGTAAGTGATATAGTTTTTTGGAGATACCACAAAATTATTCAAATAACTTGATGATTCCAATGCTTTGTGAATTTTCTGTTCGTAGCATACATGGACGAGTAAATAGAGTTATGCTTTTAGTTTATAACTCAAAAACGCCTACACGGAGAAAAATGTTATTTGAAAAAACGATCATTTTAATAGAAAAAACGATCATTTTAATAGAAAAAACGATCATTTTAATACTAAAAACGGGACTGAAGTTTTTACGAACAAATTAACAGGGTTTCAATGTCAATTGGCGGGAACATTAAGAATAATTTGTTGGTATACGTAATTTCGTACGTATTTTACCACCAATAAACATTGAATCACTGTTAATTTGTTCGTAAGAACTTCAGTCCCGTTTTTAACCGTTCATTTTTCTCCGTGTATTTCGGAGTTACCTTGTGAAGTTGTAGTAATTTACCCAACGATAATATTTATTTATGTACACATTTATGTACCTCACACGTCTGACAGATTTTTCCTAGTGAGAGAGGCATCGAAAAAATCATTTATATTCATGTTTTATCTATACCAAAATAAGTAAAAGTTCAAAATATGTTTGACTTTCTTCAAAAAATAAAATAAAATAGTAAAACATAAACCCATGAGGGAGTTTATTTTAAAGGGCATGTTCGCAAGACACACCAAACATCTGTTCTGCGCTTTGCCTTCTTCAATTTACTGATAAAAATCCAATTACCAGTAGTTTGTGAAGATTAATAATTGTTTGTATAATAATAATTTTTTCCTATAAATATATCATATAGATCGGGTTATTCATGTGTCATTGTGTCAGTAAATTATTTGTCGTCAGAGACGCGAGCCGCGGGCGGGCGGGCAAAGTGAATTAATCTCCATTGCTATCCCCGTCACGACCGGCAGAGACTTCAGAGGTGTGGAATAGCCCAATAGCGTCAGCGACACGTTGGACTTAGAATAACCAATTTTTCAAGGAGTTATTATTTAACGTGGTGATTGATGACACTAAATTAAACATGTCCATAACATGGACATCTTTATTACTTACAAAGAAAATTACTTATGACAACCTTCACTTTGGAATGACCTCGGACATAAATTAATGTCTTCAATTTCTGGCGATTTTGTTGAAAGTTCATCAACAATACGATTTTTAACTAAAAAAATGTAAAAAATATTAATAATAATCATCATTATCGATTTGGGCGACGCCATCCAAAACAACATATTTAAATTGCCCAGTGTTAAGAAACACGTTGGTTTAGAAGTTTAGACTGTCATGCTTTTTTATTATAAAAGTTCAATAATAAAATTAAAAGTATTTTTATGAGGTAGGAAAATATTTTTTTATGTGCATATCGTACCAAAGCCCTAACTGCTCCCATCCGTCTGGAGCCAATGGGACTATGGCATCAAATAAGGTTTTTGAGGCTAAGAGAAGTAGGAAACGGAAAGAGATGGGAAATCTGGTCACCAAAAACGGCAAAAGTCATTTAAGAGGGTATTACCAGAGAATAGCGGAAATTAGTCCTTTTAAATTAGTCTATTGTTTTATCATTATATCTTTCCTTTATCTTTTTATATCTTCTCTTTCTCTGTACACTTTCTGTATTTTGTATCTCATGTTATATATATATATATTTTTTATTATTATTATTATTATCTGTCATTTTCACTACTAGCATCACCGCCTAGTAACAACTAAACCTTGATTACGCATGCTGTGAACATTTTTAATTGGAGTGTTAATATCTGTGCACATCCCAACGCAATAATATTAATGTAATACTTGTTAACACTCTGTAAATGTTTCAAACAATAAATAAATCAAACTCCAGGCGTATTAACTCTTGTTTTACAAAAAAAAAACATAAATTGATTTTGAAAGATTGTAATTTTAAATTTTGAAAAACTAAGTGTATTTTTAATATACTAAGGTTTACCGTTGGTCGTTGGCAGATTTGTTCAATTTTCAAACGATAGATTCTATTAAACAACACAAATTTCAAATCATATAATCATACAATAAAATAAATCAATACATAATCTTGTCAACACAGTTTTCAAAATTAAAATTTTAGTTAAATTAAAATCATTAAAAAATAATTCCGAGAACGTGTTTTGTGACAAAAATATCTCATTTTGTTTAGACATTATTGAAAAATCATAAATACTTATGATAAAAAAATACTTACAAGAAATACACTATATTTAATAATTTATCATCGTTCGTTTTGAGCATTTTTATTGCTTACTTGAATGTAGGTAAATATTAAAGCAAGTTTTTAATGAAATAAATCGATATTAAAATTTTAATTAAAAATATTTGATACGGGAATAATCGATCTTTCTCATTGGAACCTCACTGTATAGTTGCAAGCATTTTTAAACTTTTATTCTCAGCTGCTGGTCAATCGCTCTTAACGATTCTGAATGCTGTTCTTTCACCAGGGCGATACTGAGAACATCTTTCAATCTGAAATTATAGGTGTTATGTCACAAACCAGCGTAGATATTATAAATTTGCCAAGTAGGTACTAGGTATAATAGACAGATTCGTTTGTCCGCATTTTTAACAATATCCCCACTGTATTGTACCTAATGGTAATTAAATCAGCCTGATGTCGAAATATGGATGGAATTAAGACAGACAACCTTTTAAAAACACGTTGTCCGCGAAAACACGAATCACTTTTACGTATTCATCATATTAAGATGATACCCGGTGGTGGAGAAATTTGAAAAATAGATTTTACTAAATTGTTGCTGTCACTGTTGCTCTTACTCCACCGGATATTGAGCGAAATGGACAATGCACGTCGGGCTACTAATACCTAACTAAAATCGGGGTTTTGTATTCCCCACTTTTCTCCTCCAAAAGTGGACTGATTTTCTTTTTTTTTTTGCCAACTACATGAGAAAAAACTATTCTATGTCTGTACGTTTTGCTTTTTTTAAAAAAAACATTGTCTAGTTTGTATACTGAACGTCTTTTGACGGCGTTTAAACCATTCAATTTTATTGATTTTTGGAAGGTCATAACTTCTATAAAAAGTAACTTATCAAAAAAAAACAAAAAGTGCCGACACGCTAGTAGTTGACATCTATTTTATGTAAAAACAATATTTTCTCTAGGGTTAAAATCCAGAGAGATAAATAGGGAATACGTTTGTATGGAAAAAACACCGCCGGGTATCCCCTTAATAATACATTGACGGGAATAAATTGTGCGTGCTCTGGGTTTAAATAAGAAGAAATTGTATCTCGATGTCTTCCACTTTATGGGTAAGAGTAAGAGGCTACAGAGGGCTTTGACCAAGCAGGTACCTACAAATACCTATTTAAAAATATATACATGTACCTATTTTACGTTTTTAAAATGTACCTACCTAGTTACTAATCGTGTTTTTCAGGGTGTTAATTTTGAGGAAATTTGTTTGTAAAAAAACTTGTTGATGTAAAAAAATAAATACAGTTGAAATTAAACACTCATGCCTCCCGAAGAAAGATATATTATTACGAAGATGATGCTATTATTATTTATATCTCACAGATTTTCTGCTTTATCGACATTACAGAATTATGTAATTTTCTGTTATTCTGCCACATGTTGCACTATAAAATAATGTAGGTATTTATATTAACTAATAGTTCTATGAACAGTTTGTAGACCTCGTATCCAAAAAGTATGTTTTTAATTTTCTTGTATTTAACAAATCAAAACGAAAAGTTCCTCTGAAATCATATAATTTGTAACAATGTACTTAAATACCTACCCACTTAATTATAAACCCTTAGGCGATCAGCCCACTGAGGCAACTGAAAACTGTCAACTGGCAACTGTCTTTGTATGACAATGTGATAGCCCGCACACTACACAATCACTCAACTTGTCAAAGTTAAATCCCGTTGTCAATGGTAACGCAAGCGGTGACTTGCAACTTGCACTGCTGATTGCCGTGGCCGGCCGTTGCTAGTTGCCAGCTGTCAGCAGATTGTTCTTCGTCTATGGTTACACAAGCTTTTTGACCAATCAATACAGAGAAAACAGCCGGTTTTAGTTGGTTTTCAGTTGCCTCGTCAGCGGAGCGCCTTATATTTTATGTAATATTTTTTAAATTTCAAAATAAGAATTATACAATTTGTCCAAAGAATAGTCAGTATCTCAATGACGATTATTTTTTTAGATAGTTAGGTACTATAATATTGGGTATTCCGATTCCGAATAGATCATAGGATCCGAGCTCATGAGCACAACACAACAACAATTTTACAGATGTATACGAAATGCCGAACGGTTGATTTAAAACAGGACTTCGCTAGGCTCAGTCAATAATATTACCTATAGAGAGATTGCTTGTTAATTTTGGAATGTATTTATCTTGACAGTGTGTGTGGCAATTTTATCATAAAAGCGTCGTTCCTAATTACATACGACATAAAGGAAAGTGAAAAAGCGACAGACTCGTTAGTTACCAGTCCTGATTAGCGGAGCCAGGGAGTTGTTTCCATTACAGGCAACGGTCATATTTTATTGATGAATCCTCTGGTATTATTCGCGTACAAGTACGCGAGCTGAATCGATTATTTCCCGACCTTACAGAACTCTCAAAAGGAGGGTTTTATTAATGGTAATGCGTTGTTTGTTCCTGTATTTTATTGCTGACCGGATTATTTTAATTTACGCTGGAGTTCTGATGGATGTAAGATTTTGTTGCAAGTAATGGAGCATAGTTTATTTATTTAGGAAAATCAACTGATTATTTACATCTATTACATCTATTATTTAATATAGTTGCTTCTCGCACTAATGTTATGTTCAACTCTTGTCTTCAGAGATTGCATCGTGTGGGGAATGATACCTGTTCCGTAGACATATTTTTTTATAAAAACCTCGCTTCATTTAAAAAGGTATCTGTATGCAAATAATATGCTACAATCCTTAATGCTGTTATTATGTTATTGTAATTTCGATATTATTTAACTGAAATTACAATATTATTTAACTTTCTATATATATATGTGTTATTATTATTATATTATTTTTTTATGTGTACATCCTTATTCATATTATTTTATTTTCTAAATCTCTTTCTACTAATTATTTCTTACTTTTATAGAACCAACTTTCTAGTATTTAGCTAATTTGCACAAAATTTTGTTACATTCATATGTGTTGCTTTTTTACAATTATTACAACTGCATTTTTATACTTAGTTACTGTAACCAATGTATAAAATTTTCATGTAAAGGCCCATTAGGGCGTGAATAAATAAATAAATAAATAAACTTAATAATAAAAATAAAATTCAATAACAGATTTTCACATTACTTAAAATTGTAATAATAATAAAAATAAAAATAAAATAAAAAACTAAGGGTCCTATACCCGTGGGCTGACATGTTTGAATATTAGATAAAAAATAATAGAAGATATAAGAACACAAATAAATAACAATTAAAATGTAACGAATATACTAATAAACAGCAAAATTTCAAAATATAATGTATTATAAGCTTTATCTTCACTACACAATAGCAATAATAACAATACATAAATAAAAATAAATGTACAAAATATATATTATACCCACAACTAAAGTGAACAAATGTGTATAAATTGGATGACAGGTAACTGGAAAGGATTCACAGCAACAACATGATAACTTGCAAAAGGAATTTTTTAAATTATTTAATGTTAGCTATGACAAATTTGTTAAAGTTTCTTAAATTACACGAGAATATGTCCACATCATTAAAATTCTTATTAAATATATTACGGGTTCTGAATATAAAAGCATTTTGTCGGAGATTGGTAGAACATTTATGAAGACTAGCTTTTGCCCGTTGCAAGGCAACTAATTGGTTAAAGCACTAAGCGATTTGACGTTTGAATGTGGATGAAGCAAGAAGTGTGTGTGTCTAAATTTTTTAAAAATTAAATATTTGAAAAAAAAAATCGATGTTTGAATGTGGATGAAGCAAGGATTTTGAGAACTACTCAAAGGGTCTTGTGAGTTAATCGCTCAATTTTGTACACCCGCTACTTAGCCACTTTGGTCGCCCTGGTTAAGGCGTTCAGTATGGGCCTTTTCTCGCAAAAAGGGGCCTAGAAGTTTACGGTTCAATTTTTTCACTAATAAATTGTTTCTAAATTATATGATATGCACTCACTTTTCTAATAACTCCCGTTACACCTATTTAAATTTTTTGTACAAATTTGATAACGTCAAAGCTCTGCATTATATAAAAAAAACTTCGCGGGCTTGCGCACAATAACTCACCAAAGTTTCATCGCAATCGGATGAATATTATTGTAGATAATTTCATTACGCTAGAGCTCATTATTATATTTTAAAACCATTTCGAGCATGCACACATCATATCCCCAAAGTTTCATCGCAATCGGATGAATAGTATTGGAAATAAGTTCATAATGCCAGAGCTTATTCTTATATATAGAAACCATCCATAGCATGCCAACATCGAATTCCCAAAGTTTCATCTCAATCGGATGAAAAGTAAAGTAAATAATTTCATTACGCCAGAGCTTACTTTTATGCATAAAAACCATCCCAGGCATGCACACATCAAATCTCCAAAGTTTCATCTCAATCGGGTGAATAGTGTATGAAATAATTTGATAACGCCAGAGCTTACTATTACGCATAGAAACCATCCCGGACATGCACACATCAAATCCCCAAAGTTTCATCGCAATCGGATGAATAGTATAGGAAATAATTTCAAAAAGCCAGAGCTTACTATTATGCGTAGAAACCAACCCGGGCATGCACACATCAAATCCCAAAAGTTTTGTCGCAATCAGATGAATAGTATTGGAAAAAATTTCATAACGCCAGAGCTTACTCTTTTACATAGAAACCATCCCGAGCATGCCAACATCGAATTCCCAAAGTTTCATCTCAATCGGATGGAAAGTATAGGAAATAATTTCATAACGCCAGATCTTACCATTATGCGTAAATAATTTCATAATTCCAGAGCTTACTATTATGCGTAGAAACCAACCCGGGCATGCACACATCAAAGCTCAAAAGTTTTGTCGCAATCAAATGAATAGTATTGGAAAAAAATTCATAACGCCAGAGCTTACTCTTTTACATAGAAACCATCCCGAGCATGCCAACATCGAATTCCCAAAGTTTCTTCTCGATCGGGTGAATGAAAATATAAAATAATTTCATAAAGCCAGAGCTTACTATTATGCGTAGAAACCAACCCGGGCATGCACACATCAAATCCCAAAAGTTTTGTCGCCATCAGATGAATAGTATTGGAAAAAAACCTACCTAACCCTCAAACAAAAAATATTTGTTCATTTACCTACGTAATTTCTAAAAAAAAAAAACATTGCAATTTTATTACTTATCAAAAAAACCATCTTATCAAACTCAATTTTACTGCAGCAAAAAAATTACACAAAGAAATTCTTTAACAATATCCGGGTACCCGTGCACACGTATAATTATTTTTATTTTAAAATTTAATAATGTCCAAAGTAAACGAACGAATCCTGTCCGATCTATTTTTCGATTTATATGCATATAAAAAATCTGTAGCACTGCATCGAACCCACCTAATTTATAAAAAGTACCTTCATACATACCTACCTACCCAGAGTACCTGTTCAGTACTTAGTTCCTACCTACCTGCATATCTACCTACCCCCGTGTACACCTACATTTCTTTGGAAATATCCATCTTTGGTTACTTATTTTTATTTTATATCATAATTTTTTTGTGATTTAAAGGAAAGAAGTTCTTACTTACAGTAAATATCGATATTTGAATTCAATGGAATACCATGTCTAGTGTATTCCACCTCCACCTAATACCACCTCCCTGATTGGTCAGTCAAAATGAACGACAGGGTCCGGCAAAATTTCCTCACTCATTATTACAAAAACCAATCGATTAAAAAAATGACTTTTTTTTTAAATCGACTCTTTAATATTTTTTTATGGAAATGACATCTTTCAAGTGTCCACCTTTTGATGTCACGGACGCCATAACTCTTTTCGTAATCAATAATTATTAATAACGATAAATGTATAGAAAATTAGAAAAAAAACTTTGCATCTTATTTAGATAAATTTTAATGCGCCGCAAAAACGTTGGTCGCAAACGCACGACAATATTTTCTAAACAAAAAAAATTAAGGAAAAAATCATGAGTTTTAATAAAAAAATTAATCAGTATATTTCGAGCGGAATTTTTTTTACCACCCTGTTTCTGAATTTGAATTAAAAGACCGACAAACTGCAATCGGCATTTTTCCAGAAGAAACGCGTTTAGTACCTACCATCTTTGGTGATTTCTCTTAATTTCAAACCATTTATTTGTAATTCGATGGAGCAAAGTAGGTACCTACCCAGTGATTATTATTATACCAATCCACCTGACCAGTAATATTTTTAAATCTTGTAAAATTTGTTAGCGGATTTTTCATGGATTTTTTTGTAAAATATCAAATTTTTAGCTCGATATTGTGGAATATTTTCAATGGAATGCCACTAAAAAAACGGTTGAATAAGTTTTCGAAACCTTTTGCCATTGAATATATCAAAAAACATTTACGCCAGAGGCCGTCATTTTGACGCAATTTCGTTTGCAAATGAAGGATTCTCAAATACGCCAAAGCTCAATTTTTTTAAAGGCTAAAGTCTAATTTTTTTGTTCAGGCCCTAGCACGCTTGCTCTATAACGATCGGTAGGATAACTATCGGTAACTTCTCATCGTTCCCTAGGACAACTGCACATCGCTAACGAACAAACAACAGTTGATGTCGAATATGTTAAGGACACTTAGTCATTGTGAACTGTCACTTATTCGTTGGCGATCTGAAGTCATGCTAGGGAACGATGAGAAGTTACCGATAGTTATCCTATCGATCGTTATAGAGCGAGCGTGCTAGGGCCTCTGACCTACCGCAAAAGCCGTGAGGATCTTACGCTAAAAAAATTCGCTGGGTGGGTAGGCCAACGCCTCTGCAATAGGTCATTTCAAGTGGTTCGCTATGTTTGTTGATTTAGAAGTGGTGCCTGGGTTCATGAGGTTTGTCCTGGTCTTGGCGGTGGATTCGTCTGCCCACCAATTTCGTGGCAGACCAGATCGGAAGAGACTGGTTTAGGGAGACTTTTTGGGTTCTTCAGCAAAGCTCTCTCGGAACATCACCTTGCACCGCAGTGGGAGGGATAAAATCATTCGTCCGTCACTCCACACACTGATCCCCAGATTCCTACCCACCCCTCATAACTTTTTCCTTACCAGAACATCATCTCCTTACTTTCCTAAAAAGAACCCTTCACACAGCATCCCCAAAGATGACATAGACCCTGAGAGGAATTATTTTCGTCCGTCACTCCACACACTGATCCCCAGATTCCTACCCACCCCTCATAACTTTTTCCTTACCAGAACATCATCTCCTTACTTTCCTAAAAAGAACCCTTCACACAGCATCCCCAAAGATAACATAGGCCCTGAGAGGAATTATTTTCTTCAAGGCCTCCTGTGTAGAGCTATTATAAAAATTAAATAAACTTCTCTTTTCCCGGTAGATTTTCCTAATTTTGTTTTAAATTAGTCGAGTAAGATCCATAGTTTGTGTATAAAAAATGCATAAACATTCACACGAAAAAGCCCGCCCTTAGGATTGTGTGTATTGGTGCATATAACGATGCAAAACGTCACTGAGATACATCTTTTTGCCAACCTGAATATATTTAGATATTCTTAAATCGACTCAGATTAACCGGTTATAAAGGGTTTGGTCATCCAATAAATGATTCACGGGGTGGCAGTACCAATGCACACCACCCACGCCGAATGATATTAGAATAACACTATTGTGCACTATTTAAAAAAGTACCTACGCCATTTGGCAAAAAAAAATGGATTATCCTGAGTTATTTAAACAGTTTTATTCATCATGTTAAATTCTCAATATTTGAAAAATAACGTTCCCACCCAATTAGGTACCTACCCACTGGTAAATTATTTTCTATGATCTCAGCAGCCTGAACCGTTCGAATTTTATTTGTCTGTACAAAAGTACCTACACAGCAATTAAAATAAATGTTGTGTAGCTGGCCGGTAACATTTAACCTGTTTTCAATTTTCCTTTCCTTCATAAACGTCAGAATTTTTTCAACTTTTGAAGATGTATCCTGAAATAATTTACATGAAATGTGGTAAATGTAATGTATTATTGGAGTTCGGAAATCTATGGTTTTCAAAATTATAGAAAAACATCTTATCCACATATGCTATTTTTGACGTAATATTGATATACATGAGACTCGTCGAAATGTGAAATTTACATGCGAGACGCCATAGAATAATTTTCAAAAATGCCCCAACATTTCAGTACTTTGAAGGTCTGACGATAAATTTTTCCTTAATAAAGCTTTTTTTTTTACTGGCTACGAACATTTTAACAGTTTTTAACTCGGAATTTTTTTCGTAAACGTCAGAAATTACCGACGTTTGAAAACGAATCCTGACAAAATTTCCATGAAAAGTCACAAATATAATATATTATTAATGTTCCGAAACCTGTCGTAGTCGCAATAATATAAAAACATCTAAGCCGGGAATCTTTTTTAAGTCGCAATTTTGATTTACCTCGAGGCTCGTCGAAATGTTAAATTTTGAGGTGAGACGCCTTATATTTAAAAAAATATACACTTTACGATTTCAGTACTGAGGCTCTTTCAGAAATTTTTCGTGAAGGTCTGACGATAAATTATTCCTTTTTTGAGGGGCGAACCTGGCGGCTGGCAATATAACTTTGAATTTCTTCGTCGAATAATGAGCGCTTCTAGTTTTCGCCGCTAGGTTTTAATACATCAGTTTTTTTAGCATTTTTTTTTTTTGCATCCGTTTTTTTATATGAAAATTTGCAATTGGTAAAACTTCTGGCTGAATTTTTCCCATACAAATCAGGTCTGAAAAAATCGTATGTGATTTCATCCACGGTCCCTGTCTCGCGATAATCAGCTTTCGGGTCGGTTAAACTTAAGGGGGAGAGTGGTCGTTTTTCGCCTGCAGGGCTTGTCTTAAAATATGGTCGTTTAGAGCATTAATAATAACTAGCTTTTGCCCGTTGCAAGGCAACTAATTGGTTAAAGCACTAAGCGATTTGACGTTTGAATGTGGATGAAGCAAGAAGTGTGTGTGTCAACATTTTTTAAAAATTTAATATTTGAAAAAAAAAAATCGATGTTTGAATGTGGATGAAGCAAGGATTGTGAGAACTACTCAAAGGGTCCTGTGAGTTAATCGCTCAATTTTGTACACCCGCTACTTAGCCACTTTGGTCGCCCTGGTTAAGGCGTTCAGTATGGGCATTTTCTCGCAAAAAGGGGCCTAGAAGTTTACGGCTAAATTTTTTCTAAATTATATGATATGCACTCACTTTTCTAATAACTCCCGTTACACCTATTTAAATTTTTTGTACAAATTTGATAACGCCAAAGCTCTGCATTATATAAAGAAAACTTCGCGGGCTTGCGCACAATAACTCACCAAAGTTTCATCACAATCGGATGAATATTATTGTAGATAATTTCATTACGCTAGAGCTCATTATTATATTTTAAAACCATTTCGAGCATGCACACATCATATCCCCAAAGTTTCATCGCAATCGGATGAATAGTATTGGAAATAATTTCATAATGCCAGAGCTTATTCTTATATATAGAAACCATCCCGAGCATGCCAACATCGAATTCCCAAAGTTTCATCTCAATTGGATGAAAAGTAAAGGAAATAATTTCATTACGCCAGAGCTTACTTTTATGCATAAAAACCATCCCAGGCATGCACACATCAAATCTCCAAAGTTTCATCTCAATCGGGTGAATAGTATATGAAATAATTTGATAACGCTGGAGCTTACTATTACGCATAGAAACCATCCCGGACATGCACACATCAAATCTCCAAAGTTTCATCTCAATCGGATGAATAGTATAGGAAATAATTTCATAAAGCTAGAGCTTACTATTATGCGTAGAAACCAACCCGGGCTTGCACACATCAAATCCAAAAAGTTTTGTCGCAATCAGATGAATAGTATTGGAAAATATTTCATAACGCCAGAGCTTACTCTTTTATGTAGAAACCATCCCGAGTATGCCAACATCGAATTCCCAAAGTTTCATCTCAATCGGATGTAAATTAAAGGAAATATTTTCATAACGCCAGAGCTTACTTTTATGCATAAAAACCATCCCAGGCATGCACACATCAAATCTCCAAAGTTTCATCTCGATCGGGTGAATAGTATATAAAATAATTTCATAAAGCCAGAGCTTACTATTATGCGTAGAAACCAACCCGGGCATGCACACATCAAATCCCAAAAGTTTTGTCGCCATCAGATGAATATTATTGGAAAAAAACCTACCTAACCCTCAAACAAAAAATATTTGTTCATTTACCAACGTAATTTCTAAAAAAAAAAAAACATTGCAATTTTATTACTTATCAAAAAAACCATCTTATCAAAATCAATTTTACTGCAGCAAAAAAATTACACAAAGAAATTCTTTAACAATATCCGGGTACCCGTGCACACGTATAATTATTTTTATTTTAAAATTTAATAATGTCCAAAGTAAACGAACGAATCCCGACCGATCTATTTTTCGATTTATATGCATATAAAAAATCTGTAGCACTGCATCGAACCCACCTATTTTATAAAAAGTACCTTCATACATACCTACCTACCCAGAGTACCTGTTCAGTACTTAGTTCCTACCTACCTGCATATCTACCTATCCCCGTGTACACCTACATTTTTTTGGAAATATCCATCTTTGGTTACTTTTTTTTATTTTATATCATATTTTTTTTGTGATTTAAAGGAAAGAAGTTCTTACTTAGAGTAAATATCGATATTTGAATTCAATGCAATTCGATGGAGCAAAGTAGGTACCTACCCAGTGATAATATTATACGAATCCACTGGCAAGTAATCTTTTTAAATGTTGTAAAATTTGTTAGCGGATTTTTCATGGATTTTTTTGTAAAATGTCAAATTTTTAGCACGATATTGTGGAATATTTTCAATGGAATGCCACTAAAAAAACGGTTGAATAAGTTTTAGAAACCTTTTGCCATTAAATATATCAAAAAACATCTACGCCAGAGGCCGTCATTTTCAGGCAATTTCGTTTGCATATGAAGGATTCTCAAATACGCCAAAGTTCAATTTTTTAAAGGCTAAAGTCTAATTTTTTTGTTCAGGCCCTAGCACGCTTGCTCTATAACGATCGGTAGGATAACTATCGGTAACTTCTCATCGTTCCCTAGGACAACTGCACATCGCTAACGTACAAACAATTGTTGATGTCGAATATGTTACGAAGGACACTTAGTCATTGTGACCTGTCACTTATTCGTTGGCGATCTGTAGACATGCTAGGGAACGATGAGAAGTTACCGATAGTTATCCTATCGATCGTTATAGAGCGAGCGTGCTACGGCCTCTGCTGACCTACCGCAAAGGCCGTGAGGATCTTACGCTAAAAAAATTCGCTGGGCGGGTAGGTTAACGCCTCTGCAATAGGTCATTTCAAGTGGTTCGCTATGTTTGGTGATTTAGAAGGGATGCCTGGGTTCATGAGGTTTGTCCTGGTCTTGGCGGTGGATTCGTCTGCCTACCAATTGCGTGGCAGACCAGATCGGAAGAGACTGGTTTAGGAAGACTTTTTGGCTTCTCCAGCAGAGCTCTCTCGGAACATCACCTTGCACCGCAGTGGGAGGGATAAAATCATTCGTCCGTCACTCCACACACTGATTCCCAGATTCCTACCCATCCCTCATACATTTTTACTTCCCAGAACATCATCTCCTTACTTTCCTAAAAAGAACCCTCCACACAGCATCCCCAAAGATGACATAGGCCCTGAGGCGACTTAGATTAACCGGTTATAAAGGATTTGGTCATCCAATAAATGATTCACGGGGTGGCGGTACCAATGCACACCACCCACGCCGAATGATATTATAATATCACTAATGTACACTATTTAAAGAAGTACCTACGCTATTTGGCAAAAAAAATTGATCATCCTTAGTTATTTAAACAGTTTTATTCTCAATATTTGAAGAATAACGTTCCCACGCAAGTAGGTACCTACCCACTGGTAAATTATTTTCTATGATCTCGGCAGCCTGAAGCTTATAATCGTTCGAATTTTATTTGGCTTTAAAAGGGTACCTACCCAGTAATTAAAATCAACGTTATGTAGCTGGCCGGTAACATTTAAAGTGTCGTTTTTTTTGCATTTCTTCATAAACGTCAGAATTTTTTCAACTTTTGAAGATGTATCCTGAAACAATTTACATGAAATGTGGTAAATGTAATGTATTATTGGAGTTCGGAAATCTATGGTTTTCAAAATTATAGAAAAACATCTTATCCACATATCCTATTTTTGACGTAATATTGATATACATGAGACTCGTCGAAATGTCAAATTTACATGCGAGACGCCATAGAATAATTTTCAAAAATGCCCCAACATTTCAGTACTGTTGATATGCTTTGAAGGTCTGACGATAAATTATTCCTTTTTTGAGGGGCGAACCTGGCGGCTGGCAATATAACTTTGAATTTCTTCGTCGAATAATGAGCGCTTCTAGTTTTCGCCGCTAGGTTTTAATACATCAGTTTTTTTAGCAGTTTATTTTTTTTGCATTAGTTTTTTTATATGAAAATTTGCAATTGGTAAAACTTCTGGCTGAATTTTTCCCATACAAATCAGGTCTGAAAAAATCGTATGTGATTTCATCCACGGTCCCTGTCTCGCGATAATCAGCTTTCGGGTCGGTTAAACTTAAGGGGGAGAGTGGTCGTTTTTCGCCTGCAGGGCTTGTCTTAAAATATGGTCGTTTAGAGCATTAATATATACTAGCTTTTGCCCGTTGCAACGCAACTAATTGGTTAAAGCACTAAGCGATTTGACGTTTGAATGTGGATGAAGCAAGAAGTGTGTGTGTCTACTTTTTTTTTAAATTAAATATTTGAAAAAAAAAATCGATGTTTGAATGTGGATGAAGCAAGGATTGTGAGAACTACTCAAAGGGTCCTGTGAGTTAATCGCTCAATTTTGAACACCCGCTACTTAGCCACTTTGGTCGCCCTGGTTAAGGCGTTCAGTATGGGCCTTTTCTCGCAAAAAGGGACCTAGAAGTTTACGGCTCAATTTTTTCACTAATAAATTGTTTCTAAATTATATGATATGCACTCACTTTTCTAATAACTCCCGTTACACCTATTTAAATTTTTTGTACAAATTTGATAACGCCAAAGCTCTGCATTATATAAAGAAAACTTCGCGGGCTTGCGCACAATAACTCACCAAAGTTTCATCGCAATCGGATGAATATTATTGTAGATAATTTCATTACGCTAGAGCTCATTATTATATTTTAAAACCATTTCGAGCATGCACACATCATATCCCCAAAGTTTCATCGCAATCGGATGAATAGTATTGGAAATAAGTTCATAATGCCAGAGCTTATTCTTATATATAGAAACCATCCATAGCATGCCAACATCGAATTCCCAAAGTTTCATCTCAATCGGATGAAAAGTAAAGTAAATAATTTCATTACGCCAGAGCTTACTTTTATGCATAAAAACCATCCCAGGCATGCACACATCAAATCTCCAAAGTTTCATCTCAATCGGGTGAATAGTATATGAAATAATTTGATAACGCCAGAGCTTACTATTACGCATAGAAACCATCCCGGACATGCACACATCAAATCCCCAAAATTTCATCGCAATCGGATGAATAGTATAGGAAATAATTTCAAAAAGCCAGAGCTTACTATTATGCGTAGAAACCAACCCGGGCATGCACACATCAAATCCCAAAAGTTTTGTCGCAATCAGATGAATAGTATTGGAAAAAAAATCATAACGCCAGAGCTTACTCTTTTACATAGAAACCATCCCGAGCATGCCAACATCGAATTCCCAAAGTTTCATCTCAATCGGATGGAAAGTATAGGAAATAATTTCATAACGCCAGATCTTACCATTATGCGTAAATAATTTCATAATTCCAGAGCTTACTATTATGCGTAGAAACCAACCCGGGCATGCACACATCAAAGCTCAAAAGTTTTGTCGCAATCAAATGAATAGTATTGGAAAAAAATTCATAACGCCAGAGCTTACTCTTTTACATAGAAACCATCCCGAGCATGCCAACATCGAATTCCCAAAGTTTCATCTCGATCGGGTGAATGAAAATATAAAATAATTTCATAAAGCCAGAGCTTACTATTATGCGTAGAAACCAACCCGGGCATGCACACATCAAATCCCAAAAGTTTTGTCGCCATCAGATGAATAGTATTGGAAAAAAACCTACCTAACCTCAAACAAAAAATATTTGTTCATTTACCTACGTAATTTCTAAAAAAAAAAAAACATTGCAATTTTATTACTTATCAAAAAAACCATCTTATCAAACTCAATTTTACTGCAGCAAAAAAATTACACAAAGAAATTCTTTAACAATATCCGGGTACCCGTGCACACGTATAATTATTTTTATTTTAAAATTTAATAATGTCCAAAGTAAACGAACGAATCCTGTCCGATCTATTTTTCGATTTATATGCATATAAAAAATCTGTAGCACTGCATCGAACCCACCTAATTTATAAAAAGTACCTTCATACATACCTACCTACCCAGAGTACCTGTTCAGTACTTAGTTCCTACCTACCTGCATATCTACCTACCCCCGTGTACACCTACATTTCTTTGGAAATATCCATCTTTGGTTACTTATCATAATTTTTTTGTGATTTAAAGGAAAGAAGTTCTTACTTACAGTAAATATCGATATTTGAATTCAATGCAATCCGCATGCCTAGTGAACTCCTGATTGGACAGTCGAAATGAACGACAGGGTCCGGCAAAATTTCCTCACTCATTATTACAAAAACCAATCGATTAAAAAATTGACTTTTTTTTTTTAATCGAATCTTTAATATTTTTTTATGGAAATGACATCTTTCAAGTGTCCACCTTTTGATTTCACGGACGCCATAACTCTTTTCGTAATAAATAATTATCAATAACGATAAATGTATAGAAAATTAGAAAAAAAACTTTGCATCTTATTTAGATAAATTTTAATGCGCCGCAAAAACGTTGGTCGCAAACGCCCGACAATATTTTCTAAACAAAAAAAAAATAAGGAAAAAATCATGAGTTTTAATAAAAAAATTAATCAGTATATTTCGAGCGGAATTTTTTTTACCACCCTGTTTCTGAATTTGTACTAAAAGACCGACAAACTGCAATCGGCATTTTTCAGAAGAAACGCATTTAGTACCTACCATCTTTGGTGATTTCTCTTAATTTCAAACCATTTATTTGTAATTCGATGGAGCAAAGTAGGTACCTACCAAGTGATAATATTATACGAATCCACTGGCAAGTAATCTTTTTAAATGTTGTAAAATTTGTTAGCGGATTTTTCATGGATTTTTTTGTAAAATGTCAAATTTTTAGCACGATATTGAGGAATATTTTTAAGCGAATGCCACTAAAATAACGGTTGAATAAGTTTTCGAAACCTTTTGCCATTGAATATATCAAAAAACATCTACGCCAGAGGCCGTCATTTTGACGCAATTTCGTTTGCAAATGAAGGATTCTCAAATTCGCCAAAGCTCAATTTTTTAAAGGATAAACTAAAAAAATTTTGTTCAGGCCCTAGCACGCTTGCTCTTTAATGATCGGTAGGATAACTATCGGTAACTTCTCATCGTTCCCTAGGACAACTGCACATCGCTAACGTACAAACAACAGTTGATTTCGAATATGTTACGAAGGACACTTAGTCATTGTGACCTGTCACTTATTCGTTGGCGATCTGTAGTCATGCTAGGGAACGATGAGAAGTCACCGATAGTTATCCTATCGATCGTTGTAGAGCGAGCGTGCTAGGGCCCTGACCTACCGCAAAAGCCGTGAGGATTTACGCTAAAAAAAATCGCTGGGCGGGTAGGCCAACGCCTCTGCAATAGGTCATTTCAAGAGGTTCGCTATGTTTGGTGATTTAGAAGTGGTGCCTGGGTTCATGAGGTTTGTCCTGGTCTTGGCGGTGGATTCGTCTGCCCACCAATTTCGTAGTAGACCAGATCGGAAGAGACTGGTTTAGGGAGACTTTTTGGCTTCTTCAGCAGAGCTCTCTCGGAACATCACCTTGCACCGCAGTGGTAGGGATAAAATCATTCGTCCCTCACTCCACACACTGATCCCCAGATTCCTACCCACCCCTCATAACTTTTTCCTTACCAGAACATCAACTCCTTACTTTCCTAAAAATAACCCTTCACACAGCATCTCCAAAGATGACATAGGCCCTGAGAGGAATTATTTTCGTCCGTCACTCCACACACTGATCCCCAGATTCCTACCCACCCCTCATAACTTTTTCCTTACCAGAACATCATCTCCTTACTTTCCTAAAAAGAACCCTTCACACAGCATCCCCAAAGATAACATAGGCCCTGAGAGGAATTATTTTCTTCAAGGCCTCCTGTGTAGAGCTATTATAAAAATTAAATAAACTTCTCTTTTCCCGGTAGATTTTCCTAATTTTGTTTTAAATTAGTCGAGTAAGATCCATAGTTTGTGTATAAAAAATGCATAAACATTCACACGAAAAAGCCCGCCCTTAGGATTGTGTGTATTGGTGCATATAACGATGCAAAACGTCACTGAGATACATATTTTTGCCAACCTGAATATATTTAGATATTCTTAAATCGACTCAGATTAACCGGTTATAAAGGGTTTGGTCATCCAATAAATGATTCACGGGGTTTCAGTACCAATGCACACCACCCACGCCGAATGATATTAGAATAACACTATTGTGCACTATTTAAAAAAGTACCTACGCCATTTGGCAAAAAAAAAAAGGATTATCCTGAGTTATTTAAACAGTTTTATTCATCATGTTAAATTCTCAATATTTGAAAAATAACGTTCCCACCCAATTAGGTACCTACCCACTGGTAAATTATTTTCTATGATCTCAACAGCCTGAACCGTTCGAATTTTATTTGTCTGTACAAAAGTACCTACACAGCAATTAAAATAAACGTTATGTAGCTGGCCGGTAACATTGAACCTGTTTTCAATTTTCCTTTCCTTCATAAACGTCAGAATTTTTTCAACTTTTGAAGATGTATCCTGAAATAATTTACATGAAATGTGGTAAATGTAATGTATTATTGGAGTTCGGAAATGTATGGTTTTCAAAATTATAGAAAAACATCTTATCCACATATCCTATTTTTGACGTAATATTGATATACATGAGACTCGTCGAAATGTCAAATTTATATGCGAGACGCCATAGAATAATTTTCAAAAATGCCCCAACATTTCAGTACTTTGAAGGTCTGACGATAAATTTTTCCTTAATAAAGCATTTTACTCTACTGGCTGCGAACATTTTAACAGTTTTGAACTCGAAATTTTTTCGTAAACGTCAGAAATTACCGACGTTTGAAAAGAAATCCTGACAAAATCTCCATGAAAAGTCATAAATATAATATATTATTAATGTTCCGAAACCTGTCGTAGTCGAAATAATACAAAAACATCTAAGCCGGGAATCTTTTTTAAGTCGCAATTTTGATTTACCTCGAGGCTCGTCGAAATGTAAAATTTTGAGGTGAGACGCCATATATTTAAAAAATATACACTTTACGATTTTAGTACTGAGGCTCTTTCACAAATTTTTCGTGAAGGTCTGACGATAAATTTTTCCTTTTTTGATGGGCGAACCTGGCGGCTGGAAATACAACTTTGAATTTCTTCGTCGAATAATGAGCGCTTCTAGTTTTCGCCGCTAGGTTTTAATACATCAGTTTCATTAGTAGTTTTTTTTTTTGCATCAGTTTTTTTATATGAAAATTTGCAATTGGTAAAATTCTGGCTGAATTTTTGCCATACAAATCAGGTCTGAAAAAATCGTATGTATTTTCATCCACGGTCGCTGTCTCGCGAAAATCAGCTTTGAGGTCGGTTAAAATTGAGGGGCAGAATGGTCGTTTTTCGCGAGACTGCAAAACACTTAATCGGTCATCCACGGTCGCTGTCTCGCGAAAATCAGCTCTGAGGCCGGTTAAACTCGAGGGGCAGAGTGGTCGTTTTTCGCGAGACTGCGATTGTCTTAAAATCTGGTGGTCAAGAGCATTAATATTAATACTAGCTTTTGCCCGTTGCAAGGCAACTAATTGGTTAAAGCACTAAGCGATTTGACGTTTGAATGTGGATGAAGCAAGAAGTGTGTGTGTCTACATTTTTAAAAAATTAAATATTTGAAAAAAAAAAAAATCGATGTTTGAATGTGGATGAAGCAAGGATTGTGAGAACTACTCAAAGGGTCCTGTGAGTTAATCGCTCAATTTTGTACACCCGCTACTTAGCCACTTTGGTCGCCCTGGTTAAGGCGTTCAGTATGGGCCTTTTCTCGCAAAAAGGGGCCTAGAAGTTTACGGCTCAATTTTTTCACTAATAAATTGTTCTAAATTATATTATATGCACTCACTTTTCTAATAACTCCCGTTACACCTATTTAAATTTTTTGTACAAATTTGATAACTCCTAATCTCTGCATTATATAAAGAAAACTTCGCGGGCTTGCGCACAATAACTCACCAAAGTTTCATCGCAATCGGATGAATATTATTGTAGATAATTTCATTACGCTAGAGCTCATTATTATATTTTAAAACCATTTCGAGCATGCACACATCATATCCCCAAAGTTTCATCGCAATCGGATGAATAGTATTGGAAATAATTTCATAATGCCAGAGCTTATTCTTATATATAGAAACCATCCCTAGCTTGCCAACATCGAATTCCCAAAGTTTCATCTCAATCGGATGAAAAGTAAAGGAAATAATTTCATTACGCCAGAGCTTACTTTTGTGCATAAAAACCATCCCAGGCATGTACACATCAAATCTCCAAAGTTTCATCTCAATCGGGTGAATAGTATATGAAATAATTTGATAACGCCAGAGCTTACTATTACGCATTGAAACCATCCCGGACATGCACACATCAAATCCCCAAAGTTTCATCGCAATCGGATGAATAGTATAGGAAATAATTTCATAAAGCCAGAGCTTACTATTATGCGTAGAAACCAACCCGGGCTTGCACACATCAAATCCCAAAAGTTTTGTCGCAATCAGATGAATAGTATTGGAAAAAATTTCATAACGCCAGAGCTTACTCTTTTACATAGAAACCATCCCGAGCATGCCAACATCGAATTCCCAAAGTTTCATCTCAATCGGATGGAAAGTATAGGACATAATTTCATAACGCCAGATCTTACCATTATGCGTAAATAATTTCATAATTCCAGAGCTTACTATTATGCGTAGAAACTAACCCGGGCATGCACACATCAAATCCCAAAAGTTTTGTCGCAATCAAATGAATAGTATTGGAAAAAATTTCATAACGCCAGAGCTTACTCTTTTACATAGAAACCATCCCGAGCATGCCAACATCGAATTCCCAAAGTTTCATCTCAATCGGATGAAAATTAAAGGAAATATTTTCATAACGCCAGAGCTTACTTTTATGCATAAAAACCATCCCAGGCATGCACACATCAAATCTCCAAAGTTTCATCTCGATCGGATGCTTAGAAACCAACCCGAGCATGCACACATCAAATCCCAAAAGTTTTGTCGCCATCAGATGAATAGTATTGGAAAAAAACCTACCTAACCCTCAAACTAAAAATATTTGTTCATTTACCTACGTAATTTCTAAAAAAAAAAAAAACATTGCAATTTTATTACTTATCAAAAAAACCATCTTATCAAACTCAATTTTACTGCAGCAAAAAAATTACACAAAGAAATTCTTTAACAATATCCGGGTACCCGTGCACACGTATAATTATTTTTATTTTAAAATTTAATAATGTCCAAAGTAAACGAACGAATCCTGACCGATCTATTTTTCGATTTATATGCATATAAAAAATCTGTAGCACTGCATCGAACCCACCTAATTTATAAAAAGTACCTTCATGCATACCTACCTACCCAGAGTACCTGTTCAGTACTTAGTTCCTACCTACCTGCATATCTACCTACCCCCGTGTACACCTACATTTTTTTGGAAATATCCATCTTTGGTTACTTTTTTTTAAATTTTATATCATAATTTTTTTGTGATTTAAAGGAAAGAAGTTCTTACTTAGAGTAAATATCGATATTTGAATTCAATGCAATCCGCATGCCTAGTGAACTCCTGATTGGACAGTCGAAATGAACGACAGGGTCCGGCAAAATTTCCTCACTCATTATTACAAAAACCAATCGATTAAAAAATTGACTTTTTTTTTTTAATCGAATCTTTAATATTTTTTTATAGAAATGACATCTTTCAAGTGTCCACCTTTTGATTTCACGGACGCCATAACTCTTTTCGTAATAAATAATTATTAATAACGATAAATGTATAGAAAATTAGAAAAAAAACTTTGCATCTTATTTAGATAAATTTTAATGCGCCGCAAAAACGTTGGTCGCAAACGCCCGACAATATTTTCTAAACAAAAAAAAAATAAGGAAAAAATCATGAGTTTTAATAAAAAAATTAATCAGTATATTTCGAGCGGAATTTTTTTTACCACCCTGTTTCTGAATTTGTACTAAAAGACCGACAAACTGCAATCGGCATTTTTCAGAAGAAACGCATTTAGTACCTACCATCTTTGGTGATTTCTCTTAATTTCAAACCATTTATTTGTAATTCGATGGAGCAAAGTAGGTACCTACCCAGTGATAATATTATACGAATCCACTGGCAAGTAATCTTTTTAAATGTTGTAAAATTTGTTAGCGGATTTTTCATGGATTTTTTTGTAAAATGTCAAATTTTTAGCACGATATTGAGGAATATTTTCAAGCGAATGCCACTAAAATAACGGTTGAATAAGTTTTCGAAACCTTTTGCCATTGAATATATCAAAAAACATCTACGCCAGAGGCCGGCATTTTGACGCAATTTCGTTTGCAAATGAAGGATTCTCAAATTCGCCAAAGCTCAATTTTTTAAAGGATAAACTAAAAAATTTTTGTTCAGGCCCTAGCACGCTTGCTCTTTAATGATCGGTAGGATAACTATCGGTAACTTCTCATCGTTCCCTAGGACAACTGCACATCGCTAACGTACAAACAACAGTTGATTTCGAATATGTTACGAAGGACACTTAGTCATTGTGACCTGTCACTTATTCGTTGGCGATCTGTAGTCATGCTAGGGAACGATGAGAAGTCACCAATAGTTATCCTATCGATCGTTGTAGAGCGAGCGTGCTAGGGCCCTGACCTACCGCAAAAGCCGTGAGGATTTACGCTAAAAAAAATCGCTGGGCGGGTAGGCCAACGCCTCTGCAATAGGTCATTTCAAGAGGTTCGCTATGTTTGGTGATTTAGAAGTGGTGCCTGGGTTCATGAGGTTTGTCCTGGTCTTGGCGGTGGATTCGTCTGCCCACCAATTTCGTAGTAGACCAGATCGGAAGAGACTGGTTTAGGGAGACTTTTTGGCTTCTTCAGCAGAGCTCTCTCGGAACATCACCTTGCACCGCAGTGGTAGGGATAAAATCATTCGTCCCTCACTCCACACACTGATCCCCAGATTCCTACCCACCCCTCATAACTTTTTCCTTACCAGAACATCAACTCCTTACTTTCCTAAAAATAACCCTTCACACAGCATCCCCAAAGATGACATAGGCCCTGAGAGGAATTATTTTCGTCCGTCACTCCACACACTGATCCCCAGATTCCTACCCACCCCTCATAACTTTTTCCTTACCAGAACATCATCTCCTTACTTTCCTAAAAAGAACCCTTCACACAGCATCCCCAAAGATGTCATAGGCCCTGAGAGGAATTCTTAAATCGACTCAAATTAACCGGTTATAAAGGGTTTGGTCATCCGATAAATGATTCACGGGGTGGCGGTACCAATGCACACCACCCACGCCGAATGATATTATAATAACACTATTGTACACTATTTAAAGAAGTACCTACGCCATTTGGCAAAAAAAAAATGGATTTTCCTGAGTTATTAAACAGTTTTATTCATCATATTAAATTCTCAATATTTGAAAAATAACGTTCCCACCCAAGTAGGTACCTACCCACTGGTAAATTATTTTCTATGATCTCGGCAGCCTGAACTGTTCGAATTTTATTTGTCTTTACAAAAGTACCTACCCAGCAATTACAATCAACGTTATTTAGCTGGCCGGTAACATATAAACTTTAGTTTTTTTTGCATTTCATAAACGTCAGAATTTTTTCAACTTTTAAAGATGTATCCTGAAATAATTTACATGAAATGTGGTAAATGTAATGTATTATTGGAGTTCGGAAATCTATGGTTTTCAAAATTATAGAAAAACATCTTATTCACATATCCTATTTTTGACGTAATATTGATATACATGAGACACGTCGAAATGTCAAATTTACATGCGAGACGCCATAGAATAATTTTCAAAAATGCCCCAACATTTCAGTACTTTGAAGGTCTGACGATAAATTTTTCCTTAATGAAGCAATTTTTTTTACTGGCTACGAACATTTTAACAGTTTTTAACTCGGAATTTTTTTCGTAAACGTCAGAAATTACCGACGTTTGAAAACGAATCCTGACAAAATTTTCATGAAAAGTCACAAATATAATATATTATTAATGTTCCGAAACCTGTCGTAGTCGCAATAATATAAAAACATCTAAGCCGGGAATCTTTTTTAAGTCGCAATTTTGATTTACCTCGAGGCTCGTCGAAATGTTAAATTTTGAGGTGAGACGCCTTATATTTAAAAAAATATACACTTTACGATTTTAGTACTGAGGCTCTTTCACAAATTTTTCGTGAAGGTCTGACGATAAATTTTTCCTTTTTTGATGGGCGAACCTGGCGGCTGGAAATACAACTTTGAATTTCTTCGTCGAATAATGAGCGCTTCTAGTTTTCGCCGCTAGGTTTTAATACATCAGTTTCATTAGTAGTTTTTTTTTTTTGCATCAGTTTTTTTATATGAAAATTTGCAATTGGTAAAATTCTGGCTGAATTTTTCCCATACAAATCAGGTCTGAAAAAATCGTATGTATTTTCATCCACGGTCGCTGTCTCGCGAAAATCAGCTTTGAGGTCGGTTAAAATTGAGGGGCAGAATGGTCGTTTTTCGCGAGACTGCAAAACACTTAATCGGTCATCCACGGTCGCTGTCTCGCGAAAATCAGCTCTGAGGTCGGTCAAACTCGAGGGGCAGAGTGGTCGTTTTTCGCGAGACTGCGATTGTCTTAAAATCTGGTGGTCAAGAGCATTAATATTAATATATATGAAAAAGTGATTTTTCTCTAGTTCTAATGCTCGGGACTCTAAAATTAATCTCAGACAGAAGGGGAGAACAATCAATAAAGCCATTGATAATTTTATGGAGATATAGTGTCAGATTGATGGGAAAATATGTTAACTAACCTAACCTAACCAAACCAATATGTGATTTCTCCGAAGGGGTGGGCAGATAGGATAGACCGCCACACTTCTCGGTCATTTGCACAGTTTTTATTTCATTCATATTCGTGCATCGTTCATAGAAACCAACTCTTTTGTCATTCTGACTCTTGACTCACTCTTACAATCAGAGTTACATTCACTCCATGTCTTCCTCAGTTGTTCTGAGGCCATCGCAATAGCAAATATTATTTTTTCACTAAGCTTAGCAAAGCCCTGTTTCTATTCTGGCGTTTTGAATTTCGTCTTTTTTCGTTTTTCAAATGTTATTGGGTTATTCGTAACCCAATAATGTTTGTCTTTCTTTAAAAAAAAAAAAAAAACACCATCTGGTAAGACGGTGCATAAACATCATTTTGCAAAAACCATGTAAATTAATACGATAGTAGAATCTCCTGATGCACGGCAAATTTTTTTGAATGAGCACACTTTAGTCAACTACATATAGTATAGTAAATTTTTTTTTTCAAATGTGATAGATTGTCTTGATTCGGGGACACTTATTTGGTTTTTATTAATTAAAAAAAATTTTTGGACGCCAGGTCTACTGTTCACAGAACTAAAATAAAATATATAGTAAATAATAATAATAACGTAGCACTCCAATCAGATACATATAAACCATATAATAAAATTTGCTATTATATTCATAAATGAAACAACAATAACATTATTGTCAATCAATTAATTTCAAACGGGAGTTGGTTCTATTAAATAATAAAATATCCCTCGTCCCCCATTATTTAGTCCGGGTAAATCTACCCTTAGTGAAGGATGGCGGGTGATAAGGGATGAATTGGAGAATGGTAAGGGATGTGGGTGGTAAATTGGATGGGTGAGCCCTGTGGGGGTTCTTTTGACCCGCGGCATCCGGTTTATCCTTTAAAATGCTATCATATTATTAGATTTTCTAAAATGTGGCTGTTTACTAATGGTACTCGTGTGTGGGTCTGGACAAGTGAAATGGAAGCACTATGTCAACATGCGGTACTAATGTATTGATGTATGTTCTCTTTATTATATCACCCTCTCTTTTAAATTATATTATAGATAGGTTTTTTTATGAGAGTCCCAACTGCTCCCGTCTGGAGCCAGAGAGACTATGGCATCTCCAATTGGGATATGTTGTGATGATGAAGGTAGTGGGATGGGGAAGGAGATGGGGAAGAGGAACGTGGGGAAGTATCTGGCTATTCAGATCTGGTCACAAAACACGGATAAAGCCATTTCAAGCAACATTTCATTTCTGAATTGTGGTCTTACGCCAGGGCGATACTGAGAGTATCTTCCACTCTGGGACGCCTGGCAGATGTGAAACATCGAAACTGATTTTTATTAAGGGAAGTGAAAATGAAAGTAACCAAGTCTATATGTTTTTGATAATAAAACATTTATTTAATTATAATAATATAACTAGTTTAACTATTTAATTAACATTAGTTTTCAACTTTTTTCTACTTCATTGAAGAAGAATATAGCACTAATAATCTAAACGAAAATATGAAAATGAACAAGACACAGAAAAATCAAAGATAACGGTCGTAAGTGAGACTGGAACCCAGAACCTCTCGTCTTACCGGGACGAATGCCTTTTACCAAATCGACTACTCCCACCGTTTTTGTAAATGTCATATTTGTCAATATCATATTTCAAATTTCAGAATTAACAATATTATCTTCGACAATTTTTTTTCCATATATGACATACCTTTTTAATTTTTTCTTTTTATTTAATTTTTTACCGTTACCATTACAGTCTGAAGATGGCCTTCTTAATAATCCCAAACCGGTAATGGTAAAAAATAAAATATGTGAAGAATGTTTTAATATATTATTATAATCAAATTCCATCACGAATATTATTTTTTTTTAATATAAACGAATTAAATATTACTTAGCGCAAGCAAAGATCTCCAGATTAAGAGCTGAATATCGTAACCTCTCAACCACGGAGGTCGTCGTTACTTTTAATGTATTCTGTATATATGTAAATTCAATCATTTCGTTTTTAAGTAAATTCATTTATGTGTACTGTGTACCCTGTATTTTCATTATCTTCTGTATGTAATGTTAAAAACTTCCTAATCAACTAGTTCAGCAACCATTATTTTATCAAAATATCCTAATAAGAATGATAGACACTCTCGGTATCGCCCTGGTGAATCACCTTCATTCAGAATCGAAACATTGTTTGAAACTGATGTAGCTGTAATTTTTCAAATGAAGAAAGGATTTAGCTGTGTTTAATGAATATCCAAGTTTTTCCTAACCTTCCTCCACCACATCGTCTTCCCTTCTCTACTCCCTTCAGCCTCGCAACACAGCCATTTAGGGGTGCCATTGGCCCATAGTCCTACTGGCTCCAGACAGTTGGGACTCTTGTGCGGTATTCACGAAAGTACATAATACGAAATTTCTAAATAAAATGTCAAAATACTTAAACAAAACCCTTTTCTTTCACATATTTGTCAATTTAGACATTTTGAGCGAGATGATTATATCAAGGAACCCTTTTTTCTCCTAAAGGGTTCATTTATTAATGTGATGTTATTTTTACTGTCAAAGGGGGAGTTATTATAGAGAAAGGGCTCACGTGGACAGCCCTTTTCAATTGGCTATAAAACTAAATTGCGTTACACCCCAACTCCCTAACTGCCCGTTGCCCAAGAATGGCAATATTCATGGAAAATAAGTATCTGTGGATTCCCTACAAAATAAGCTTGAATTTGTACGCGTTCAAAAAGAAATAGAAGATTATTGATGATTTTCCTCACATAAGAGGAAAATAATTTCCCTCAGGGCCTATGTCATCTTTGGGGATGCAATGTGGAGGGACTTGCAAAGGAAATGAAGGAGACGAAGTTCTGGGAAGGAAAAATATATTAGGGGTGAGTAGAAATCTGGGGTTAGTGGATGCAAGGCAATGGGTCAAGAGAGTCCTACTGGAGAAGCCAAATGGTCTCCTTCAACCAGTCTCTCCCGATCCGGCAGGCACGCAGTAAATGGGCAGTTGCATCTGCCGCCAAGACCTAGACAAATCTCACCCCATCAAATCGGGCACCCCTGATAAATCACTTAATGTAGCGAACCACTCGGGGTGACCTATGGCAGAGGCGTTGATTATCCAATAAATGGTTCCCGGAGCGGCGGTACCCACATGAAAGGGTGACATGTAAATACGAATGATAGAGGGATCGCACTAATTTATTTAAAAATAAAAATTAATTAATAGGCGTTAGCGACTGTTGTGAAAATATTTAATAATACACGACTTATTTAAAATAGAGTAAAAAATCTCTCAAGATCTGAGTTAAGTAAAATTTAAAGAAAAGCGGTGAATTTTTCCTTCATACAGCATGTTAAATATCAGAAGAAAAAATAATATTATTCAAGATAAGCATGTTATAGAAATTCGGAATGCGAGATAGTTTTAAAATACGACTGGGACAAAAATGAATACCTACATATAAAACACTGAAGAAATAAACCGATACAATGCCCGAGCCACACGAGGCTAGTTTTTCAAGCCAGGACAAATTAGAAAGCTAAATACTACTTGTGGCAAGATCCGTTCTATCCTAGCAAGATGCTGGCTTACTCTTCTGGCTTTGCACAAGCTAGAGCGGTTTACACGATATTAGGAAATTTCAAGCCCGTATCATCGCAGCGACTAAAGTAACAACAACTCATTACACCAGTCGATCATTTACTAGCTTCGCCGACCACACGAAGCCAAAAACAAAGCCAGGACAGTAACTTCGGTGGTGGGGGGCGCTATTAACTCAAATAATAGAACCCCATAGTATTAAACTCTCCTGGCTTGAGATGCTAGCCTACTGGCATCCCCACTAGCTTACTAGATTAAAAATAAAGCTCGTTCTGTTTACATGTAGCTAGAGTTACTAGCTTGATAGATTAGAAAGGTCGTGCAAATTGACGTAATCAGATTTAAAATAAAAACGATGTCACCAATTTGCAAAACACCTGTCAACTCTTTTGGCAGGCGCCAAATAGTCGAATGAATTTGATCAATCTATACAGAAGTAGGAGAAAAGTAAGCTTATTCGAGCTCACGAATGGTGGTCACTCTCCTCACAAGAACTTTACTGAGAATTTAACCTACTCTTAGGAATTCATTCCTTTAGATCTCTAAACCTAAAACCAAAGTATCGCCAATAATAATAGAAATGAGAACTCATTTTTCAATTCGAATGCTTATTTTTGGAGCCCATCAAACTAGGCTCAGTCCTTATCATAAAGTTAATATGTGTCTAATTGATTAATTCTCCAAAACATGATATCTTTTTTACATAGGTACCAAAGTACCAAGGTAACTACTCCATAAAGATTTTTAGATGTGTAACCTTACCGACAAGCTTCCGTTCATCCCGAAGTCAGGGCTGCCACCACGGCGGAAGGCGGAAGGAGGGACGGGGGTGCGGGAAATTATTGCGTGTGACAGGATAATCTTTGCGGCAGACGGCAGATGGCGTTAGCGTCGGGCGGGCCGGAAGCTGCCCACCGGATATCCGATTTCATCGGTCGAAAAGCAAACAGAATAATCCAACCAACCTGAAAATGAGTTCCTCATAATTGACAGCCTTCCGGTGAATGACGACGAATGAGTTTCGACGTAGATACACACGGAAACCGTTTTTTCATGGTTAATTATATTGTTTTTCATTGTTAATTTAAGATTTCGTTCCAATACATATACCAGAGGCCCTAGCACGCTTGCTCTATAACGATCGATAGGATAACTATCGGTAACTTCTCATCGTTCCCTAGCATGACTACAGATCGCCAACGAATAAATGACAGTTCACAATGACTAAGTGTCCTTAATATATTCGACATCAACTGTTGTTTGTACGTTAGCGATGTGCATTTGTCCTAGGGAACGATGAGAAGTTACCGATAGTTATCCTATCGATCGTTATAGAGCGAGCGTGCTAGGGCCTCTGGTGTGCTAGCACGGTCGCTCGATATGAAGTTACCGACCGATTGTCGGTAACTTCTCATCGTTCCCTAGGACAACTGCAGATCTCAAACGACAGTTGATATCGAATATATTAAGGACACTTAGTCATTGTGAACTGTCACTTATTCGTTGGCGATCTGCAGTCATGCTAGGGAACGATGAGAAGTTACCGATAGTTATCCTATCGATCGTTAAAGAGCAAGCGTGCTAGGGCCTCAGATATACAAAAAAATAAGATTTATTTATTTCCTACATTATAATAATAATAATCGCCTGAATGCGATGGTTTCGTCGGGTGACGTGTGTCCAAGTTTTGGCGGAGGATGCGCCTGTCCACCAGCTTGGCGGGCAGGATCGGGAGAGGCCGGTTTGGGAAGAACCTATGACCTCTCTACGTGATCTCTCTCGACACATCGTCATATACCGCAGCGCGAGGGATAGATTCATTCGTCCTTCACACACTGACCTCTAGATTTCTCCCCACTCCTCTATCTCTTTCCTTGACAGAAATTCCTCTCCTTCCTTCCCTCAACCTCTCAGGCCTTGGGCATATTCTGTCAGAAGGTGAGAATATTTCCGCTTGCAATAAAATTCTAATAATCTGAATATTTCTGAACGTATCCAAAAACCAAAAACTGTTTTTGAAAGATGATGAAATACTCGTACACTAAAATTTATTATTTGAAATAAACATATAATTTTTGAACAAGGGCGGTTCTAAACTTTTCATGAGTTAAAGTGCTAATATTGAAAAATACGACATTATTGATGTTGTCGTTGAAAATGATTTTTATTTGAAAATTTCAATTTTTTGTACGATAATTTTTTGGTCTCCCCAAAATAAAAAAGTCTTAATGGAAAAATATTATAATAATTTAATTAATGAACATAATATTAGCGAAAGTTAATCGAAAATCAGAAACAGAAAAATCAGAAAAAGATACGGATACATCTGGGACTCGAACCCAGGACCTCTGGCAATCCGGGCCAACGCGCTATCCACTGCGCCAACGTATCCCAATCCGATTCGAAATTTTATATTTGAAAGAAAAAATTATTTTCATCTACAACATCAATAATGTCGTGTTTTTTAATCTAACATTACGCACTGAAAATTCACGGACCGCCAGTGTTTTTGAGGTATAAACATTTTAATTGCAGACATAAAAAATTGTTCACCTTATCTAAAATTACTGATAATGATAAAAAAAATAAAAAGACACACATTCTATAAGACAAATGTATTATATAGACATTATCGCCACATGACTTTTTAATTGTTTCATATAACAAAACAATTAATAGAAAATCACAAGTCTCATTTTTTTTCAGATTGCGGCAATTTTCAAACTTTGTATTCGTAAAGGTGTACGTTTCGTGTAATTATTTTCTTTTTAACTTTTAGATTTGAATTTAAAGCGTGGTGTTTCTCTTTCTAAAACCGTTTAGATTTTTAGATCATATTTCTCACCATGGTAGTAAGTTTTACAACGTTTTCTATGAGACCTATATGAGTTGTTCCCAAAAACGATCAAATTAGCCCCTGAGAGGTTAAAGACACCCTTCACACAACATATCCAAAGATGACATAGGCCCTGAGGAAAATTATTTTTTTCAGAGCCTCCCGTGTGTGGTTAATGTAAAAAAAAAATATACATCTTACAACAAATTCTAAGAAAAATCTAAAAAATATATTCTTACTAACAGTACCTACCTATATAGCAAAAATCAAAAAGTAAAAGTAAAATTGAATGTAAAAGTCAACATAAAAAGTAACACACAGATTATTATTATAAATTATATAATTATCTGAAATAATATATTATTGGGAGCTCCTGGCGCAGATGAGGCGTAATCTTCAAGGTCATGAATGACATATGACTGATTGCTATACTCATTTGTCTTTGAAGACCTTGGGGCCAATGTGGAAATCAGTGGCGGTTATTTTTCTAAATCACCCGAATAACGAATTTTGACCCTTAGATACCTACTAGCACCGTTCAGAACAGACTTCTATGCTGCATGAAAAATACCATAGGTCCGCACTGGGCCGGATTCTCATTATTGGATTTTTTTAACTCTAGTAATATTATAATCCACGTGGTCTTGTTTGCCGTAGCTTTTTTTAGGGCATTCATTGCACAGCCTCACGTTAGAGATAACCGCCACTGGTAGAAATGTAAATGTTTCAAATGGGTTGCGAACACTTTCTGATCTTCCGATGCCTTACATTTTGAGTACGAGTAGAAAAGGGTACTATCGCAGACGTTAAAATATCACGAAGTAGTTTGTTTATTTGCCTAGATTATTTAATATGTTTATAGTAGCGCCTGTGGGCTGGCAATTTCAGTAACACCAATGTTTATTTCTGGTTTTGTACTAACGCTGTTTGAAGGCAACCTGGAAACATGTATAATCCAGGATTCTAGGGTACCTTCCTACCCACTTGAATAAAATGCCACTGTTTCGAGTTTGTTAAGGATGATGTCCCTAATAAATTATGTTTATGCACAGTTTTGGAGTAAGTGTTAAAGTTGTGAATTCTAGTGTAGATACCCAATAACTCGGTGTAGTTTTAAGGTGGAAACAATATTATTGTTAAATATTTAAAAGTCCACTTTTTCAAGTATTGGTTTCGCTTGATGGCGCCATATCTTCCTCGGGCGTCCTCAACGTATTCTACCATTCACTTCCAAGTCATAAATTCTCCTTACATACCCCTTTCTTCGTTCATAGTTATATCATAAGTATACGATGATTTGATCGCGCAGTGTCCCCCTCGCGAGTCCCTGACTTCTTCAATCGTTTAATTCCACGTCTAACATTCTACTTACACCCCTTTCTTCGTTCATCACATACGCCTAATTTTACCATACATAAGCATGTGTTTCACTTGATCGCGCCATGTCTTACTTAGGCGTCCCCGACTTTTTCTACCATTCACTTCTGTATACCACATTGATACTGTTAAAAACTACGTTTTATCGACTTTAATTCCACTCGTATGTACGAACATACGAGTAAAAATAATATTCCAATATAATACATATATTATTATGTATAGTGAAAAGTGAAAGAGGTCGTTCGTTTCGTACTTCAACTGGATTTCGAGCGACGTCACCAGCATACGGCGGCCCTTTGCGTGTTTTCCCCCAAAAAATTGCCTGTATCCTGTATGAGCGAACCTTGTATATTCTAGGAATCTTGGATGAAGTCCCCGGATGTAGGTTCAAGGATATATTGATTTTTTTGAGCTGAAAGTGTTGCTGTGTCGTGATGGAGGACTTAGTCAGCCTAGGAATTCCCACTGAACAGGTGGGACCCAAACGCGATGCCAACTTGGCCACTGATCTGTCGAATGTGTAGATGTTATGTTTGTTATTAATTATTTTATGAAGGGTAAAAATTCGTTTAGTGTTTAGTTTAGTTAGTTCAGTTCGCGGGATTTAAAAAAATCAGTGATCCGCGAGGTCTATCGTTTGGCGACCGCTGGACTGGACTATCGAAATTGGTTAGCCAAGCATTCGAAAAAACTTATAAATTATAGGAAATTTTAGGCTAATTATTTTTCCCAAAGTTGATAGATAGTTCTTAACTTATAATTTAAAAAACGTTTTTTTCGTATTTTTTAGCAAAAACTTAAATTATAATCACTTCATTTTAAAATACTCAAACACCCCAAAATTAACACACCAAATATATAAATGAGGCAATGAAAACTTCCACCAGAATTTGTTTTAAAACACCCCTTTTCAGCACCTAGTGACTGGACTAAAAATTGCGGGGTGAAAAGCCATAAAAAATAAGAAGAAAAATCCCAGAGTGAGCATGTGTGATCATTTTCTAGTTATAATGACTCAGTGTTCAATCAGCTGTTCTTTATAAACATTTCTATGTTTTTCCGCTGCAGTATTTTTAGTTTATGGTCAAAAGCAAAGGAAAAATGGTTGTCGTCCCGAAATTTTGACAAGCATGGCGTCTGTTGAACTAAGTTTAGACGATATTATTCGTAAAAAACGAATTCCTCCCGTACGTCGCGGAAGAGGAGGGTAAATGACTTGAATTTAATAATTCTCTGTTGTTTTATGTTTTACAAATGACCATTTTCATACTATATTTTAACAGGATTCGTTCGGCTGGCATTACAAGACAACAATTCAAGCCGCTTGTTTCTCCAATAACTAAAAAAGTTATCCCATCCAAACGAGGCGGTTTTGTGAATTCTCGAGGGAAGCCTCCTATGCTAGGAGATGCAAGGAATAATATTATCCTTAAAAACAGAACCAAAATCACTGATGCGAGGGATAAACTGGCAGAAATGGCAAAACATAAAGATGCTAGGTTCAAATTGGAAACACTCAGAATGAATAGAGTAAGTGACCAAATGAAAATACCTCCCTTATACAATATTATATCGCTGCATTGGTTATATTTACTGTTTTGTTTCATATTCATTATTTACCATAATCATTGACACAGGGTGGTAATAACAGAAGCAATGGTGGGAATGTTATGATGCCGAAAAACCGGAATGCTGTTGGCTTGAAGACTAAAAAAATAATTAATCGAGGTACGTACTAAGACTATTTATTATAAAAGTGATGATGATTAATTCATATTCACATATATAAACTAATTATCGATATTATATTATTCATTCTGTCAAGCAATAAAAAAATCAATATGTTATCGCTAAAAATAATTATTTTCAGGTTTCACAGATTTGACAAGACAGGTCCATTCTTCACCTTTATTTCAGCCGCATGCTGCACACAATGTACAAATGACCTCTCCTATCCCAATATCTGGATATTCCATGGATATATCTATGGAGGAAGGTAAATAAATTGTGTAATTTTACCAATAATATTGGATATGTCAGTTGTGCCCAAGACGTCGAAACTAAAAGTACAACAATATAATATACAAATGTACACAAGTATTGGGGAGTCTCTTCTGTAGAAATTGATTTTCAAATGCAAAAGAAAATTGTTTGTTAGTTCAGTTTTGGCCGGCTAGGTCATTCGTTGATTCCTCTCTTGGCCACCTGCATATATAAATTTGTATATCTGTGCTGGTTTCCATTTTCAAATTTGACTTAAACTTTTGGAACACCGAGCTCCCGCGACTAACCTCTTGAATGTCAGATGATATTTGCCTACATGATGGTACACACCATAGAAAATTAATTACAAAGAACTCAGAGAAGCAATTCTAAAATTAAAAGCAATGTCTGGAATGACATTGGCGCAAGCGATTCTGACCTTGCCCCTGTACAGTTTCTTCATACATAAAATCAGTTAAAATCGAATTTTATTTTTTAACCTCATTATACATATTTTATAACAAATATATTACATGCTCACTGGGTTGCATAAACGAAGTCTTGCATAATATACATATTTACAAAAAAATATAAATGATTAGAAAAACAATTATTGATTGTGGAATTGATTGAATGTAGAGAAAATAAAAAAAAATCAAAGCATATACATAAAGGTTTTGGTTAAATTTGACTAAATAAAAATAAATTAAAAAGTAAAATAAGGCTATAAAAAAGATCAAAGATAAACAAAGTAAAAACAATACAAAATAAAAAAATAAGGGTTCGTAATTATTAGCCTTTTAGTATATATTTTTTCTCTTATGTATTTAATAATATAGGTACATAATAGGTATAAATAAACAGTTGATGGTATGCAAGTGTTTATTCAAATGTTTCTTTCAACATATTTATTTATTTAATTTTATACATTTTTATTTATACCTATTATTGTTGATTTGGAGGATATTGGCAGGCTATCTATTTTTACTTTATTTATATTCTGTATTACCTACATTTTGTCAACTCATATTTTATCGAACTTATATTATGTGTCTTTATATTTTCTGTTACTTACCTGTATTTTATTCACTTCTAACTCTTCACTGTTATTAATCAAAACATGTATTGCTTTATGTATGTAACATCCCTATGGGCGTTTAAATAAATATAAAATAAATAAAACATGCTGCTGTGGTTCTGCTCTTTGCTATGCTGGTGTGGGTTAAATATGAACCAAATGCTCTTGGGATTCTTAATTTTACTTCTAAATTAAAACACAAATTCGTTAATAATTTTTAGTAAATGCACACCAATACTCAGAAAATGTTTTAACTGATACTATAATATAAAACTCGATAGTGCGGATCACTATCATATATTGAAAACTGGAAACTAATCATTATGTTGTGCTTTGATTTAACTTGTTGAAGGCCAGCATGCAAAAAATATATTTTTTCAATACGACGTAAAATATTTGACAGTTCTCATTTTTCTTACGAATTCAATTTTTATAACATTTCTTTTGTGATATAATACAAAAATTACATCAAAATAATGTAGATAAAACGAACTTCCTAATAATCACTCAAATCTATGCTTTCCACAATGGATTTATATAAAAAAACAATGAATAAATATAGACTTCCAATGTGACTATCATATTATCAAGCGGCAGCCATTTTGTCCGCCATCTTTAATTAATATGAATTATTCGGAGTGGCTAAATGCTATCCAGTAATTGGTATTGTCAAGAACGAGAATGGCCCAAGCGATTGTGACCTTGTTCTTCATACAATGTATTTATACATAAGGGGCAACGAGAGGTTAAGATTCTGTTCGTACAACAGCTCCCACTGTTTCCAACAGTTTTTTACAGCTCCTCACTGTCCGGAGTTAGTTAGCTACAACATCCCCAATTGGGGTATTTTGTGAGACTGAAGGGAATGAGAGGAGAGTAGAGAAGTACCTGGCAACAAGGCTAAAACCATTTCTAGCAACTTTTGATTTTAAATTGTGCAATATGTGCTATCAAAGGGCAATACTGTACCTATTTGAGTTTCTACTTTACTAATATTATCCATTTGTTGATGTTATTCAGAATACGAGCCGGCCACCCTGAAGCCGTTGGTCCGCTCCATCAACAACGCGCACTACCTCCCCCCTCCGCCCAACTTCCCGCACATCGGGCGCACCAGGAGTCCCCAGAAGCCTCTGCGGGAGCTCCGCGACAAGACGGTGCACAGCAACCGGCAGAGTGGCTTCAATCTCACCATCGTGGCCAAAAATAACGACGCACGCAAACCTTTGGCCAGCGCTGGAATTCTGAAACGGTAATACAATTTACTACCAACCTGCTGTAGAGACAGACTACATTGGGCACTTTTATAATTATCACTGTTATGGCTCGACGATGGCACAAAAAAACATAGAACGTTCATTCTTTATCACAATACTGCTGCATCTCTTTCTTATATACTAAATTAAATAATAGTCAGAAAAACAATGTAAGCAATTTAATGACCGCTTCCTCCAAAGGAAAAAGTAATAATTTTCTTACATCTCCCTCACACTCGTATTAAAGAAATGAGATACCGTTGCCGCGGGAATTATAAAAGCAGCTATTACATAAGGCCATGCAAGACAGAAAGAAAATATCAGATTAAAATAAAAAAACAGATTTTTTTTATTGTATAAAGGAATATAGATTAGTGATGTGTCGGTTCAGCTGGAATGTGCTCTTGAACTCGGGTTTTATGGGGGAAGCGTAACCTACTCCTACTCCTTTTACAAATCGACTGCTCCCAGAGAACTCAGTCCCGGACTTGAACCCGGAACCGGAACTCGGACTCGGACTCAAACCTGGAACTCGAAACCGGACCGGGAAGCCGAATGCAATGGCATGTTTGCAATATGTATTTTTAAAATGTTTCTATTTCATTTGTGTATTTGCTACATTGCACGAAAGACTATAAATTTATTATTGATTTAATGGTTAGTAATAAATTTAACTCCATCCGTACAGTTCAATCCGTAGGTCATGTGAGAATGTTTTATTTGCAAGAATTAATCAATTTTGTTAGTGTATACATAATAATAAATACAGATTTTTTAATATAATTTCATTGTGAAGAGACTCAAGAATGGATAAAAAAAAAAAATTATAATAATTTTTTTTTGTTATGTGAACCCTACATCTATAATATAAAAATGAATGTTTGTTTGGTTTGTTTGTTTGTTTGTACCTTTTGCGCGGCCATACCGTTTATCCGATTGCGATGAAACTTTGGGAACATGATGTGCGCATGCCCGGGATGGTTATGGGATATTGAGCTCTGGCGTTATGAAATTATTTCCTATACTATTTATACGATTGCGATTAAAATTTCATCCAATTGCTATTAATTTTTTTTGAATTTTTGTGAGCATGCCCGTGAATACTTCTATATCCATACTGGTGAGCTCTGGCATTAAGAAATTTGCATTAAAACATTAAATAGGTCTCGCGAGTTGTTGGATAAATGGGTGCATTTTATGGAGTTAGTCGGCAGGGAAAAAAGGCTGGGGGGAGGGGTATGCGGGAGGGTCGGTTAGGGAATTAAGGAGGGGGGACGAGGGAGAGGGGAAGGCAAAGAAGGTGGTAGCGGAATGCGGGGGGGGGTCGCAAGAAAGAGGAGGGGGAATGTGGGAAGGGGAAGGGAAGTCGTAAGGGGAACGGAGACGAATGGGAAATGACACGAAGCTAGAAACAATTTGTTTATTTAATTAGCATTGCTACGCATGCCGGGTATCAGCTAGCATTCAATATTTATTGCGATCCGTAGGTAATTAGATTGTGATAAATATTGAATGTCTAGCCTACGCGTTCGAAAGCTGTAAAATTAAACAAAAAAACATTAAAAGAACATTGTCGAATTGAATTCAGAGTCTAAATTTAGGGAATTGATGAACGTCGCTACGCACCAATGCTTAATATTCACACCATTGGAATCTGGCCATACAAAGAAGGTTAAGAGGAAGTGTCAGCAACTAAGTATGACATCGGCTGGTGGTTAGTGGACAAAAGCATTTGATTCCCATCTAACCGTCATGGATTCAATTCCTGTGCCAGCTAAATCCTAACTCATCATCCATTGCACAAACAAAATTTTCTGCTCATTATGATGGTATAAGGAGTTCTACAAATATTTTCAGGTTATTTGTAACCCAGGAATGTTCCTTTTTTAAATAATAAAAAAAAAAACTGTTTATTTTTCAAGGACATTCCGGCAAGTCCCGCCGAGCTATGCCCGCCAGCGCAGCCCGGAGCCCGTCTCCATCCTGAAGAAGCGTCCATCGGTCTCCCTGCGCAACCGTCTGGAGAGCCCCCCGCCCCCACCCGACTCGCCGCCCCCCCGCTCCTCCTACCGCCCCACCTCCTCGCGCCCCCAGTCACCCCCCAAGGCGCAGGGGTACAGGATAGTGGTGAGCAATCTGCAGACCAGCGTCACGGGCTCTGATATTCGTGTGAGTATACAATCATATTATATCCAATTTTATGAATTAGGCTGGAAGAGAAAGGAAAGAGGAAGGTTCTCTCAAGACCTCAGACATGAAAAACAAGCACTCTGTCTTGGACCCTTCTTTTAGACCTGTCAGGGTCTCAAAATACCCTGACGAGTGCACCAGGCCCTTAGAATATAGAAGAACTGGGCTTAACAAAGGGAATGTAATGGATTTTTTGAAAATGAATATATTTTTTTTAAAATTGCATTTTAGAAGGTGAAAGCTATGTCGGTATGTTTTTAAATTTTTGATGCGTTTCGTAATAACGTAAACATTCACTGTCAAACTGTATAATTTATCAGAAAATATGACTTAAGGAAAACGTGCTGCTAACTTAATTCTCATAAAGAATTACAAAATAATTAAAACATACCGACATAGCTTCTTCTTTCGAGAACGTATTTTTGTTTTTAAATTACATTTTTGTGAAAGTTTGGGTGTAGAAAAATGTTTTCTCCCGAAACCCCTTTTCAAGCGATTTCTGTAGGTAAATATGAGCGTTGTCCCATTCACACATTTCGCATGTATCGTAAGTGTGTGTGAACTTATTGTGAGCGGGACAGAATGACAGACGCGAGTATTCCGCGTGTGGTGCAAAGTCTAGCCTCTTAAGTTTGTGGTGTTTTTTTTTAATAAAAATCCTTAAAAAACATCATACAACGAAATTTCATGTTTTTTACAAAAAAGTATTAAATTTATTAATTAGAGAAAGCTGAGGACAAAACTTTTGGATTTTTGGATAATATCAAATAGTATCGAAGATATAAATCATACGCCGTCAAAATGTTGATATTTGCAACCGGCCGTAAAGCATGTGATGTCACGGTACGGTACTGCAGCACTGCCATTTGAATTATAAATTGTACTGTATCATGCATCATGTGACGTCACGAGACACAATTACATACCATTTTTACCCAAATTCAATTTTAATGTTCATAACTTGGTTATTTTTGTAGATATCGAAAAACTATTGTCATTAAACTCTTTAAAAATTCATCAAAATATAATAAAAATATGAGTGTGCTTCAGACCACACGACTGAAGTAAATACTTCTTTAGTAATCTAATCTAATTTTCTTTCTGGCATTGAATAAAACCATTGCAATCATCAGTGTATAAGAATCTATATTGAAGATTCGTTTCAAATCAATCATCGTGACAAATCAGTCGTTTCAATGCACTGAGTTCGCACACTCTAAACGAAAATTTGATTAATTTTATTATGGGAATTACACTTCGAATGGGATTGTTGATGTAATTCTTACAAAGTTTAACATAAACACCCATTCCAAACGTCATTACTATGGATTTGAGCACTTACTGTTGTTACGATTAGATTGTGAGGAATGAACCTCAATATTGATTTAATTTTTTTATCGTTCGCCTCGTAACGCTGTCATTTCCGTAACGCATTCGCCAGTTTACCCCTCGAGCAAAGCGTGCGTAAAGAAGTATTTTCTTCAAAAAATTAGGATACAACTCTTGCCAAATTTCAAAGCAATCCAAACAAAACGAATATACAGTCGAACCCTGTTAAGAAGTTCTTCAAGGGACCAGTAAAAAAAAACTTCTTAAGCGGGAAAACATCTTAAGGGGGTTTTCAATTTTCTCTCAATTTGGCATGAAATTTTATTGTCAAATTGACATCCTATTGAAGGTTTCATAAACATTGTAAATAATGGCTACCATGATAACACAGAATCATGTCAACTCAACGCCTCTTTGAAAAGTCATTTTTTTTATTTTTTTTTTATAGAGAATACCTCACAAGAGTCCCAACTGCTCCCGTCTGGAGCCAGTGAGACTATGGCATCCCCAATTGGGGTATGTTGTGAGGCTGAAGGAAAGTGGGGAAGGGAAGGAGATGGGGAAGAGGAGGGTAGGAAAGTACCTGGCTATTCAGATCTAGTCACTAAACACGGACTACAAAAAGTTAATTTAATGTTGATTTTACTTAACATTAGAAGTCAAGAATTACTTTATTCTTGACTTATTTATTGTTATTAAGTTTATTTTGTAGAACTCCATTTTAATTTTTTATTTCTTTTATACATTCAATAATATTATTATTCAATGTATAAAAACAGTTTATTATAAGCAAGTTCTGCTTCGTATTTATTATTAAGCGTTACAGCTGTTTCGCCCTCTGAAGGCATTATCAAACTGGTAATAATAATAATCCTAGAGCCATTTTAATAAATGAACAAAAAAATATAATATACTCACCGCTTTTAGATATGTTCAAACCAATTTTAAATACTTAATTATGCTGGATAATATGTAAAAAAAACTATGAGTCATCATTTGCAAATGACTAACAACATAATTAGAGTGCATAGCGACCTTCAGTTGAATTTTAACAATACAATTTGGGAATTTACAATTAGGGAAATAATAACCATTAATAGCTTCAGTCATTTTACTAAGAAATTATAAATTAGTCATCGTAAATATTGATCTAGATTTAGTATAAATTCATCGTCTGTAAGTGGTTCTGACACCAGTTTGATAATGCCTTCAGAGGGCGAAACAGCTGTAATGCTTAATAATAAATACGAAGCAGAACTTGCTTTTAATAAACTGTTTTTATACATTGAATAATAATATTATTGAATGTATAAAAGAAATAAAAAATTTATTCTTGACAAAAAAATATAATATAATAAATAATAACACATTTTCGTTGTTTGTTTTTGGGGTGTTGTGCTACCTCCTTCTTTAGCCGACGTTTCGGACAGCGTTGCAGTGTCCATCATCAGGGCAGATCCGACGATGTGATCCGGATCTGCCCTGATGATGGACACTGCAACGCTGTCCGAAACGTCGGCTAAAGAAGGAGGTAAGACAACACGGCATAACACCCCAAAAACAAACAACGAAAATGCTTTTGGTCGTGAAAATCTAAAAACGTAAATAATAACACAGTTGAATACCAAATTGAATAGGACAGCTTTGTTATGCACTCTTGAAAGAGACAGACAAACAGCTGACCGGTAGGATAGTAATATTCCGTAAATACCCCGATAAAATTTACGTATTTGTAAAAGGTACTCGTCAACAAGTTAATTTCAAATTTTGGCAAAGGCAATGGTTTGACCCTCTGCTGAGTTCACTATTATATACTATTTGAAAGGGTACAGATTACAGATGCCACCTGCTACGCACTATTAGTAAAAGGCGTTTCTCCAAACACTTTAACCAAATATTGCTTTAATTAAAAATTTAAAAACTAAAAAAATATATCATTTTTGTAAGGTACTTATAATCTGTTCATATATTATACATGTAAATGTTCATTAAAAACGTATTTTCCGCTACGAAAAAATTATAATTAATTCTCATATTATTCGAAATTTAAAGATAAAAACTATTTATTCGCCGAAAAGTTTCGTAAGATAAAATATCACGGGCTCTTAGCGCAACGGCCATATTGACATTTGCAGATTTACGAAGTATTGATTTTAAATAATACAATATTTTGGTGGAAATTTTAATTTCGCGGCGGTGTTACCGTCACGAACGGGCTTTTTAGATTTACGAAGTAGGTATGTATTTATTCGAGATAAGACGACCTTTTTCCGCAGAATGGAAATTTCGCGCCCTACAACATTATTTAAATAAATAATTTTGTCTAGGATTTGTGTAGATGCCGCTTTTTTCTTTTAAATCGACAGTGTTCCCACTAGCCCAGCTTATGCTTCTATCTCTGTCGCAAGCATTGTGATTTATGTGAGAGAGGGAAAGGCAAGAGGATTAAAATTTCACAATAACAAGGAATCCATTTGACACAGCGACGTTATGCGATAATGGTCTTTAGAGGGATGTATTTTAGAGGTCATTGTCTCATGTTAATGTCTCGGTTATTCCGGTGCATTTACAAATGTCATTTTTCAAATAGGCGAATGGATTATATTTACATTATTGGACCTGAGGCGGCTGGCGGAATGGCGACAAAGGAGCCGCCGCATGGCGGAACATAACACGAAATGGGTATTTTTATTGGGAAAAATTATATTTTGTGTTGTAAAACTTTTTAAAAGGGCAATTATATTGCTGGGGGATTAAATTTTGGAACTTCTTAGGCGGGAAATCTTTTCATGCGGGAAACATATTACACGGGAAAAAAACGCAAATTTTGTATGGGAATTCTTCGGGACTGAAAATACTGAACTTCTTAGACGGGAAAACATATTAAACGAGAACTTCTTAAGCGGGTTTGACTGTACTGGCCAAAAAAACACACCTGCGATAGAGATAAGGATTCAAAATTCACCTTTCATAAAACGGTGAGTAGCTCTATAGTAGATTTAAGTAAGGAGGTTCTCCTGAACTTTCTCGTTTTCCTTTTCCTTTCCATTTATCTTTCCCTCTTAACATTAATTTTCCGTTGAGATTATGGTGTCCTCCACAGGGTGGAGGATATAACACCCATTTCGTCGGCCTATAAATTTTCTTGTGTGTTTGATCAATACCTTTTTACTCTGCCAGAGTTTGCATGTCAAATTGGAATAATCGACAATACATTAGGTCTGCTGTTCACAGAACTACTAGTATAAAAGAGTATTATTGAAACTCATACAAAGCTGAGTAATAGCACATTTTGAACGCTGTCAGAATTTTGCACTACATGGACAGGCACACTCAAAATTTAATACTTTCCAGGAGCTGTTTGGTGACATTGGTGACCTCCTGGAGTCGCGCCTAGTACGGCCAGGCACCGCCGAGGTTATCTACAAGACCCTGAAGGACGCACAGAAGGCGGTGGACGTGTACCACAACCGGCAGCTGGACGGACAGCCCATGAATTGCTTCCTCGTCAATCCAAGGAATCCCCCCACGGGCACCCGACCGAATACTACCTCCAAATCTAGGTAAACTTACTTCATATTTCATCATGTGTCATTATTTTTAATTTCTTCTACATAAGCCTTCTGGTGTCGCTCTTTGGGCATAGGCCTCCCTCAAAGTTAAGTCAGGTCTCAGTTCCGACGTTTTAGGTCCAGCTCCTTCGAAAAGACTGCATTAAAATACCTGTAAAACGGGCTCAGCATGCCTACATTCCGCATCAGAGATAGCAATCGATCATCAATCAGATGAACTATTGTAAATGAGATGTAAATCCTGCATTTACAATGAAACCCTCTTAACCTTGAATATAAAAAAATTTATAGGCCGACGAAATGGGTGTTATATCCTCCACCCTGTGGAGGACACCATAATCTCAACGGAAAATTAATGTTAAGAGGGAAAGATAAATGGAAAGGAAAAGGAAAACGAGAAAGTTCAGGAGAACCTCCTTACTTAAATCTACTATAGAGCTACTCACCGTTTTATGAAAGGTGAATTTTGAATCCTTACCTCTATCGCAGGTGTGTTTTTTTGGCCAGTATATTCGTTTTGTTTGGATTGCTTTGAAATTTGGCAAGAGTTGTATTCTAATTTTTTGAAGAAAATACTTCTTTACGCACGCTTTGCTCGAGGGGTAAACTGGCGAATGCGTTACGGAAATGACAGCGTTACGAGGCGAACGATAAAAAAATTAAATCAATATTGAGGTTCATGATATTTGGATGATATTTGCCTACATGATGGTACACACCATAGAAATTTAATTACAAACTATTCCGAGGAGCTAAAATTCTAAAATTAAAAGCAACGTCTGGAATGATATTGGTGCAAGCGATTCTGACCTTGTCCTTGTGCAGTTTCTTTATACATAAGGATTAACCTCTTGAATGTCGGATGACAGTTAGAGGTTAAGGCCATATTTCATAGAAAATTAATATCAGAGCATTTCGAGGAGCTAGAGTGCTCTAATAAAAATCAAAGTCTGGAATGATATTTGCGCAAGCGATTCTGACCTTTTCCTTGTACAGTTTCTGTATACATAAGGGTTAAAATCGCATTGTCTTTTTTAACCTCTCATCTGTCACCCGGACACCGTGTCCGAGCGACAGATAAGTGGTTAAGAAGTTTTCTAGGGGACCAGGAAGAAAAATACTTTGAATGCGGGAAAACCTTATAAGTGGGATAACAGGGTGGCCACAGAACCTGGAATACCTGGAATTATCAGGGAATTTTACCGAACCTGGAATTATCAGGGAAATGTCAGGGAATTTCAAAATATTTTTAGAATATCAGGGAATTCCAAAAATAAGACAAAATTCGTTATTTTAGATTTGTGAAGTCCCAAAGTTGCGTGTTATTAATTATTATTTTTACTTGTGGCGTGTGTAACAAAAAATATGCCGACAAGATAGGTAGGTATTTTTTATGATTATTTTCGTAAATAGCCCTTGCAACACAATCATGTCAAAAATCACCCGCCTTGGTTTTTCCCCTGTACTCTATACTATTCCAGTAGATGCGAAATCTGCAAAGAAAAAGCTTAAAAAGTTATAACAAAATGGTCGGAAACCAATTACGGTCGTAATAGACCCAAGACCCGGACGTACCTCACTCCATGAACCCGGGCACTCCTACTAAGTCACCAAACATATCGAACCACTTGGAATAACCTGTGGCAGAGGTGTTAGTTATACAATAAAAGGTTCCCGGGACGGCGGTACCCATACCCGCCTACCAAATTGTGGTTTTTTGCACTTCATCCACATTCAAACATCATATTTGAATTAAGAATTAAGATTTGTTTTTAAGAATTTTCTAAGGTTAGTCATGTGACATGTCGTTTTTGACAAGCCGAGCACTTCTTGCTTCATCCACATTCAAACGTCAAATCTCTTAGTGCTTAAACCAATTGCACCATAACACGGGCATGTGCCTAGTATGGCGGCCATAAATTCCACAATTGTTATATATTTACTATTCAAAGAATAAAGAAACATTATAAAAAAAATAAAAAAAATTAGTTGCCTGCATTGCACAATCACTCAAAAACCTGTTGTGAATGGTAACGCAAGCGGCGACTCGTGATTCGCACTGCTGGTACTGATTGCCGTGGCCGGCCGTTGCTAGTTGCCAGCTGTCAGCTGATAGTTCTTCGTCTATGGTTAAACAAGCTTTTTGACCAATCAAGACATAGAAACCAGCCAGTTTTAGTTTGGTTTCAGTTGCCTCGTCCGTGAAGCACCTTAATTTTAACCGTAAACAGCTGATCAGAAATTTGGCGCGAAAATTTTTTTTTACATCGTTCTAAAGTAGTCTACGAAGTTCAGATTTGCAATATCTATAGTTATAATAGATAAAACATTTCAATAGCTTCTTTTTAAAACCAAAATAACAAGAGGGAGCTACAAATATTTTTTTTTGCTGAATAAAGAAATAATTGGCTTTTTTATCCAGAAAGCAATCCTAGACAATTAAGACCTAGGCGCATATATAAGCCAAAAATCGCTCCAGTGGTTTAATAGATTATTGTGATGCAAAGAAATAATAAAGGCTATAGATGACAGAATTCCCTTTATTATTTATCTAACGAACGATTTTCCCTTATATCAAATTAAACATATCAGGGAAAAATGTGGAAACTGCCCTGGAAAACCTGGAATTATCAGGGAATTTTGAAATCCGTTTTTTGTGGCCACCCTGGATAAATTGAAACATTTGGTCCTCAAGGGACCGAAAAAACCAAACATCTTAAGAGGGTTTCACTATAACACATTTGAGTGTGCATGTATTTTTTTTTTTAATGAAAGACAAACATTCCTGGGTTACGAATGACCTGACAATATTTTTGAAAATCTCCTACTACCACCACATTAAATGGAAAATTTCACTTGTGTCGTGATGGAGGACCTAGCCAGCTGAGGAATAGAACATGCGACGTGGGTGAGACCCAAACGTGATGCTAACTCAGCCACTGATCTGTCTGTTAGCGTACTAGATACTGGCCAAGCTGACAAATGCAAATGGTTCCCACCCAGGCATTGTGCGTCCAGTTCCTCCGATAGCCAAGTCCTCCATTATTGCACAAGCAATATCTTCCATTTATAATTATGGCAGTAGGAGTTTTTGAAACATTGTCAGGTTATTTGTAATCTGGGAAGTGCTTCTTTAAAATAGAATCTTATGTATGCAGTCGCTGGCGTCAATTTGTGTGTGGAAAAAATCTATGGATTTAAAAAAGTTTGTTATTCATCTTTCTTTGTTACTTTTTCCAGTTCAACTCGTGGCACCTCAGCCTCCTCCACCTCCACCCTGCCAGCCAGCAGTAACTCTAGCGTTGTTCCTGATATTTCTACCTTTTACAAAGTTCTATTCGGCAAGGATCAGTATTAATGATACATAAATTGTTTATATATTTTATAAATGAATTTAATATAAATAAAATTATTTTTAAGAGCAAATGTTTTAATGTCTCACAGCTTTCCAAGAGTTTTTTTTTTGTTTTTCTTTTCTGTACAATCCACAAGTGAAATAATACTATCTATTCTAACCCCAATTTTTTTACTGAGCAATAAATAGAATACTGAAAAAAAAGAGATATTTTTATTTGCATGTCCTACCCACGAAAGAAAGAAAGGAGCAGAGATGGTCACATGAACTTTTCTTCCAAGACATATCATGATACACCATAGATGATAGAACCAAAGGGAGATATTACATGGAAGCGTGACGACTGCAGCCAAGCTACAAACTGCACGAGGGCGTTTTCCAAAAAAGATGTCGGTGACGTAATAGGAATTCCACTTAAGTGAGATGCTGCATTTCGATTAAAAATATACGTAAATTTATTAAAGAAAGTATGATCTTCATGACAAAAAGTATTTAAATAGAAAATGTCAATAAACTTTGAAAATAATTGCAATTTAAGTTTAATACTATTGGTAAGAAATTCTTTTACGTCACTTTTATCATAAAGTTTATAACGAAAATTAAAAGAAATTCATTATTTCAGATTCTTATTTACGAATTGAATACACAATCAGTCTCCTAAAAAATATGAATAATCAAGCTTATTGAATTAAATATTAAGTTTTTAAATAAAAATATTCTTTTACGCTACTTTTGGACACTTTGTACTGTATATTTTGCGTTCTAGAAAGACGAATATAAGTTTTTGTTTTACGAATGTTTAATTATAACAAATTAAAATTAATCATGAACTATATCTACTAAAAAAATTACAAATTTCTTTGAGATATAATAATTGATCTTATAAAATAAATCACAGCAATAACAGGACAGTGACGTAAGGGGAAACATTTGGTAACGTTTAGGAATTCTAAGGCCTCGGCCAGACTGAGGGGCTTGCGCGGTAGCGACAGCGGGCACGAAATATCAGTCGTATGTGTACGCCCGTTGTGGCTACACTGCTGAAGGCGCGACAAGCGACTGGTATGGGAAGAGTGGAAGATACTCTCAGTATCACCCTGGTGTAAGACCACCATTCAGAATTGAAACGTTGCTTAATAATGACTTTAACCGTGTTTAGTGACTAGATCTGAATAGCCACCCTCCTCTTCCCCACCTTCCTCTTTCCCATCTCCTTCCTGTCCCCACTTACCTTCAGCCTCAAACATACCCCAATTGGGGATGCCATAGTCTCACTGGCCCCAGACGGGAGCAGTTAAGACTCTTGTGAGGTATTCTCTATAAAAAAGGTTGATTTTACGTACTACCGCCACCGTGGAAGGCCCCCCGCGCAAGTACTTTTTCTTCCACTTGTTCTTTTTTCTTTTCTTTTTATTTTTGTTTCTGTTCTCTCCAACGTCTTCTTTTTTCTATTCTTCTTTGCTCTCTGATTATATTTTGATGTTATTTTTGTCTTTGTAACTCTTTTTTCTTAAAGGCTTCATATTTTTCAGGGTCGTTTTTTATTTTGTCTCTGTACCTTTTTGATTTTTCTGCATCGTTTTTAATTTTTCAGGATCGTTTTTAATTTTGTCTCTGTACCTTTTTATATTTTTCTTCAGCATCTTTTTTCATTTTTCAGGATCGTTTTTAATTTTGTCCCTGTACCTTTTTGACATTTCTGCAGCTTTCAACGGCATATTTGAACATAAAATTAAAATAAATTATTTATAAAAATGCACAAATAATTAGATAGGTAATAATGGGCTACACGTGCATACAGTGTATAGCCTGAAATAGGGAACTAAGCTGAAAGGGTATTAAAGTACTTGTTAATATACACAACTTTAATTACAGGATTAACTAAAACACACAGGAACATAAATCATGCTACATTTTATACTTACTTAATCAAAATTGTATGAACAAGCTGATTTTATACTCAATTTCAGAGTTGCCTCTACAGTAATAGTTGTTCATATTGCTGTCTATATTAGTACTTCGACACCATTTCGACTCTTTCAGAATTAATATTTAATAATCTTAATTAATAAAAAAAAGAAAAAAAATTATACACATAAAAATCAAATATTTTTTTTCTCTTTAGCTATGTTGTTCTTTTTTTTCAATGCAACATATATCACTCAACCCACATATCTACATGTAATAGTTACATTTTGAAGATACATGCAAAATATAAATTTAATTAGAAAATTGTAACGCACCCAAATACACTAAAAGACGGACAGAGTGAACCGACCTTTAGAATTCCTTTACGTCACTTTTAAGTTCCATTCACGAGACCGTAGCGTAAGAGAAGTAGCGTAATCGCGTCAATATTTTTTCAAAATGTATTTATCAATAAATTATGAAACTTCTGTTTGTTCTAACTAAACATTTAATAAAACAATAAATGAATCAGTTTAAAACAAAGTAGAGTCTAATACATGCTGGTAAATTATCTGGAGAAATACGGAAGCGTTGGTGGAACACTTTTTTAGTACAGTCGAGAACGACCACTTTTGTTACGATTTCTTGGCAAACTGGCTGTCAAAAACTAAGCATGGCCGCCCCTCATAGACTAAATAGGGTTGCTATTTTCGAAAATATTCATCGATTTGGTAATATTTTTATTGGAAGACGTCAATAATGTGGTAGCGTAGGCGGAAATTCCACCATACGCTATTTCGTAGGACAACTCAAAATCTGGTATTTAAATTATTTTGCACGATAATTAATCTATATTATGGTTGCAAATCGAAAATATTATCATATACTATTAGTAGAATTAGAAATAAATACTGGGATAACATAAAATAACATTAATTTTTGAACTCTTACTGGTAGTGATCGGTGTAGGACATACCAGAAACAGTGACCTGTAGTCTTACTTATTTTGAAATAATATCGAAATTTAATAGATTTATTCATTATTTTTAGTCCATAAAGGTATTTATTTGTTATTATATTGGTAAAATATACGGTTGGTCATTAAAACCGACACAACAAAAGTTACTGATCCTGAAAGTGATGGGACACTGACTTTTATCTATGTACACTTTTTTTGAAAAACGCCCACATACTATCAAAGTGGCGGAATCAATGAAAGTTTCGAGGGGAGGTCCGTAAGTTCGTGGAATGAAAGGGTTTTAAATAAAATGAAACAATAAATCTATTTTTGCTTTTCAATGTAATCACCCTTAAGCTGAATACATTTATTAGATCTATGAATTAATTTTTCTAAACCATCGTAAAAATATTTTTTATCTTTTGTCTCAAAATGAGCCAAAATTGTCTTCTTTACCTCATTGTCGAAAATTTCCTTCCCCTTAAATCTTTTTTTAAATTGGGCAACAAATAAAATTCACTTGGGGCCAGATCTGGACTGTAGGGTGGGTGGACTAGTGTTTCGAAGCCATGCTTGTGCAGAGCAGCCATTGCAACTCTGCTCTTGTGATCCGGCGCGTTGTTTTGCAAGAGCAACACACCCTTGGTCAATTTTCCTCAACGTTTTTCTTTGATGGCCTCCTTTAATTTCTCTAGTATCGTTGCGTAGTATTCTCCGGTTATGGTCCTTCCCTTTTCTTTGTAATCAATGAGTATTATCCCCTCACAATCCCAAAAAAACAGTAGCCATCAACTTTCTAGCCGACTCCGACACTTTGAATTTCTTTGACGGTGGTGTACCCTTTTTATGCCATTGCATGGACTCTTGTTTGGACTCAAGCTCAAAGTGATGAACCCATGTTTCATCTCCGGTAACAATCCGCTCCAAAATCTCCACACAACTCCAAAAATTGTTTTGACGCATCGACGCGCTGTTGTTTCTGAAGCGGCGTGAGCATTCTCGGTAGCCATCTTGCACTGACTTTTATCATACCCAGGTGGTCGTGTAGGATTCGCAAAATGGTGATATCTGATGCTCCAACTAATGCAGATAACTGTTTTTTCTTCAAACGGGTGTCCTCCAGTACAATTTTTTCCACTTTTTCGACGATGTCTGATGTGGTGGCCTCAACTGGCCTTCCTGAGCGGGGGTCGTCTTCAATTGACTTCCGACCATGTTCAAAAAGACCACTTGTAAATCATTGATTTACTAGGGCACTGTGCCCCATAAACGATTTGCATTTCATTCATGGTCTGAGCGTTCTTTCCTTGCTTGGTAAGGAATTTTATCACAGCACAGTGTTCAATTTTCTCCATAGTTTCAGTTTTCTTCCGGATTGACTTGTTTAGCAGGCGAATATTCGTAAACGAATGACGCAATAAGGCTGATACTTAATTTATATACTAATGATGAGTCACCAATCAGTATGACACTAAACGAGCGCCCCTATCCCCACTCCATCCCCTTCATTCCACAAACTTTTGGACCTTCCCTCGTATGTTGGGTCAATTAATTAATTGTTTATTATTTTATTCATATTCAAGGGATGGGTATTTACATGATTAGTGTATAAGACTAAAACACAATTGCTGTATTTATTGATTTGTACCTAAAAATGAATACAGCAGTCTACAGCCCGATTAAAAAAAATCCTAACTCATTTTTTAAACTAAAACATAAATAAAATATAACTCGCTACTATGTGCGCCATGATCGCTTTATTAAGTTTTTAATGAAAACACAGTCAAAGTAACAAAAAAAAACAATGGTTCACAAACATAATAAAGGTAGATATGAATACCCACATTCTAAAATATCAGTTATTAGTTGGCATGTTAGGCCAAAATTATTTTCAAAATTTTTTCAGGCATCAAAAGCACCAAATTTTCAAATTATTGATTCCTTTTTGTTTCACATGAATTTTTTAATTATTGATGCTTTCATTAATTCCATCTTCTTGATTTTTTTTGCAAAATATCAGAAATGTAAAACTTTAGAAAATGAGACATTTTTTTCGCTATTGACATCATTTGATATGTTAAGATAACCGAATGGAGCATTCCATAATGCTTCATTCATTTTGAACAAGTGAGTTCAATGGTGATTGTTCCACGGCCAATGTTGAAACAAGAGCATCCTTCAGCAAATAAATCCTCTGCGTGTTGCAAGTGGAATTCCATCTGGTGACGACGTCTTTGGTTAGTTTGAGGGGGCAAGTTTAATTAGTTTTGTCTCGTAGTTAGTTTAGCCAAAGCATGGGAGTTCTACCATAGAAGGGATATTCTACCATAGCTTTAACTTTTACTAACTTTACCTATCGATCCTTTGGAATAACAAGGTTCCATCTGTTGCGGAAACGTCATCCGATAATGGGATCTATAGTGAGCTAACTTAGAGTTCATTATTGCACGACGTCAAAGCAACAGATGGAACCTTGTTATTCCAAAGGGTCGCTATACTAAATTTAAGCAGCATATTCGTAAACCTAAAATTTCTCAAATGATAAAACATTCTCAACATCTAAAGAGTTGAAACGAGGAACAGTTGTTGCGGACTCATTTTCGGTATTTATATAATTTTGTAACTCCATTGATGATGATTGGGTTATAGGTGTAACTTCAAAAACAAGGATCTGGTATTTTTTCTGGATATGTTAATTTACGCTGTTGGAGACCTAGAGAGTATTTTTTAGTAAATAAAATCGGACTAATTTGGGTTCCATTTTTATTTTCCAGAATCGTCATCTTTATAGGTATTCAATTTTTAAATGAGATTTTCCATTTTTTTGGAAAATCTCATTGTGTACCATTTGAATCTATTCGGCCTTCCATTATTGCTGCTACTCTTTCTTCGTCCGCTGCTGACTCCATCGACTCTAAGGGCGTATGTTGCCATTGTTCGCATATTTCGGTGTGTAATCTATTGTATTGCTTAAAACTCATAAACTGGCAAATCAAGCGAAGCAGATAGTTCGTTTAGTTGTAATAATCCACAACTTACAGCCATTATTCCCAAAACGATAGACCTATTTACATCTAAAAGTGTTGATTGACTATCATTCGTATCAATGTAGAATTTTACATTGCACATAATAATTGGATAATTTGCAGAGCGCCGTTTTTGTGAGAAATCACCTCAAGGGCGCTAAAATACACATATTACATTTAAAAGTAATCCTTGAAGCTAACCTCCGAAACCATCTCTAGGTTTGTAATATTGCATCCGAGAATCGGGCAGTGGTTCAATATTTTTTGAAGTTTCTTAAAAAAATACCCAATTTCCACAATTCTTCTACCTGAAGCCTTAAAATATTGTATTTTTGGTGGATTTTAAAGATCATCATCACATTCCATGGGATTGAGAGTAATTCGATTTGCTAGATTATTATCTTCTGCCTCCGGTTCATTTTGTGCATTAGCTGTGGCTGTGGTGTTTCTGCAATAAAGAAATAGATGTACAAATTTGTAAACAATCCTATGTGTACGGGCTATTTATTTATTTTTATTTAAACGCCCATAGGGCTTTTACATACATAAATCAATAAATGTTTTGATTAATTACAGTGAAGAGTTAGAAGTGAATAAAATACAGGTAAATAACAGAAAATATTAAGACACATAATACACGTTAGATAAAATATGAGTTGACAAAATGTAGGTAATACAGAATATAAATAAAGTTTTTAAAAAAATAGCCTGCCAATATCCTCCAAATCAACAATAATAGCTGTACCTGAGAAGCATAGGGATGCAAGTCCAAAATTTGAAGAAATGAGTTTTTATTTATTTATTTATTAAAGAATTTTATTCATAGTGTACATATTGTGTTATTTCGCCCGCCATGCTAGGGATGTCCCTGTGTTATGGCGGGTGAAGTATGCAGATTATATGGGTAATGAAGTACATTTACTGATAATATAATAATTATGATAATGAGGTTTACAGTTAATGCAGCAATGAATTTATGATAATGAAATTTACATATAATATAGTAATTGATGATAATGATGTTTACAGGTAATAAATATAACAAGGAATTTATGACAATGAAATTTACATATAAAATAATAATTGATAGATGAAATTTACAGATAATATAACATTGAATTTATGTTAACGAAGTTACAGATAATAAAATAATTGATGATAGTGTAGTTTACGGATAATATGACAATGAATTTATGGAAATGTGGGTTACAGATGAAGATGTGTAGTAAATGACCATGTTCATCAGTGGCAGAAAGATGGTAGTCATATTTTGAAGAAATATAGGATTTTTCAAAAATGTATAAGGATGCAACTACCATTATTCTTAGAAGCAGAAGGACTCTAGTCCATCCTTCTGCTTCTAATCTCTTTGTTTTCTATCTAAATAGACACAATAACCTCATGTATCTACAAACGACACCTGTGATATTGGTAATCATTAAACAGGAAGGATAAATATAAAATAAAACTCCAAGGGGAAAAAGAAACGCATTTACGTGAGGCGAAAGTGCGATACAATCTGAAAAAAATCGAATAAGTTGCGAGGGAAGTCATCGTATTCAGTATTAGTTTTGATGAGTCGGATATGGATAAATGTCTTCCGTGCCCGTGCTGAATCCTTTTATTTGAAAAAATTGTGGTGTTTAAATGAAGCCATTCTGGGCAGCACCAATGACAAGGCAATTTTTGCATGTGGAATGAGTCAGTCGGTGTCAGGGGGGGCAAATGAAGAGACTTCTTACCTCTTGAAGTGGATATATAGCGATATGGGGGATAATATTGAATATGGTCTGACAACATTGTAATGTGCCAAGGGCCTTTAGCTTGTCCATTATCTGTGTAACAATATTGTTCTTTGAAGTATCATTTTTATTTTACCTATATTATTTTGTGTTTTTTGAAGAATTATTTTTGTTTTTCGTTTTGTGTTATTTTGTTACTTTAAGTAAATAATTGTTAACCTCAACACAGGCTTGTCCTAGTGAGGTTAAAAATTGTATTGTAAACTGTTATACCTAAAATGTGAAGAAGAAACAATAAACAATAAACTGTGAAGGCCAAAACACATTGACCCCCGTATTCATACCCATCCTTCATACCTTTTTCTAAAGACACTCCACACAGCATCCCCAAAGATGACATAGGCCCTGGGGGATTTTTTTTCTCAGGGCCTACTCTGTGGAGTTAATGTTGAAAAAAATCCACTGCATTTTTTTAACAAAATTTTAAGTCATAAATGCCAGATTATCCTCCGTCAAATGACGAAGATTTAGAAAATACCAATAATTAGTAATAATTATTTTAAGAAATATACAATAAAATGTATTTTTCTTTTACCTGTCGTGTATAGTTATTATTTTACTTCCAAAAAAAATTTTCAAACATCGATCTTTTAATAATTTAATTTAATTTTTTACTTGTTATTTCGAAATAGTCTATTGCATTTTGAAGCAGAAGGACTCAAGTCCATAGTGACTTATTTTAAACATTTATTTTTAGGCTTTGCATGTAAAATATTTCGTTTTATTTTCTCAACTTTAAAACAAAACTAATTGATTTAATAATTACAAAAATTTCATCAATCAGCACGAATATCTGCAGAAGTTATGAGACCATAATTACAGAAAAAATACGGTTTTGGCTCTACTGAACATTTGGCTTTTTGGAGTTGCATCCGTATGCTTCTCAGGTACAGAATTAGGTATTAATAAAAATGTATAAAATTGGTATTTACAATAGTTTATGAATTAAGTAGAAATAGTTCGCACATACGGCGTTTAAAGTTTGCCAAATTCAAATTATTGTCAAATACATCAATTTTGGTTACCAAGATATGTAATCGTTGTATTGGGGAATGCAATTTATAGTTAGAATGAGATGTGTGTATATAAAATGTTAATGTTTGTCTAGTAGTCCGTGTAGGTACATGTAGATTTATTAAATGCAAGAGTTCACAGCAATCAAATTTAGAGTTTAATAATTTTAATAAAAAGGTTAGGTCGGTTATTTTTCGTCTGTTTTCTAAAGTTGGAATATTTAACATAGTCATTAATGATATGTAATTTATGTGCTCTTAAGGGATGTTAAGTTTAAAATTTACAAATCTTAAAAATAAATAAATACTTAATATAAATAATAATATCTAGTTAAATAAATAACATATCCAGTATCAGGATTAGACTGGGTATGTTAGGATACATTTTTTTAAGGAACTTTTTAGGAAGAGTTAAAAAAAACATTTGGAGCAGCTTCTACACTCAATGAATTTATAAAAGACATTAAACGGCTGATGTTCACTCCAAATTTAATTAATTTACTCCAAAATGAAAGCTCAAACACTAGTATTCGTAAAGACGGCCTCCGTGGTCGAAGGGCAAAGCTCTCGACTAACGATCCGAAGGTCGCGGGTTCAAATTCCAGTGTGCACAAGTAAATTTTATTCACAAATTAAGCATTTAAAATAATATAAGGTATATATTTAGAATTGAAACGTTATTTGAAATGGCTTTAGCCGTGTATGGCAACCAGATCTGAATCCCATCAACTGCCCTTCCCGCTTACCTTCAGCCTTACAACAACTCAAATTGGGGATCCCATAGTTTCACTGGCTTCAAACGGGAGCAGTTGGGGCTCTTGTTCTTGATAGAATAACAAGAAGCAATAAACTAACATTGCATGTTGAAACCATTATAATATTTGACGGTTGACAAAAAAAGCATTATTACAAAAAACGTGAAAAGTAATTCCATCCCTATACGTTAACTTTCTTCCTGTATGGTTAAGCTGGAATCAGACAGTTCACTCGAGTGAAGATTTACGCCATGTTTTTTCGGCCTAATCGTCCATTTTGTTTCATTCCGTGTTCACACGGCACTATAGAAATAAGCGTTCACTCGTCCATTCCCACCACAGCGTCGCCGAGCGAGGTCAACCGCGCTGCAATTCGTTTGATTTCCAGCGCGGTCCGGCCCCGAATTTTAAGGAAAAACATGTCAGATGCATCGATTTTTACGCAATTTTGTTGACACAATTAAATAAAAATAAATAAAGAAAACAGTATAGTTTCGTCTTATAGACCTTTTAATTTTTTATGACATAATAACACAATTTGATTTAACTTTTTTTATTACGAACATTTTCCTACAAATTAATAATCTTACATATATTAAAAAACATATAAAATACATGGATAATAATAATAAGGGAGACCCAAAAATTTATATGAGAGGTGTTCCCAAAAGCAAACAAATTAGCCGAACGAATACCATTTTGACGTTTTGCGTGCGATGTGATAGCGTCCTTTCATGGTCCTTCCCGTACAGGACGCGAGACAAACTGATTGAGATTTCACTCGGTGTTCAGACGTTTCACTTTGCTCTCTTCCGCGCGCATGCGCGCGCAAGTGAAGGATGCCGAATGAAAATATCCAACATTGTTGGATCGGTTCACTTGAAGATTTCATTCGGCAGTGTTCGGCACTTTCGATTCATTTCATGTTCAGACGTGTCATTCCGAGTAAACTAGGCCGAATGAAATGCGGAAATGAGCGATTAGTGAACCATGTGAATGGCGCTTAAATAAACCAATCCCGTCAAACTGTCAAACTAGAAATCCTAGAAATGTATAGATTCCTGTCCCGGGTTCCGATTCCGGGAACCAGTTCCTGTACTACCACTGGAACTGCCGAGGAACCGGTTATTTAGGAACTAGTTCCGACTGGATATGTAGATATACAAGAGTAAATATAGTACAATTCAAAATTGATACGTTGCTTGAAATAGGTTTAGCCGTATTTTATGACCACATCTGAATAGCCAAGTACTTCCCAACCTTCCTCCTCTCCACCTCCTTCCCTTCCCCACTACTTTTAGCCTCACAACATTTCTCAATTAGGGATGCTGTAGTCTCACTGGCTCTAGAAGGGAACAATTGGGACTCTTGTGCTTTATTCATTAAAAAAATAAATTAATTAGTACCTACTTACCTTAGGTTTTCTTGTAATATCTTCGCCGCGCGTTCGAGCCACCGGGCGCCGCGCTCTTATTAAAATCCTACATGCCCTATTATTAATTAAATCCTATCATTATAACATAATTAAAAAGCTAAAAATATTGTCTGCAAGTTTTGTTGGAACCATTTTTTCTTTAAAAGGCTCAGAAAAAAGTTATATGCAAATATTTTCGGAAATACTATTTTAAAAAGTGATATTTTTACATTATTAATAAATTGTAAAGAATGAATGGCTTTTATCGCAAAATTTAAAATAAAATATTTTTTCGAGTACTCAACTAATTACCAAGTAATAGAAAAAAATGTCTAATTACATACAGTGGTTAAAAAGATATGAACTTTTTCGGAAAGGTTTTGCAAAATATATTCAAGGGGGTGGTGGGGAGGGAAGCACAAGGGTGAAAACCGGGGACTTTTGTTTTTAAACAAATCTAAAGGTGTTTTATCATCTGTGAAAAATTCAGCTTCCGGGAAATTAATTAAATGGGCTCGCGGGCCGCGTATTGCTATCACTGGATCTAGTGAGTGGTTTTATAATATTTTATCTATGGTGTGAACACCGGTGGGGGTTGATTTTATTTCTGACTTTCTGACTTTAGTAGTGTTTTACAGTTTTTCCGATATCGTATTATTATTAGAAATCGGACGTGCCGTCATTTATAAACGATATGGTGAATTAGATATTTGTGCAATTCAAAGGCATGGTAATTGTGACATTCGTTTAGAACTATGTACGAACTAATACTTATTTACAGCTCGCTAATCATTCAATATTTTCAAGGCCAACTTTGAAGTTTGAAAATTATATTTTGAAACCTTTCGTTGTTTTGCTTTAACTACGCTTTTTGACCCATTACATCCGTCAAATAAATGCATAATTAATAACCGATGTTATGCCATATTTTGTATTGTATTCCGTGTTTAGATTCTAGCAGGTTTTGCGTCTTGGCGAAACAAGAGACCGATTATTCTTAAAAAAACAAGTTATAATCACACCTTTTCTGTGTAAACATACATTTCATTTTACAAATGAGAATCACTTTCTTTTTAGTGGCCACTTGGGTAAATTTTTGTTATTGGTGGCCACGGTTACTACGAATAATTTTTAGAAAAAAACTTTAGATTCGCCTTAATCACTATAAAAGGAAACTTTTTGCATCACGGCTAGAGGAAAAAAAAGCATTTTAATTTTCAATTGCGTAAAATTTCACTTCACTTCGCGAACCGATACGTCATTAAACCGCCGCTGTCACTACTGTTATGTTGGTATCCCTGATACAAACAAGAGTATGCATACGACTGTAGCCGACTTCGTGGGATACATGAAAAGGCGCGTAATTGTGAAAAACGGAATAAATAATATAATGTAAACGAACCTCTAATCAGAATCACTTCAGAGTCTAGCTGAGGCACTGGAATCATGGAGGTTTGTGTAACATGGTTTGTGATACAAAAGAAAGTGCCCCCTTCGTAGCGCCTGCTCGCGTCAAGGCAAGAAAAACATCCCAGTTTTCAAGTTGTTTAGCGGCTACGCTAGGTTTGTGTAACATGGTTTGTGATACAAAAGAAAGTGCCCCCTTCGTAGCGCCTGCTCGCGTCAAGGCAAGAAAAACATCCCAGTTTTCAAGTTGTTTAGCGGCTACGCTAGGTTTGTGTAACATGGTTTGTGATACAAAAGAAAGTGCCCCCTTCGTAGCGCCTGCTCGCGTCAAGGCAAGAAAAACATCCCAGTTTTCAAGTAGTTTAGCGGCTACGCTAGGTTTGTGTAACATGGTTTGTGATACAAAAGTGAATGTATTTTTTTATAAAAAAAATACGATTTATTTGGGTTGATTTATCGAAATCCATCGTCAAATGGCGGTGCCACGGAAACATCTTACTCTCCCCTTATTTCCAGTATTCGCCAAACTAGTGCTCAAAACAGATTTTTAGGTAAAGCTTTTAACATAAAAAAATGAATGCAAAAAAACGTGCCTGAAGGTCTTTATTCATTTTACTGTATTTTATTTCCAGAATTTCGCCAAACTAGTACTTACCTAATTTGCATAGATTGCGTAGTAGTGTCATTTCTAGCTCCTCGTTATGTTGCGGTAATATATCGGGTATACCAACATAACAAAATGACAGCGGCAGGCGGCGGTTTAATGACATATCGGTTCGCGAAGTGAAGTGAAATTTTACGCAATTAAAAATTAAAATGCTTTTTTTTCCTCTGGCCGTGATGCAAAAAGTTTCCTTTTATAGTGATTAAGGCGAATCTAAAGTTTTTTTCTAAAAATTATTCGTAACAACCGTGGCCACCAATAACAAAAAATTACCGCCACTTGAAATTACACGTAAAAGAGCGTCTAATAAGTGCTTGTATTTACGAATTTTTACATTTTAGAAAATGGTGACCGGGAGTAACAGTGCCCGCCGCCAGGTTAGGATTCTGCTGGTCGGGGATCCTGGGGTAGGCAAAACTTCCCTCATCCTCTCCCTGGTGAGTGAGGAGTTTGCTGAGGATGTTCCCAACAAAGCTGAAGAGATAACCATTCCGGCCGACGTCACTCCAGAGCAGGTTCCTACCAATATCGTGGATTATTCAGGTATTTAGTAAATATTTTTTCTGTTGATTGTTATTGTTTTTATTAATAGTTTCATACTCCGCCTACTGGTTAATACGGAATATTTTTTATTCAAACAGTTAGATTTTGCTTTATTATTACGAAAATTGAGTATTTATGTCGGGGGAGACGAAAAAACATATATTTCAATTTCATAAGATTATTTCACTTACGCGAAGTATTTGACAGCCACGTTTGGCCAAGTGAAACGGGACTTATACAACTTCAATTACTACAATATACAACTATTTACGTGCACAAAATAGGTTATTAGGTTCTTAGGCTGGGTAACCTAAGTAATTCGTGCGTATTTAGATTGAAAAAAATTGCAAATATCAAATCCAAAGAAATGGCGGCAAAGGAAATGTTCCGCTCCGTATTATCCGTGCGTATCCAAGTATCGAAATTCGAATTCCGTATTTTCCGGAAAGCGGAGTAGTAAACATTTACCTTGTTTTTAAACAAAATCGCTATTTTGTGGGCCTCTTAGTAATTTTCCGCGATTGCATTATGCCAGCAAGATTATCATATTCACTGTCGCTTGTTTAAGGTCAATCAAATGCTAAAAGAATCATAGAATATTCATCTTATTTATTACTACAATATTGTCTTATTTTGTCCACCTCTACCCCCGACTACGAATCGAGAGATTATTGGTTCTAATCTCCGGGTGCAGAATATTTTTTATTTAATTAATTCATTCCTCGCATTCGATAAATGCTGGCATCCCACACGGATCGGTTCTGTCTCCGACTTTGTTTTTGTTGCACATCAATAACTTCTTGTCGTGTGCACCAATTCATTGTACAGTCCATGATAGCTTTTTGTTTTACAAGTCCATGGTCGAGTGATAAGACTTTTGACTCCCAATCGGAAGGTCGCAGGTTCGAACCCGGCGTGCGCAAATAAATAAATTTATTTGATTAATTTGTGTTATTTCACAATTAATTAATAAAAATAATATATACTATATATAAGAAGTAGGGGACGTCCGAGGAAGACATGGCACGATCAAGTGAAACAGATACTTGAGTCGGGCCATGTCAAGAGTCAGAAAAATAGAAGAGTATGTATGAGAGATGTATGAATGTGGATGAGGCAAAGAGATGGTTAGTTAGTTAGTTAGTTACTATATTTGCGGCACGTTCCAGAGTGGAAGATACTCTCAACATTGCCCTGATGTAAGACCACCATTCAGAATTGAAATATTGCTTAATAATGGCTTTAGCCGTGTTTAGTGGCTAGATCTGAATAGCTAGGTACTTCCCAACCTTCCTCGTCCCCATCTCCTTCCCTTCCCCAATTACCTTCAGCCTCCCAACATACCCCAATTGGGGATGCCATCGTCTCTCTATAGGTATTCTCTATAAATAAAAAAAAACTCCAATGCCTCGGAGGGCTTAAAGAATGGAGGGTTACCTTAGAATGTTTTCTCTTGGGGTAAGAATAACCTCGTTGAGTTTAACCCCTAAAAAAATTGGCGTATTTTGTCAGAGGCTAAAAATATTCCCTCTTTGCAATAAAATCCAAATAAATGGAACATTTGTTAACGTATTCGAAAACTAAAAACTGTTTTCGAAAGGTGATGAAATAGGCTTTCAAATTTCTATATTAAAAATTACTATGTATTTTTTTAAATATAAATTTTTTTTGCGAAAATTTTAAAAAGTTTTTAAAATGGCTCACTTTACTTTTTTTTCTAACTAAAATTACTGATAATGAAAAAAAATAAAACACATACTTATTTCATTAGATAAATGAATTATAAACCTTACTGTCTGTCACCTCACTTTTTTTCGTTTCAAATAAAAAAAATTCTTAAAATATTCACAAAGTTCCATAATTTTTTTTTAAATTGCTATCCGAAAATTTGGTTTTAGAAAGGGGTAAATTTTATTTTATTTGTGGTTTTCTTTTAGATTTGAATAAATAGTTTGTTGTATTCTCTTTCCAGTACCGTTTAGATCACATTTCTGACTATGATAGTAAGGAAAAAACAACGATTTCTGTGAGACCTATGTGGGCTGGGACAAATATGGTCTCCTGTGATTAAACGGGTTAATGTTTCAAAGACCCGAAATGACCGAATTGTTTTGATTCACAATGTACATTTGTCACTTCGTTTAATTTATTTGATACCAGTTTCGACACATATGTGACATTCACTAGCATCTTTGTTGACAATGTTTCCTTGCTATTTTGATTCCTCCCACGGTTCCCTGCCCCCCAATTATCACTTCCCAACCCTCACCTAATGATATCTAATCATTTCTGTACTTACATATTTTTTAAGTTAGTGTTAAGAATGTTAGTCATTTACATGGATGTGTCGAAAGCGGTAGCTAATAAATAAAATTAAGTACATTGCAAATAAAACCTTCAGCATACCCCAATTGGGGATGCCATAGTCTCACTGGCTCCAGAGGGGAGCAGTTGGGGACTCTTGTGCAGTATTCATATATTTAAAAAAAATTCCTGATAGTATCTCTAATGATAGTACCTATAAGTTTGAAATTCATTTGATTCAGAATAATAATAATAATTTCCTCACAGTTATTATTTGTCTTACTTCCTAAGATATTATTTAACTCATTCTCTGTGTTTTTTTTTAGCAATTTTTAAATTTGTCTTATCTTTTGTCTTTTTTATCTTCTGTCTTTTCTAATGTTTCAACACTTGTCTAAAAGTTTTAAACACATATTAACACTTCATTTAGTGTTTAGAATGAACTCGTTAAATTACTTAACATTGACTCGTCATAAAATAGTTGCAAACAATAATAAGCCGTGAGCCAAAGTGTGGGACTCTTTTAGAAATTTACACCCAATCCCACAAAGAAAGTGTAGCCCCTTTGAACTCTTCATGCACGTTAGCTCACAAACAATGCACTATTATTTTCTTGTATAAATTTCTTTTAGTGTGGGAAAATTTTTGAACAAGATTAAAGATCTGTTGATTATTTATCACAGAGGTTAACTGCACTGATGAAATACTGTAGGACTTTGTAGAAGAATTTATAAGTTAATTTTTTTTTACGTAGGTACACAAGCTTCAATAAATTATTCTTTAACTTTTTGGAAATGGTAAATAAAGTGCTTGGAAGAATATCCCCTCGGAAGCAAATAATTATCTATTAGGGTTGGGGGAATACGACAAAATGCAAGCAAAAATGGTGTGTAACTGTTATAATTGAAACCAAATTTATAATCTATCTATATATATAAAAATGAATCCCTGTTTCCCTTGGTCACGCCATAACTTCAGAATGACTTTACGTATTTCATTCATCTTTTTTAAAAAGTTTTCTAATATTTTGTAGAAGGTTCTTATGGAAAGAAAAATTAAGTAAATTGTGCAGAAAATTGGATAATTTCAGTAAACTCAACGACTATTTTAACTTCGTACGTTTGATAGTTCACGCATTTGATATATTTAGAGATATTTCCTATACTATTCATCCGATTGTGATAAAAATTTGGTGAGTTGTTGTGGACATCCCCGTGAAGGTTTTCATGTGGCAATATTTGTATATTGGTGAGTTCTGGGGTTATGAAATTATTAAAAAAAAATTGCATTGGGGAACACGCGAGTTGTTTGAAAAATGAGTGTATTTTATGGAGTTTAGCGATAGGGAAAAAAGGCAGAAGGGGGGGGGGGGGGGGGGTATTTTGGGAAGGGCGGAGGGGAATGCAGGAGGGGTGGTTTAAGGAAGGGGGAAAACGGAGAAGGTGGAAGGGGAATTCGTGAAGGCGGAGGTTCGCGAGAAGGGTGACAGAGGGAGAGGGGAGGGGTAACGCGGGGAAGGTGGAAAGGTAACGGTGGGAGGGGAAGGGGACGAGGGTGGGGAAGAGGTGGCGGAAGGGGACGAGTGGGAAAGGACACGCAGGGAGCAACAATTTCTTTATTTAATTAGCATTCCAACGCATGCCGGGTATCAGCTAGTAGCTAACATTAATCGATTTAAAAAATTCAACTGTGATAACGAATAGCGTCACCATCTAGTTTCTAAATAGGAAGCTGATATAAGAAGTTGGGTATGCCTGAAGAAGACATGGCAATAATAATAATAATAGTTTATTCTAGAAGGTATGCAGTATGCAGGGGTAGTGCAATGCAATCAATGACTTCAAGTAAAGTCGAGTCATAGATGGCTTCAAAATAACAGAATTGTATATATGATAATATATGCCAAGACAGAGCTGTGTGGCTTCTATCCTCTAATAATTTATTTTTTAATAATTTAATAATTTATTTTTACACAATTTGTAACGTAATTGACACAAATTTTTTTGCCACCAACAAACAGTACCTACACACTAAAAAATAATGTATTTAGCTGCACTTAGCTCATTCATTCAATTTAGACTGAAAAGAGGATTTGTGTGCCAAAAAAAATTATGTTTCCCACATTTTTTGGCAGGGGATCATAATAATTTTTTTCATTCAAGAAAAAGTTGAAACAAATCCGACCTTGTAGTGCTGGGAAGTCTTAAATTAAAAAAAAATATACCACTTGAATGAGCTCTCGGTCAAATAACACATTGATGCCATTTTTAAAGTTTTTTTTATAAGAGTCCGAACTGTCTGAAGCCAGTAGGACTATGACATCCCCAATTGGGGTATGTTGTGAGGCTGGAGATGGAAATGGGGATAAGGAGATGGAGATGAAGAAGGCTGTGATGAAGGTACTTGAATTTTCAGATCTGGTCACCAAAGACGGCTAAAGCCATTTCAAGCAATGTTTCAATTCTGAATAAAGTGATAATGAGAGTATCTTCCATTGAATTAGTTGTTCAAGTGATCCAAAATGTTTGGATCACTCGAATCGCGTGTTTCCCGACTGCACTGGTGCCGAAAGAATCAATGACCATAGTTTCTCGGAGCATCTTGCATTGAAATAACCGACACCTGTACTCTAAAGATTACAATCCGTTTGTTAAGATCAATCATCAATCAGAATCTATTAAACGTACTGCCCGTTTCTGCAGAGTTGAGGGTTTTTTTCAGCTATTTTGGGCCTCAGACTAGAGATCTCTGCCAAATCCAACCATAGGGTGCACCTGCGATTTGTACAGGGTTAGCAGTTGTATACTTTTAAAGTATCTGCGGGCCCTTTACAGTACGCCCAACTTCTGCGTACCTTACACCAAGCACATCAATGGAAGGTTTGTTGGTATTGAGAGAGAATTTCAAGTTATGAAAGGGATGAAAGTAATTTCGTACCAAAGATGCAAAAATAAAATGGTGGTAGTAGGAGATTTTCAAATGTTGGGTTATTCGTAACCCGGGAATGTTTGTCTTTCTTTTAAATAATAAAAAAAAGCATTTATTGTTTTACAGCAACATACATTATACAATGAAACTTATTGTCTTTTTTAACCTCTTGTAGGCTGCAGTCCCCCCGGCGGGTCCGGATGTTTGAAGCAATTTTGCCCCTTATGTATAAAGAAATTGTATGAAGAACAAGGTCAGAATCACTTGGGCCATTCTCGTTCTTGACATTACGAATTACTGGATAGCATTTAG